>NIJG01000040.1:925051-942472 GCA_002201625.1 Euglossa dilemma | reverse complement strand
TTATAATATTATAATATAGTATGATTCAGTATTTTACTATATTATACTCTGTTTTCACTATGACATACTATAATAGCAATACTATAATTTTCCAACTATACCCACGTCTGTATTATATCATTTTCATTATATATCACACATAATTTAAATGTACTGTCACAAATAAACAAGAAGAATTATAAGTATATAGTAACAAATACTACACCAAACTATATTATACTTTATTTTCACTATGCTATACACTATAATATAACCGAACATAGTCACATAGCAAACGTACAAACTATACTAACTCTCCTACTATATATCTACAATATTCTCATTATATGTCATAAATAATTTAAATGTACTATAATATATAACCAAGAAGATCTGTAAGTAGCAGTAAAATCAGCAGAGTTCTTCCACTTTTGCAGGAATTTAGAGGTACGACTAAGAATAATAGAACAAATATAGAAATAATCAAACATCCGAGAAGAAACGATCTCTATTCAGATCTGGAAACTACTATTTTAAGGATCAGTTAGCAGAACTTAGAATTCCAGTGGCAGCTAGTTCTTTAACTGAGAAATATAACACGCCGATAGCAGGCACGTTCAGGAGACAGAAAGACACAGATAATCTCGTAACGTGGATCGGGAGGACGTTTCGATCCTCGATTGGAACGAAGTTACCCCTCAAGTGTCACGATCGCGCGACACGTACCGACCAACTTTGCGAACGAGCCCTCGAAGAAACGTCCTACGAACTTTGAATATTCCTCGATACTTGTTGAAGTTACGGTATCTTTCAAAAAATTCCATTCCGTACACAGCACGTATATTTAGATTGCCAATGACGCGACGTCCAGACGAGAAATCGCGATTCGAGGGGAAAAAATCCGAAGGGTCGAGGACGAAACTGGACATTGAGTATAAGAACTATAGAGTGGAAACTTATTCGTAAAGGTTCGGTTCCGAGCTTCTTCGTCGGTAACACAGAACTCTGTAATCCGTGTGTTACAACACTGAGAAATGCGAATTTTTAAGATGCATATATTGGAATTAAAAGGAGAATAATAATCTTATATAATAATTGATAATAAATCTTTTTACTACTAGGACTATCAACCTTTAATTGATACTTAAACATAGCAGGTATAGATAATAGTAATTCTAGCAGTATGATGAATGTTAGAAAAATATATTAAGTCGACGCTAATTTTGTTTAAAGGCAGGTATATGTTTTTAATAATCGCAAAAAGGAAATTTTGATTGAAGTGATAATTCAAATAATTGTTAATTATCTTGTATAGAGCCTGTTTTTCATTTTTATTCATTTTTTTAAGAAAAGAAAGAGTGTATAAAAATTAGTGCTTTGTTTTCTAATTTTTATATAATAAAAAGGAAGATTGAAATAGGAAATAAAGTTAAAAAATAATACAAGATAGATATAATCCATTTATTGTAAATACGAGCTATGGTGGCGCTAGTGTGTTTAGTGAAAATTCAACTTAAGGCTATCTTTTTACTTTTCAATTAATATTTTGCTATTTCGATTGACATATCAATAAATCTGTTATATTATTATCTACTAATAATTAATAACTATGACAGCGATAAATCTGCAACTTTTACTATCTAAACCTCGAGTTTTGCGCATGTCGATAATTCCAATGTATCTTCATGAAAATATAGTTCTCAATTTTAGTAAAGGACCAAATCAAGATCAGATAGTTCCGAATGTTATGCCCGACGGTTTGTCACAATTTATCGCTGAATTTTGCACAATTTGTGAAAGCATGGAATTTGTGGAGGCGATAAATTATACTTAATATGTGCCTGCGATTAAACCACTTAAACATTGCAGTGGAACGCGTGTAATCGAACAGAACAGTGCAATTAAACGTGCAATTGAACATATAATTAAATATGCAAACGAGCTTAATGCAATATAACGCAGCACAACACATAACAATGTTGTACTACTTAGAAATATTTGTTGGATGAAAAATCACACGGACCAACGACGACGATAATTCGAAATGGCTCTTGAACGATAAATACGAGATTGGTACATTGATACATGATCACGTTTACACTTACAACGTAATTGGAAAATTAAATGATGATGTAGTTGGTTGTTCGTGTATACGATAACCTGAATTTCGAATTTTAGATTACATTGCCATCAAAAATATTTTCGATTTTATTGGTACCACGGTAAAAATGTTAATTTTTAAATCCATACTTACAGGTAAGTGTTTAATACAGATATTACATCAAACAAGAACCTCAAACACACACTTCAACTTGTTAATTGTAGGAAATAAACGTGAGAAATTAAAATCTCTCGATAAAATTAAGGATATAATTTCAATTGAAAATTTACTTACATAAAAGTTCAGGAATAAGGAGAAAATAAAATATAATATAAAACAAAACAAAATAGAGAAATTTAAAAATGTACCTTTATAAATACACCATGACAATTACCAACTTGAAATGTTAGATTACATCACTATCAAAAAAATTTCCCATTGTAAGGGTATTATAGTGAAAAAGTTAATTTTCAGATACATATTAAGAAATAAATATTTAAAACATTTCACTGATCAATGATCTCATCAATCAAAAATCCTAAACACTCAATTCATCTTATTAATCATAGAAAATAAATGTGAGAAATTAAAATTTCTGAATAAAAGCATAATTTAAAAATTTAACTACACTAAAGTTCAAAGATAAAGAGAAAATAAAATGCAACATAATACAGTGAAGTATAAAATGAAACAAAATAATTTCATCTAAAACTATACCTTCACAATAACTCAAATAACTTGAATATGAAATTTTAGATTACATCGTTATAAAAATACTTTGACCATTACCGGAAGATAAAAAGGAAGCGAAATGTAACAGGATACAGGAAAAAGATTCGCTTGAAATTTATCTACACGCTCGGATAAAGAGGAAATAATGTCTCGATAAGTGATTCCGGAGATTTTGTTCGGTGAGGCATAAAGTAATACGGTCAACTCGGTTTAGTTTGAGGGAAACCACGTGTTGAAGCTTGGCACGTTTGCGTGAGAATCGACGAACTACGAGGACGTAATAGTATATAAGGCTCAGGCCGGGATATGGCCGGGTTATCAAACTTGGCAATAGGAACTACTAAAAAGTTTCGAGTGGAAAAGTACGAATGGAATTACCGTTACGTTTGGCCTGAAAAGAGTATCCGGCTTACAGCAGCTTGCTGTATTAATTAAAAATGTTTTCGCCCTTTGATAGCGGCCCAACTAAACTAGTTATCTTTCAGCTTCGATCTTCGCCATCGTTCCCGGTTGTACGCTTGAATTTCCGAATCAAACAGCGCTTTGCAAGCTTACGTCTGTTCGATCGTTGGATACAGTGGAACCTACAAAACCTCGGATTTTCATATCAAATCGTATTATTTCCAGTTATCGTATTTAACGCGATAATTTTCCACGAAGAATTTTTAAGATTTATTTCCTTTCCCCCCTTCTTTTAATCTCGTTAAGGTACTACAAGATAAATCTAAATTTTTTAATTTTTAATAAATTTGCATATTGATAATTTATTGCTTTTATTATTGTTACAGTTGTTAATGATCTAGTATTATTAACTAATAATTATTATTAATTACTTCTTATTATAATTATTAAGTTATTACCGTATTGCCTTAATTAATTTCAAAATTCCTGCGGAAATTTAGCGATTGGTTTTCAATATAACAAAGTATTTCTGTGCAAGTATCTATTATAAAATGCTAGGAAGAAATATGTATGAATTTACTTTGTTTTTAGATAATTTAATTTTTTCCTTTACTATCCTCAAAAATATACTAAACATCTTAATAATGAATAGATATACTATTATATAAAATGTATTAGAGTGTTTATTTATATCATATTTCACGCGTCGTTGTCTGTTATTTTCATTTTCACATTTCATTATCACCAGAAGTTTCTACGTATACGTCTTAAGCGTGGTAATATCATTATACGCATAATTGTTCCCCAGACAGCTGTTCGTGAACTAATACTTAATTCTTGTTTACGGTTGTCAGCAAGTCGCTACGCTATTCTACAAGGACAAATACCGAATAAGCCTGGAACTTTGAAAATTTGAAAAAAATTATTACAACTGAAGTTAATATAAGTTACCCAATCCAAAATCACGTATCTAAATGTGATTTACGTTGTTCAAATTATTATTAATTTTTTACCAAGAAGTAAATCATATTCTTAATTAAAATTCAAAAAAGAAACACTATGATTATAAAATAGACCTCGCTTTGCAAATCCATCGATGATCAGAGATTTTTCACCCATTACACGAAGCATTTACAGGATAATGACAGTAATTGGTAGTAATTAGTGTAGTTTATACGCCATGATTCAGAGACGGTTGTTAAACAATTGGGGAAATTGCTTATCGTAATGACACGCTTCACAGCCGGGATATCCTGATGTTTTAATCCGTTTTGTCATAACTCAAAGGTAATTGAGTCATTTAACACAACAATGATAAACATAATTCCCGGACGCTATGAATATTCAACCATTAACAATGAAACACCGACGAGTAAAGCGAGAATAAACGACCCGTAAACGCTAAAGCCGCGTTTGCACTGAACTTTTGGTAGGCCGACGGATCGAAGTCAAGTCACTCGAACCAGCCCGTATAAGCACGATGTCAATCAAATGAAAACTGTTTCTGACCGTTCAACTACACGTTGCACGTCCATCTATTCACAATCGAGTAATCCGAGCCCTCGCATAAGTGAATTAGTATTACTAACAAAACCTCGGGAAACACGAGCTACAAGTTGCTAATAGTAGGCTACACGGTGTTAATAAATTCGCTTGCGTGACAGTAACAAGTTTGGTAATGGAACAAGTAAAGTTCTCTACGTAAATGTCACGAATTATAAGTTGACCGATTGTCTAATTCGATATAACAGTCTAAAAATCCAAAAACCGTTCGTACGACGAAACCTTATAACCTACAATGTCGATTCATCGATGTAGTTAATTGATTATTCCGCTAGAGGGGTCTGGTGGTGACAATTGATCACGTAAACAGCGTATGATCACAATAGGCGACTGAAACAATACACTTTATAAAGTGTATTAATCATTTCGAAGACAAAACTCTAATGTAAACTTTCCACACGAACCACTTCAAATCTATCAGATTGGTAAACTCGCGAAAAATGAACCAATGCAATCACGATTTCTATAATTTACATGTAAAGCTGTAACGTAACACGGTTTACAATTTGTTTCCGTGAACGTAGGATTAAGCGTGGAAACAATGCGGAATTATATCGGTCAATACATTATTTATTAACTGCGTTGGAACGTTAGAAAAGTCGCGATGGATTAAAACTTGCAGATACTTCTCCCGTGCTTGTCGTCAAGCGACTGACTCGTCACATCCTTCGCACTTCGCCCTCGTAACTCACACGTACATACACGTACACAAGAGGCCGCTCCTTAAGAAGATCGGAATGTAAACAAACGCTGCGTGGCATAAAGTCGATCTTTATTACGACTCTTCGGGTCCACTCTTGGATGCTACAGTAAGGTTAAGTTTTACGCTTTATTCTCAGTTATGTAAGTTACTTTAAACATCTTTTACAATATACCAGGTAAGTACTCGATAGCCTTGTCGCGTTTCCTTTAATAAATTACGCTAACCTCAAATCGTTAACCTTAACTTTCATGCAGCAGAATTATGCAAGTTGGTGTACTAATATAATATGACACGAGAGGTTAGGTCACGATGCAGGAAATTTCCAATACATGAAATAAGCCACGAAACAGAAAGTGTTTAATCGATACCCTTGACTAAACGAAGAAGGACGGAGAATGAAAGGAGACACCTCGTTCGCAGATTTGTTTCCTAATCTTTCTATACTCCGTGCTCGTGTCGTGCGTATATGAGGGGAACATGAGGTACAAGGGAAAGACAATATTGACCGAGAGGGCGAGTAAACAAAACATTTATGTACGGAGCTCCCTGAGCAGTCTGCACCTTGCGCGTCCTTGATGGTGGGGGAAACGCATTAATATTTTCTATTCGTTCGATATTTATGCCTGACACTATCTTATTGTACTAACCGTCTGCGTTTAATTGTCCTCTTTAGAAAGTCACGTGTAATCGTCGAATGTAATCGAATATCTATGCTATTTCTGTAATTGGGTAATTTAATACTGAATAAAAAATACAGCACGATATCGGAAGGTTAATTATTCGATACTTATTTTTGATAAAAAAAATATTAATTCCGTGCAGACAGTATATCGATTCATACTAGTTTTATAATTAACGAAATTACCGACTAATTTGGTACTTTACGATATTATTTGTGACATTTCACGCTATAAAAAATTTCTTATAAGATATAATTTTATATTCTAAAATTTATTATTTGTTCAAATAATAATAGAACGCGTCGTCTTTAATGTAAGGTACGTGTTAAAGAATAGGAAACGGTGCATGTACAATGATAGTAACTACAGTGCACGTCTGACTATACATAAACCTCTTTCACTTATGCTCTCGTTAAAAGCAAATATACAGCTGGAGAGAGCTAAACAGGCTGCGAAAATTTGTTATATATTACTAAAATAAGCATTTATACATATTTCACATACGTTAATTATATCTTTGTATAAATGTGTAGTATAATTTAATTTCAATGCGTTTTAATATTTCAGATACATCTCCCTACTATATGAAAAGGCTCACCTACACGTTTTACTGCTTAACACACAAATAAAATGGAATTCGATGCGTCGTAGAGTATTAGAAACAGAATATTTTATTTTGAAATTTGCATAGCTATATAACATTTAATCAGATTGACATATAATGTCAAAGAATGTCAAAAAAAGGGTCTATAATAGCACGTGAAATGAATGACATCTCCCAGACATCATTGTATATCAAGGAGTTAATATGTTCCGTTAGATAATATTAAGACATTATTGTCTTCGAAATAAAATGCAGAAATAATAGGGAAATCAATGTACAATGTCGATGCGACAGAAGCTTAAAATTCCTCACGAACAACGAGGAAAGAATTAATGAAAAACGGCGGAAAATTAATTATGCGAAGCCCGTTGCTATCAAACGCTATCATGTCGTAATTATGGTAGAGGTGGTACATACATGCACACGGTTCACATGGAACGTGGTGTAGCATCGCGATAAGTAAAATTTACCGCGGAGTGTACGAGCATGTATATAAAATGTGAACGTAATGCTAATTACGGTGCTCGGGCTGGTAATCGGATCGATAATCCGATTACCCGCAATTGTAATGCGAAAAAAGGACCGTGAAAATAAGCGATTCGCGAACGTGCAATAATCGTATAGGTTCGTTAATTTTCGTTCTGGCGACATTGCCAAAGACTCTTGTCGATCTAGCAGCGGGGGTTAATCAAATTCTGCCTTATCGGTAAACGGCTGCGAGACACGTGAAACTATCGTAACAATCAGCATCCAGAATTTTCCATTACGATTAGTAAGACGAGTAACACAATTTTTTGAAATTCTTCTATATTATCGGAATTTTACTCGACCTATATATATGAGAATTTTTAGTAATTTATTGAGATTTAACCCATTCACTGCCAGGAAAATTTTAAGCATTTTGCTTTGGGCACTAAAATTTCTAAAGAAATTTTTAAAAATACAATAATATTTCGTTTCAGATATAGTGCTAAAATTTATCTTTTCTAACAATTCCTAACTCAAACGACTGTAAATTTATACCGTGATCAATTACAATCTACCACGAGATATCTCGTAGTTGGCAGTTAATGGGTCAACGTACTCATGATATACCAAATTTTAATTACTTACAAGTATTATGTTAAATACATGAATCTTCTTCTTATTCGTTAATTAGCAATATTTTTAATTTGGTAATTTATTAAGATTGTGTTATGTTAATCCTTTGAACTCGAGTGGCGATTTATCAGTCACCATAAAATTTTGAAGACCCATATCAATTGATATATCAAGTTTAACATAATATAACAATATGCGAGATATCAGAACCAAATAATTTTATGTGTTAATTACTATACGGTAGTTTGTTTACCACTCAAACAAATAACAGTTCTATAGCAGAAAATCTGTAAATTTCTACTCTTTTGTAGGCAAAAAATCGTCGAGTGCAAAGGATTAAATACACGAATCTTCTTGTTATTCGTTAATTAACAATATTTTTTAAGAATATTTCTCAAGAATTACTATTCAAGGATATTTTTATAATTTATGTATGCTCTACCGTCTTCGTGCCTTCGTATTCAAGTACTTTCTAAACTTAAAAAGGTATATGAGCATTTACTAAAAGAACTATGCAAAGAAATTATAATTCTAAATAATCAGAGTGTAACATTGAAATGAATATGTAATTATTATCTCGCAGTCTGTAATAACAAGTAATTATAACTATATTTAAAGCTGTATTATATCTGTCTCTCTGTCCGTGACCAGAGTTTTCATCCTCGAATGTCTTTCATTCGTTAAAAAAGCGAAGAAATCAACGATACAGCTCTGTAAACATTAAGACAAAGCTCTGGTCATTAGATTCAATTCTAAATAATTAGATCGTACAATTAAAACGAGCACGTTTAAAGGGAAGAAAGGGAAGGTAGAAAATGTTTGGCGTATCTCCAAACAACTGATAGCCCTCGTCGTTAACCGACATCGGTTAACCTTCCTTACGAATTTCTATGGCGTAACGGAACAACAACGAGCCTTAAGAATACCAGAGACCGGGAAACTTTTAAGAAATCGTGCACGACGAGGAATTTTCTTGCGCTTTCTCGAGCTCATCAGCTTTTCGAGTTCAACGACTTTGCTCAGGTTTCTTACGTACGGGTTGAAAACAAAGGAACTAGAAGAAAAGTCGACGGCTTGCGTTCTAATTACAACCGACGTGGTAACAAAGTGAATTTCAACGTTTGTTTTTCTGCCAACGCTCTTCCATTGACCCGGCAATCTAGAATAAAATAACCCTTCTATTCAACGCTGTGAATGAGAATCATGCGGTGGTCCCAACTCTGCCATACCTGGCGCACCCGACTTTGAGAAATAATCTAAGATAGTCCAAAGTCCATTCGATTGATATTAGATTGGACAGGTCTAGGTGGAAGGCGAGAATTTTTCTCTGCAGGTAAATATCGAGTGGTTTTTCTGTGAAAAACTGCTATACCCTTCCCTCAAAAATTCGAAGAATAGAAATTAGATCAATTTTTCTTAACTATTTTGGTTCGATGTAATTTTAGAAAGCGTTTGTAATTAATTATTTGTAATTATAATTCACTAACGATCCTTTACTGATATTACTATATATTAAATTTCGACTAAACAGTTAAAATAAAGTAAAATAAAATATTTTAGAAGTAATATTCATTTGTATATATTCGCGAGTCTTTATAGAAAAAGTTAACAATAAGAACGAAGAAATTAAAATAACGTAAAACAGAATAGAAATTTTATACCATATCGTTGATGATGTTTTATTTTTATAAATTTATCTAAACAACAAAAATTATCTAACAAACCATAAAGATCGAATGGTCTCGAAGAAGTTCTGTTTAAAGTATCTTAACGACTTGTTTTTACTCTAGTATACTAAAAGGTATTTCGATCTGTTGCATTTCGAATCTATCCTTGTTTCTTGACGAAATATTTATTCCGTATTGGAAAACCCACACGCGAGACCAAAGTTTGAAAACACCTTTTCTTGCTCCAACAACTCTGGATTGACGTAAGTTTGTAGCATGTACCGGATATTGTATTCTTTGGGAACGTCTTTTACGCGAACAGAATCACAGTAGTATAGGTTGCTTTTTAAGCCGGCAACCGAGTCGCGTCAGTCTTACAATGGAACAGTCAAACATATTCTACAGTCTGAATATATCACCATATACTAAAAAATACAACAATTTTGATATTTCATCATTTACAAATATTCGAGAAATTTTATAACAATTTATATCTTCGCAATAATTCCACAACTTAACCCTTTGCGGTCTTATATCAAGTGTGACTCGACATTGGGAAATTGTTTCGAAAGATTTACACTTGAAAATTACAAAGTATAAGAATAGTGTAAATATAACTGATTTTTAATCGAATTTGTTTCTTCCTTTATTTATTTAAATAGCCCTATTTTGTAGTCGAAATAAATACCAAATAATAAATTTAAAAACGTTAAGGGCTACTGGTAACAAAATCGAAATATAATTCGGATCCCAAAGGGTTAAACGATAAATGACGTAAACACCAAGAAAAAAACAGTATTATTTTTGTAATTTGGAAGGATGTAAACTCCATGCTGAATACCGTGGTAAATGCTGTAAGTGCTAGAATACTTTACCTAAGCTTTTAGGGCGACCGCAAGATAGAGCTAAAATCATAAGTAGCAACTTCACTGTGGTTGGAAAAAAATGAGTGCCAGCAGTCCTCAATTTAAGTATACGTTTCTTATCATTTTTCCCCTCTCTGAACAATCATCGGCTTAAATAAAAAAAAAATCTATATAAAACGATATAACCGTTGAGATTAACACTAGATGTTAATCCCGTCAATTTGACGGATGGGTTGCTTCAATTATACGATATTAACAAATTTAATTAACTTATATTAAATCTGTTAATATAGCGATTGTTTTCAAATTAAACCTATCGTTTGTTTTTTCAAAAAAATATGTGGTTTTCTTTACCCTAAATCTGACGGGTGTCCGTAGAAATGGTATACAAAAGGTATACAAAAAAAAACCCGTAAACCTAATGTTAATCTGTCTCTCGTTTGTACTGAAAATTTTTAGTTCTGAAAATTACACCGTTTACCTTCTCGTCTGTTCAATTATCACCGGCTCACGATAAAGAGATTACTGTGAAAAATGTTCGGTTATAAGAAAAGCAAATCTCAAAGCAAATGGAACCAACAGCAACAGGCACGAACTAACAAGTGCCAAATAAATCAGCACGCGATGCATGACAAACGTTAATCGACCGTGCTGCTACCACGATGAAAAAATATTTTTGATCCCGGATGCCGGTTTAGGGTTCGTCACGCACGTCCCCCTCAAGGAACAAAGCACTGATAAATCACAACGGGATGGGATTCGAGATCTCGTTAACTAAATCACACGGCTAACAATAAATCACTCTAGGCAAGTTCAACGTTCCAGAAAATACGCTCTATCTACTCTACGAATCAATCATCATACGCAATTTCATAACTGAAATATCAATGTTCTATAATTCAAAGACTATGATCCGATACGTACCACGTTACAAAACAGAATATTTTTAGTTTACTAAAAATAACTGTATCTAATAAATATATTAATACCCGAATTAGTTCGATTAAAGAATCTCGATTAACCTACAAATCGTAAATAAAGTCTTTTCAACATAATCCAACATCTAAATTAGAAATGCGTCATATTATACGTACGTAAATTTATTTTCTAAGTTTAAAATAAATCTGGCTAAAAATAAACATTTTTCTAAATCTTTATTTATCATCCGACGTGAATCTAACCAAAAAACTATGCAGCGCAAAAAAACTTGTCCCTTGAAAACTACAGATCTAACCGCGTTGGTTGAGTCAAAAAGCACACTGAAAGCAATCAATCACATTGACTGTCAAGAAACGACGAGAAACAGAAGAAACGCTAGAAACAAGACAGATACACAGAGGAATCAACGAACGATACGTAATCGACGACAAACGTTTTTGCAATCACGTATAGATTAACTGTCAAAGATTGCAAGAAAAACCATTTAGGGGCACGTATCCGCGTAACACGATACAGATACCGAAGCTGCGGCTGTCATATCGAAGGACAACGTTATAACCCATTGCGAGACATGTACACAAGAGAAACATCGAGGGAAACGATGCAAACCGGCAAACACTCAGCCCGGAATCCTCTTATCCAAACAAAGCAGCCGGAGGTGTACGACGTATACACGTCGTACACGTTAAGCGGTCGAGTTGCTCTATGTGTGGGTGTTGCGGTAACAGTGCGAACTCTATCCCGAATCACGTCTCTCTTTTCTATCTCTCTTTGCGTCTCGACGTAGCACACGCCAACGAGAAGACAGAGAGCAGCAGACAGCTGGCTCTGAACGACGGTCACCGTTTTCTTCGTGAACACGACGCTTACGCGACTATACGTATATACATATAAGCATTTAACATACACACCTGGTCGGGCCGACCCAAGGTCAGGTCACTAGGCCGCGGACGCACACACAGTGGTTGCTTATCTCCAAGCTCTGACAGCGGCAGCAATGATCCGCTCGATGACAGCAAAGCTCTGTGTTCTCGTGTTGACGAGTGAATTTAACCACCTATTTGCACTCGGCCCAGGCACAATAACAACGACTATCACGAAAGAACGACTCGCCCTTGCACTCGATGTATCAGCACGAACACGCGACGCAACGAGAACAATGTTCACGCGTCCCGACCGCGTTCTGTGATCATCGACAATACGAAAAGGGAACGTTATCGGCGTGACAAGTCGATGGACAAGAGCCGTGCGCGCACCTGTGTGTACGTGTGTTAAGTAATTCGCGTTTTACCGAGCGGAGTATAGACAAGAGTCGACCTGGCCTCTTCGAGCCTCACCGAAGAACTGGCGGGCTCGTGCGCTCGCACGCACCCGTAACCCCCTCCACGGGTACGCGACACCTATCTGCTCCACCGTAAACCCTCGCTACTTCTTCCCCTACTTTAGCCCCTCCAACGACCGTGGCCGACCATCCACCTACCCCTACGCTCTTCCCAACTCGTGTACACAATCGCGGAAGCGCGGAAAATTCAAAGACGAGAGTTAATTATAACGACTCGGACAAGAGGCTGGGCTCTCGAGTCGGTTCGTCTGTGTTCCTCGTTCATTGGCTACCACTTTCTTGTGTCGATGAACGCTTCTATAGAAAACGATCGCGTATTTATCCACGATAAAATGTTTATCGCTTTGTAAATATATATCGATCCGGATAATCGATTCAGAGATGAAACCGATATGGAAACCTAACCTCTTTTCACGCGAATTTTAAAGCGAATTATACCAGCTAGTTTCAATTACAAGTTGTTCCTGTAACACGTTTATTACGTTCATTACGCACGTTTGTAACTGGAGAAAATTGGAAGATGAGGCTTAATTGTATCAACTGATTCTCTCTTCTCGCTAGTTCGTTTCGATCGTCGGTTTCCTTATAGTCTGTCTCCTTGAAGTTGGAAAATGCTTTGTGACGGGGATGCAATGCGTTTGATTGCATTATCCGTAAACTCGATCGCGGAATTTTAGATTAACCTATGACGCACAATTTGTACAACCGATTTCACAATACGTACTACTGATTCATGAACGACTGCTTTGAATCATCGATGATACGATTAATCTGTTATGTATACTATCGTAAAATAGTTACCTTACACGTACGATCTTAAACCCAGGTTAATGGATTGATAAATTATGAGAACACGATTAATATGCAATTTCAAAATATCTGAATATTATGAGATCGCGTTATACGAATACAAAACGACAAGTTAACCTCAATGACCGAAACATTTTCTCGTCAATCCGGTAACTGAGCTATTTGCAGTTGAAAGCGATTAACCCCACTTTTCGAACCTTCCCAAATTTTCGCGCCAAAACACGTGATTGGTTTTTACCTTTCCATATCTAAAATGAATTTCTCTTTTCTTATTTTTTAGACTTAATCGATTTGACAAATGAACGAATATCGATAATAGTTGATTTGTTAATTTTAGTACAATTTGTATTTTAATGTATTATTGTAATATGGTAGGATAATTTGGTTAAAATAAATTTCAGAATTAATTAAAGTACAAATGATAGAGATGAGAGAGATAGAGACGAAATAAGATGCGAAGTAAAACTTGAAATCATTCGCAAATTAATTTCTTTTTCGGATAGTATTTTAGCGGTAAGGCATATTTCCCTGAATGATCGACTGATCTTTTTTGATTGTGCAGTGCAATCATGTGTTTCCGCATTTGTTATGTAGATGCAGTAGTACCCGGTTTGGTATGCATTCCTACAATACTCGTGCATATATACGTGCGGACCCAGATTCGCCGCAGCATACGTAATTATTATCAAATAGAACGTGAAATGCATGTAGCTTCGAGGAAAAAGGAGATTCGATCTGCACATTCAATTAGTAATTGATTTACGATTCATTTCAATAAGTCCGCGAACAATCCTGTAAACTAGAAAATCTTTTAGTATAACAAGAAAATATCCGTTTAGGTATATAGGTCTATGTTTTGAAATATAAAAATGAGATGGTGTCTCTTATATTGTAATTACCTTTAATCTCTAGCTCTCAAAACTAAATAGATTTCAACTTTCGCAGCATTACTGTTAAGAAGAATGAACGATATGAATGAAAATATTCTCAAGAAACAAGGTATACTTTATCTTTTTTTTATATATGTGTGTCGTTTGTGTTTTGCATTCTTAACCGCACTGCTGAATTGAATCGTTTAGGCGAGGATGTATTACGTACACGCATAAAATTCAGATGAATTTAAAGCACGATACGCTGAAATGAATTCCTTTTTGTATCGAATCCTTCAGGTAAGAGCGTACGTTTTATGCTAAACTACGCATAATATTTCGATTAAGTTAAAATACGACACATTCCAGTAAGTTTCATTCAGTTTTACAACCGTTCATTGAGTGTATCACGTTTGTACCCTGACGTAATTGACTTCCCGCGCACGCGATCTTTTTCATTAATAGACAATGTTTGCAATTACGTATTATTGCTTTCTTCTCGTTCTTTACATAACACGTATAAAGAAAGTGTCGCTATCGATTTCGAATCGCATTTCCCGATTTTACTTTCTCATAAGGAAAACACCGCTTTAATTAACATCATTCATGAAATAGTACCGATATATCAATATACCAATATTTAATAAGTTATTGCTTCGACAGATGAAAATTTATGGAAAATTAAGCAAAGCGTAATACACCGTTTATTAAATATTAACTGCTGATAAACCGTTTCAAAAAGCACGCAACTTTCTCCGAAAATTCAATTTACCCAATGAAACGTATAATTTCAGAAATATGTAATATGACTCGTTATCTTTCTTGTAAGCAAAAATATAATTTGTGACGATTAAATTTAAGTGAAATTCAACGAGACAAAAGGTACATAAGGTAAGAATGGACTAGAAATAATTTCTAAAAATCTCGCTTTACTTGTCATTTTTCATCAATTTTTATCTTCTATTGTTTTGAGAGTTGATCAGTTACGAGGAAGACGAAGAATCACGATTCGGTTATAGTTCGAAGACCATGCCTGATGTCAGCAGGTACCATAACGATACCGAGTAACGGAAAGTTGCGTGGCGCTGCTACTTTCGCTGCTGGCACATTATTTGCGTGGATGCGTTTACGTGGAACGCACGGATATATAGGAGAGGGTGCTATACGCCACGGCATAGAGCAGCTAGCCGCGACTTCATTCCTCACGGCGGCGCGAATCGATAAACGGCGACCATCACGCAACACACAAACCCATCCTTGCCAACCACCCCGACCTCGACGACCGGCTGCACCATTCCCCGGATCGTACGGCATCTGTACGCTACACACCGTGTTATCATTAAAGTAGACAGAACTTTCGACATATCGGCACATTCAATAATGACGTAATATCTACCTTTCAGTCTCCAGCCTTAATACACCTGCTAATCCCAATTTCTCTTAATTTCGCGTTGATTCAACCGATAAGATCTTCTGAAGATAAACTTTAGACCTCGTGTCTTCTTTCTTTCGTTCATTCTCTTTGTTTGCAAGCCGTAAAATCGATGTATCTCGGGGCTGGCAGGTACCTTTAATTGAGCAGAGATGGACAGAGATTTTGGTACATCTAACTTGAATAATGATATAGCATCTCCACTCTTCTACCTACCCTACATTCACCTACTAATCTGGTTTTCTTCACACTCGTATGCAATCAGCTGAGAGGGTTTCCCTAAATAATTTCATACTTCACCCATTTTTTGTGCCGTTGTTGAAGTCTTTATGTACGTGTATATGTATTAACAGCCCTTTTGTAGAATGCTACACATCCTTGACCTTATCTTACCTCTGATTTTATCGCTCGATTTGCATATAAATGCAGAATTGTCTTAAAGTAAATGTCCGAAATTTATTTATACTTCTTTGCCACTGTAGTTTATACATCATCCCCTATTCATTTCCATACAGAAGATTTTTGAAATATTTTTCTACTTGAAAAAATCCGATATAAGTATTTGTAAAGTGAAATAAAAAAAATACGTTTTTGCTTAAATTATCCAAATATACATAACTGTATTGCACGTGTGTCCATGATGAAAATAACTGTATTTTTGAAAATTATATATATTATTGCAATTGCAAAATCTTGAAACTAAAACAGAAAAAAAATTATGAAAGATTACAACAAATTTTCTATACGATTTTTATGATTTCTTGTATAAAAATCTTTTATAAATTTTTTCATATTTTTATAAATCTTGTAGAAAATAAGAAAAATGTTTGGCTTTCAAGGAACATTACTTCGCCTATGCCATAATAATTTTTTACCCAATATAAAAAGGATAAACCCAAAAATTTGAGGTGTCGAGTATACAAAACGCGGAAAACGTGACAGATTTACCAAAGGAGAATCCACTCGAAGCAGGTATCCGAGTATCAAGAAAGGAGGTTATTCTAGATCGTATGCAATAGCGGTGAATGCGAACCATTATCATTTGCATTCATAATAGTTGCGAGGTACTTAGACATAATCGCTACTTTAGATAATATACATTGCATACGTTCGTATCTTAGAAATAACAATGGATAAAATAGATTGAAACAATTGTTCTCTATAAACATCGTTAAACTAATAAATAATTCGAAACTGTTTTATGTAATATGTAAATATGATAATTTATGCTACTTCTCTAATTGAATTAATTTTTTTTATTTATGTATTATGTGTGTTATGTATGTATTCTTTCCTTGCATTTAATTTATTTTCGTTGTTTAATTTTATGATGTTCAGAAGATTAAAAATTCCCCATAAAAGTGTCAAGCGATATCTTCCATTGTTTTCGAAAATATTTCGTATCGATTTCCATCGTTTGTTACTGCAATGTAAATTTTCAACGTTTAGTATGTCATACTGAATAGGTTAATACGTGTAGAAATATTTGTTATTTACTCACTACTAGTCATTCATTATTTATTTCTCCATAATATCAGGCTGATACTGTAAAAAGAAATATTAACATGAATATAAAGAGAATATAAAAATATAATTCTAATTATATATCTAATTATGATTATGAAATATAA
>NIJG01000040.1:881835-905852 GCA_002201625.1 Euglossa dilemma | reverse complement strand
AAATAAAATATTCGATAATAAATTAATACGAAATCGAAAAAAGGACAAAAAAAAGAAATAATTAATAATAATTAATTAATATGACAAATCATTTGGATAATTTATTACAGAGTTGCTTACATTATATTTGGCTTTTAGGTCAAATAAATAAATAATTTATTCTTAATTCAAGATAAACAAAATAATTTTTGTTATATTTTAAAAATTGTATTGAACACGTAACAAGTTATACTTGTTTAATTATGAAATTTATATTTAAAAGCTATCGTACGATTTGCGTATAAGTATACAATAAAATGACTGTGGTATATTAATGGAATGTGAATCCTTTCATTAATCATGAAAATAATAAAAGCATTAATGGTGTTGGATTATTAGTTTCACAGCAGGGCGACGGCGTATACGGGTCGTTGACAGTTCGAGGACCACAAGATGACCCTAGCTTGGAAAGGATACTTCTCTTGTCATCAAGGCCGCCAACTCCACTGTCGCAGTACTCGCACCTACATCCACCTACGCCCAGTGAACTCCTCTTAAATGGCCAGGTATTGTTTTATCTAATTAGACAAGACGCTAAGGGGTAACCAGAAAGAAATATAATGTAAAATGAAAATTAACATATAAATGTAATTTGCTCCATTTTTATTGCGTTTAAATAGAACCATAGCAACTACTGTATAGAAATCACAAGAGGTAGTTCATATTTTTTAAAAACGTATTGAAATACTAAATTACAGTAGAAGAATTATACTATATTAATTTTTTTCTTTTGTCTTTAACAATCACTGTATTACATTTAATTAAACATAAATATTTTTCTAAGCCAAATAAATGCCTGTCAATTAATTGCATGCATAAATGTAAACTGAATCGAGCATCACATTTGTTAAAAGATATTTGAATTATTTCGGAAAAGCCTATTTAACGTTCTAGTTCTAGTCGCATAACGTTGTATAATGTGGATTACGCCAGCGGAATGAGAACTTTCTCTCGTTACACGTTTCGCAAAACCGACGTTCAACATTAACAACAATTTTTTACTTTCAGAACAACGGATCAACCTTGAACGTCCACCATGGAGCGAGATATTTATTACGGCTCATTAACGCCAACGCGTACAACTGCCCTGTACTATTGTCCATATCTGGCCACGATTTTCAAGTCTCGGCTACCGATGGCAACCCGGTTGAACCTGCGACAGGCAGATACATCGTTTCCTTTCCAGGTATGCAGACGATTCTCCTTGCTTAGACTATGCGTTTTGAACATTCAGCACACGTAAGATATGATCGTTGTACGTGCATGCGGATGCGCAAAACACTTCATCCGAGATTTTATACGTCGACCTCGTCTCTCGCTTTTTCTCCCGCACAATTGCGCCCCGAGCTTGAGTGAAAGCGGAGCGTAATAAAATGAAATTGAACTGAATACCTGTATGCTGCGAAAGATCTTTGTCAGGACATATTTTTTTTTACAGTATAGACGAAAAAAGAATCTTTACACAACGATAAACCAAGCGTCAAAAATATTGTAAAAATGTAGACGGCGAGGAAAACGGTGATGAAGACATCATGGAATGTGAACGTATTGCCAACTGCTCGAATAAATCTATTCCTTTTTACTGCGTTGTTCGAAATTGCAATCTGGAAAGCGAGATTTTTCAATTTTATATTATTAATTATGTAACCTGGTATATGTGGTATGCAAAATGTATGTAAAACACTTCTATTTGTCTATTATGTAGATAAATTTACAATTGAGAGTACTCGAATAATGCAAAAGTTTAGAAAAATATTTAAGAAAAAATAGTCAAAATATAATTCGTGCCGTTGGCAGTATGTGTTATGAACGATAGCGAATAGTGGAAGGACAAACGTTTGATATTGCTCTAATTCAACTGCGCAAACCGAAGTATTTTCATGCGTGATCGCGTATAAGCGTAGCATAATCCTCACCGATCGTATTCGTCCTGCGGAAACCATAGCGGCATTGTAAGAATCGCAAGTTAAAAAAAACGTAAAGGGAGTCGCCGTCTACGCGGAGGAGGAGATGACAAAGGGAAAGAAGACAGCTTGATAAAGGGCGAGAACGGAGGGAGATAGAATACGAAGAAAAGGAAACGATCGGAAGAATCTGATACGTTCAGCGAAGCGATAAAGTGACAACGAAAAAGGGGACAGGAGATGAAACGGAAAAGAAACGAAGAAATGTCAGTGAAGAGGAGCGAGGCGAAAAAACTCGGCTATCGTAATTAATCTAAAAGTATAAGAGGCAAAAGGAGGAGAGAGGAAAACGAGCGTGTGAGACGAAAGCAGCAGAGGAAGCGGCGGAGGAACTGGAGAAGAACGAAAAACGATGAAACGAGGCGCAAGGTCGTTTGGTAAACAAAGAGGAAGGGAACGAACAGAGGGTACACACAACGAGGCCAGAGAGAAGAAATGCGCAAGGGAAAGGGGGAAAGAAAAAGGCGGAGCGAGAGAGGAAAGGACGAAACCTCTTGGCGCTCATACGTTTAGCGATGCGGCGTGCAGCGGTGGCCGACTCGTTCGCGCAGACTCGGCCGTCTTCGTGTTCTCGCCGGGTTTCCGCAAAGGGAAATAAAGAAAGGAAGGCGACCAAGCGCGCGCGGGTCTCGCGCAAAAATCATTAAAACGCGTGCTCGATTCGCGGCTGCGGCGTCGTTGTCGACTCGTAGTCGACGATTTATTAGCGGCTACACGAGCGGGTACCCGCCCGCTTGCTTGTCAGCCGGCTGCTTCCTCGCTCGTTTACCTTTACCAGCTACTAAACTTTCTTCACCATCCGTCCGTAATCTCTGTCTTTGGTGCACGAGACGCACGATTTCTCGGAGAAAACGGTGGCTGCCAACTAGTGTCCGTGCGCCGCCCTAACCACCGTGCCACTCTATTTTCCATGTCTAGCGACGACGCGTGGAACGAGCCAGAAACGAACGACACGCGGCTCGGCATGGAGTGGACTCGTGACAAGACTCTCGAACTATTGCGCGAGTATCAACAGAGACGTGTTCTCTGGGATTGGAATGCTCGTGGTTATCGCGACCGAGCCAAGCGAAGACGCGCGATTCAGGAGCTTGCAGAGATTCTCTGTTGCAACACGCTTGAAATCGAGAAAAAGATTACGAATCTGAAGTGTCAGTACTCGAGAGAGGTTCACAAGATACAGAACAGTCGCGATGCCGCCACCGGACCCGATGATGTTTACGTATCCAAGTGGTTCGCCTTTAAAGCGATGCAGTTCCTGCAATTTGGCACACGTAGACATAGTAAGAGGAAGAAGGTAGGTACACACGGCTATACATCCTTCTCTATCGTTATGTGTATGTGTACACTGTCGCGCGAGAAACCCAGTTGTGACAGATATCTCGTTCCCACGTGTCGCATTTGCCTTAACGGAATATACATATGCGTGTACATCTGTATGTATAAGATCCTCGATTCTCTCGATCGTTTGTATCTCCAATTTTTTTTTTTTTTTTTAACTAACTTCCAATTAAATAACAAATTTTTCTTTCTTTCTTTTTTTTATTTTATTCCAAAGAATCGATGATAAGCAGAGTTGTAAAGGTTCCCTTTCTCCAATTGTAAGAAGACCAGTTTACGCCATCGTATAATTGGGCAAGTAATTTCGAAGAAAGACCATTGTGTCCGAATGTGTTTCGTGGAAACGATCACCTCCTCTGCACGACGCGTCGGGATATATGTTCCATCGACTCGTAATGACACGTTATTCTTCCAATAATACTCGTCCCATGTCAGTTTCTCATTTCGATGCATTACATTTCGAATTGATCTTAAAATACATCCAGACCCCTTTGTGCATTCATGCGCTGCTCGAGTGATGACAACTGTAGTTCCATCTTACTTCAGCTCGATCATTTCTACGCTCGTTTTCTTGCATTTCGTGTCTGGTTTTATACGATTCTCTCTGTCTCGTTTGCTTGGCCCGTCTGTCGCCATCCGCCTTTGTCTTCCTTCTCTCGTCTTGCTTTCTCTTTCTCTCGCCTCATCGTCCCATTCCTCTTTAAGGGACTGATTGAATTATATCGACGCAATGCCATGATGCGTAAGGTATTCTATACTGTCTTGATGGTATTGCAAGGTGTTCTATCATTTTATACGAAAGTAGAGAGGCAGCTGGACGCGGATGAATAATCGCAAAGAACGTTAAAGTTTTACTTTCGACAATATATTCTCAATCTATAAATTATCTTAAAATTATTTATTTTATATATTACTGTTAGGCTGATTTAGAAATACTATATGCTAATGGTTACTATATTTTTCAGGGCATAATCATTCGAAATGTAGATATTAATTGCAATTGAAGAAACAGGTTGCAAATTTGATAATCTAATTAATAGATAACAATGAAAATTGATTGATATAACGTTATTCATAGTTACATCACAATACATATTACGTTTAATAAGGAATTAATAAGGCACGTATCAACATTTCGTAATAAGTTTTTACTAAGCACGAGATGACAAATATGATAGTAAATATACTCGTATATGTTGAGGTTATAAAATTTTATTCGTAAAAGAAATATATTTAATTTTATGTTACAAATTTAAAAGTACTATTATACTCAATTCAAAGTAGTTTCTATATTCAACAAATTTTTTAATTAATTTTAATCAAACATGCTCGAATATGTTATAAATATTTAAAAAATTGTATATAGATGATTTATTTTACGTTTTCAGGTGAATTCAGAGCTATTTACAACCATTTCAATAAATCTTAGTAAAAGTGGGTTAAAACAGGGATTACAAATTCATTAATCAATTACATTTCAAATCTCATTACACCGATTTGATTCGGAAATATAAAAAATATGAAAAATAGTTTACGCTTCTCCCTTATTATACACTTGCGAGCTAACGTGTGCTTTTTCTTAATTAAGCGTATCTGATATATGCAACCATTGTTTTTCGTGGTATTTAAATATATTCCCGTGAAAGTTTTTTAATGCGGGATTTCCTCGAAAGATCGAAATGTTAGATTAACGTTGAATCGTGTGAACCAAATATAGCGGATTGAATCGCCATTCGATTCGATTCGTTTGTGTTTACATGCCGCGTAATTATAATAACTAGGAATGCGACGTTTTCTCTGGATTCCGGTAGAGTTCTCTAGGTAAATTAAATGTGAAGCGAACGTGCGAAGGAAATTGGTTCTTACGGGTTCATAGAATACTGCACTGCAATTAGCGATAATCACCAATTAAAAAGATAATAATTAAAAAAAATATTATCTATTGTGAGATAGATGAAAAATAGAAGTGCTGAATGGGAACACGAATTCTATTTCTGTAGTATATGTTACCTTATTGTTATATTTCTTTTTTTTTTTAACTCTTAATGTATTCAAGTTTCCTGGATAGATACATTTACTTAAACAGCTGAAATTATATTTTTCTTTTAAATAATATATGTCGCTCGCAGTAATTTTCATATGCAACCTTACTTGGCTTTGCAAGAAACATCAAAACGTCATGAAAAAAACATGTGACATTAAAATTATGCATATAGGTAAATAGCAATGAGGAATATGTATTCGCTATTTCATCAAGGTTCTATTTTATATCAGGTTTCTTCCCTTTACAAATAAAGGATCGAGGATCACATGGAATAATATAAATAGGTGATTAATATCATATCCTTTAAAAAATAACGATCTCGTTAAATTACACAGGATTTACCGTGATAATTTTTCTATTTCATAACCTCACATTTGTCTACTCAAGTATCACACAGTGCGCCCTTTATGGCCGTATTCCACGCGTTTTCGTTCCCCTCTCTTATATTTAACCAACTGGGTTTCACTCTCGCCTACACGTGTGTATAGACGCAACAATAAACCGATCGTCGCTTGTGACAAACATGAAATTATGTTCTTCTCCCCGTAGAAGGCCGAGGAGGAGACGTCGAAGTTGCAAGAAGAGTACATAGTCAGCGACATCGATCCTGAAAGCATCACGTTTATAGACTGTAACGAGGAGACAAATGGATCGGGAACTGGTTCCTTCAACGCATCGCTCAGCGAAGATGCCGAAGAATCGTCGTCGTCGAGCCTGAAGGCGATGGAACTGTACAACGGTTCGTTGTTGAGTCACAATAGTCCGATTTGCGATCTCGACGAGTCTGGTCAGACGAAGCTGGAGACCACGTCGGACGAACGGAAGAGAACGAAAGAGGAATTTGCGAAATTCGCGGAGAGCATTGCTGTACAACTGGCAGAGATACCAGACTCGTATTCCAGATCAGTAGCGAAGTTAAGGATCAATCAGATCCTATTCGAAGCAGAGATAGGCGTCTACGCGCAAACACGTCGCTAACAAGTGCAATTTTGTTTCGACTTTTGCTATGGGTAAAGAATTGTCATACGATGGTGATCCACTTGCGTTATTTCGTCTTGTAACTGTTCGTGAAATGAATCGCGGAAATGATGTGTTCATACGCATATGGACGTTACGTGAATTCGCGACGATAGACGATCGATTATAATTAATATTCATGTCGAAGCACTAAACGAACTAGAGAGATTGAAACGAGAAATGCTTTTGCGGTTGGACGAATGAATAATGCGCTGTTTAGTGCGCCGTTGTAAATGGAGGTGCGAACACGCGTTGTAATTATTAATTATGGGAATTATTGTTGAATAATAGCGTGCTACAGATGTACGATCATTTTAACGACACTTTCGATTTCGGCGTAGAATTATATTAGTATGTTATATTTAATTGGAAGTTTGTCGAGAAACGACGATAGAGAAGCGACAAGACTTGGCGTTTCTGGCTTATTAAGCGGCTTATTAATTCGGTTTCTATTTTTATTCTGTATTATATGTCAGTTGTCAGATACATTCATTAGTTATAGTTATGTGAAACTTTAAATCGATGATCGAGAATAACATTGAAAGTTAAACATATGTTCGAGATTTTAAACGTCTATTGAAATGAACGTTTGTCCTTCTCTGGAGTGTGGAACTTGAGCGATAAGATTGTATAATAAGGCACGAATGTTTTATGGTTATAGTATATATTGTGCGACGCAAATTTGAATATAGTTAGCGAATGAATCGCTTATTATATCGCTCATTTTAAAATAAGACATGTAAGGAAATAAGAAAATTGTTTATACTTAATATTATATTTTTTTGATAATTGTACACGATTGGTTTTTCTCCTGGGAAATAATCGTACAAGGCCCCAGGAATAATCTTAAATATTTCTGTGAAAGAAAGAGAAACAATCTACGTATTGTTAAGATAATTGTATACTTAAAAGTGATAGAATTGTGTGGAATCAAAATATTGAAGAAATTACCAAGCGTTAAAAAATTTTACAGAACATTAAAAAGGAAATAGTATTTTATTATTCAAAGCCAGAAGCGTGTTACAAGAAAATTTAAATTTTACAAAAGGAAAAATTTATATTATTTTATAGTATGTAAATGCCTTTTGTCTATCAAAAATATTTTTAACGCATGCGTTAATGTTGTAGGATTCGATTCATGAAAAAGACTGTATTGTAAACAATGCTATTTTTCGTGATCTTATTTATTCGTTTGTCATAAAGATGTCAATCGAATGTTTTTTAAATGATCTTTGGTCAATCGTTATGTACAATCGTGGAACGAAATGTTACTCATATTCGATAGAAATAGCGGATATGTGATTTTAGATGTAAAATAAGTCAAAAGTCCATGTCACTTGGGGCAGGTGAAATAGAATAATGATCCGTGCTACACTATTTAGAAAGAAAATTTTTGATGAATTACAAAATTTTTATTTTAATAGATTTTTATATTTTTAAGATATCTGAATTTTTCAATTTAATATGATTTTCTAAATAATCTTCAAAATTTGCTTATTGAAAAAACAGATGATTGTTAATTACAAATATTGATTTCTCTGTTATGAAATATTTTAATAAGGAAACACTAATTAATACACATTACGGAACGAATCGTACCTTATAAAATGAGTTTCAATGAAATTGATTCTCTGGCAAGATCCATCATTTGTCTCTTGCGTAACCTGTCTCATGGATGATCTAGATTATAAGTATTCCATTGGTATTGTTTCAGGGCTTTAAATAGTAGACGTAGTAAAGTGTATAGATAGCAAACTATTTTTTATCGAAAAAAGTCCCTCCGTAAAGTCGAAAATAAGTCGTTTTAAATTAATTAATTTTCGTTTAACGAACAAGTTGCATCGCATTTCATATCATATCACTTAGGGCCCTTCGTTATTAGTTAGGTATAAAGAAAAAATTAGATTGTAATGATTGTACACAAGGTTCAACAGTCTCCGGTGTATGACTTTACAACGCATTCGTTATTGTTCCTGATTCTGCGATAGTTTTATATTTTTGTATTATCATGATCCTTTTTAGAATCTTTACTTACGATCGTTAAATTTTAAGATACATACTCGAAACTAATCTTCGCACAACTAGGCATTTCGTTTTTTATACAATACATAAGTTCTTTTTTTATTTCTATTAAATGAAACTGGTCTTGAGACCATTACTGCAGACGTATTATTTTTTCCGATCGAACCTCTTCTTCAAATCCTGATAATTTCTCTCTCACAGATAATTTTTTATCGATTCGTATGTATATCATTATACATGAATTAAAATTCATTCTCATCCGATAATTTCAACAATCGTTAGTTGTTCATTTCTTAAATAAACCCATTCGAATATAATTACGATAGGCACGTCATAGATAATGATGTAACATAATTTCGAAATTATGTTATAAATCATAATATAACCGTTGTAATAGATGGCGATCGATAGATCGCAGAGATAACCTAAAAATAAACATGATGGAACTAAAATAGCCGATGTTATCTCGTGAAGTTATTTTCAGTGACCAATTGTAGATAAACTGACTAGGTATTAGTAATTAATAAAAAAGTTAAAACTCTCATAATCGTTACCGCAATATATACATATATTTTTCAATAGCCATAAATATTAATTCCCACATCTCGACTGTTTATTGAATATTAATCGTAACGATGCTCAATCGTAGATTTCGAGGAGATACAGTGTCTTTCTGTGCAAAAGAAAAGGAAAGTAGAAAAGAAAGTAGAATAAGTCACACAGGGATCTATGTAAGATTTAAACTGCGATCGCTGCCTTGATATCCCACGACTTTTCTTCCAGGCAAATAATAATTATGGTATTAATATTAGTATTAATATTATGATAACACGATGTAAAAACATCTTGTAAGAAACGTTACTCTAAGATTATTTATGATCTAGGAGAATATGGAGAAAATGAAGGAAGGACAATGATTAAAAAGCTAATGTTATTACGTATACATGTATATCTGTAAAAATGAACACGAGTTTATTTCTTTAATTCACGTTTTTATATGTACATCTTATTTCTAACGAAATCAACTCATTATACTAAGTAGATTTTTTTTTATGAATTCGCTTGTTAGTAATGTACACATAAATACTGTTAATAACAAAATTGACAACTAAAATTTTCAAACAGGTTAATTTTATTGTCGAAGATAAATATTTAGCCGGTAATTGTAAACTTGTCGTTCGTGACAAAATAATTTGAATTACAATTAAAGAAATTTTATGGGGAGTCGTACATATACAACAGCAATAAATAAACATAATTCCTTTTCTTATCGCTACATATCTATCTTCGTGGTATTTGTACTCGTTTATGCCATTTTGTAACGTTACGCAACGCCTACGTTTAACTTTGTATTTTTTTATTCAATAAAATAACTAGCATAAGCGTTTTTTTAAATATGCAAGTAATCTTTTTACAACTCAAGCGAAACTATGAAATTAGATTTATCGTTAATACCTACAAACGAATATCATTGACAGATTGATTATTTCCTAAAAAATTTGAATCCATATTTTTTGGACTTCTGATGAAATTAATTGCAAAACAAATATAATTTCTCACAAGTGTAATTAATGTATTTTAAATTGAGTATTGATCAATATACACCCAGTGTTGGAATTAGATAAAAATTTCTGGCTCCAATTGTAACAAGAAATAATCAGAAATGATATAACGTTGAAAAATAGATATTTTATATAAAATACGCTAATTTTACATTTGTGGTTAATCCATTTTTGAATTTCATTTCAGGTGAGAGATTTGACTTGATTATCGAAGCGAATCAACCTCCTGGAAAGTACCTCATCGACATAAAGGGTCTCCTGGATTGTCAAAACCTTCGTCAGGAAGCTTTCATCCTTTATGATGACACGAAACCAGAGTCCGCTATAATAAAGAACGAAGGACTATTGAAAATCAATGACTACGCAATTGCGAACAAGGGGCACGATTGTCATGAAATATCGAGGAATTTCATATGCGCGTTGGATTTAAAAGGATCAAAGGGAGTCGAGATTCATTCGAACGAAGTTATTTATATCCCATTCGACGTGAATACCTATTCCCATTTTACAGATGAAATGTCTGATTATAGATATAATGTTTACGGATGTACCTTCTATCCATCAGATCTAAGTAAGAATACAATTTGTTTATCAAATTTATTACTCTGGATTTGTTCAATTTAGCGTAATTTTCATTAACTTACGAATGTAAAATATGTAAAGGTATATCTTGTTATACATCTTTGCGATTTTGTATTTTTGTCGTGTAATAATTTTTTATTTTCATCACTTTGTATTTTTCTATCTAAAAATTCTTATTTCAGGTACTAACAAGGAAGGAGTAAAAGTTGCGCAGATTAATCACATGTCTTTTAAATACCCCGCATCTCCACTGTTGTCTCAACCAGAAAATACACCCACGGAATCAATTTGCTCCCTTGAAAGGCGTTCAAGAGCATGTACTGATACCCCATTATTTTGCGAGTGTATTCAGGTTATCGAAGTTTCGCAGGGAAAACATGTCGATATTGTTTTAATAGATGAGGGTATGTTATCAGGGAAATATAACGTATTTTATATTGATTTTTATCTTTATGTTTTAAATTATTTCATATTCAGGTTTTGGTGGAAATATTTCTCAGACGTTTCACATACATGGCTATAACGCAAGTATCCTAGGAAGAAATAGCTTTGAACATGCAATTACCAAAGACGAGATTATGCTTTTGGACCGTAATAAGCAGTTACATCGTAATATTTTAAATCCACCCCAGAAAGATAGTTTTATCGTACCAAATAAAGGATACGTTATTCTTCGTCTTTTTACTGATAATTTAGGTATAAATTGTTACATATTATTTGTACTCTTTATGATTTGTATTTAATGTAGCTAGTAGTGTCTTTTAACAAAATTATGACACTTGCTAATTAATTCATTTACATTTATAGGATATTGGTTATGGGAAGCACGAAGTACAGCAATTTCTCCAGGAATATCTGGACCTGTCATGCAGTTTGTATTGAAAATAGGAAATGATAAAAACTTCTTACCTGTTCCTTCAAATTTTCCTACTTGTGGGAACAATAAACAACCGGACATGATATTTGAAACAAATTAATTTAAAATATGAAGTGTAATTTACTATATTTTTATATATTTATTTCATATATTTCTATTTATTTTAAGCTAACTGATCGTAATAATTTATTGTTGTACGATAAATTATCTTCGTTTACGAAGTCGATGAAAAAGATATTTTTGTAACATAATGATAAAGAGTTATTTAAAAGGTAATATATGATAAAAAGCAATTTATAACTTAATGAAAAACAGTGTTGATTAAAATAATATTACATTTTTATTTATTTATTGTATATTATAATTCAATAATTCAATTAATTCACGACGGAATGCCCTACACCATAAAACTCATTCAAAGTATGCAACGCTGGTTTCCAATTACTGCATTGCGGGAATTTGTCTGGAATCGGTGGAAGATCGTTTCTAGTTCCTACACGAATAACCAGTTCCATTCCCGTAAGATGATGCCAACTAAAGTGACAATGAATTAGCCACCATCCTGTAAAAAAACAATATACAATGAGTAGTTAAACGCACTTAGTTTAGTAAATGTACAAAATACACTTAAAGTTATAATATAATAAAACAAAAATAATTCTTTATAATAATATCAGTCGAATATGTGCATCAAATTTTTCATACTTAAGATTAATTAAATATATTTATATCTAACAAAATCCTTAAAAAATCGAGTTTTGTCAAAACGAAATTTGTACGGAAAAACTCATTTTTATTCAAAAAGTTATACGATAGAAATTGTAAAATTTATATTTCTTACAGCAAGAACAATTAATTACAAAATTAATGAATATCTTACCTGGATTATCCGCCTTGAAACGTATAATTGAATATCCATTCATTGGAATTTTAACAGTGTCTTTACCAGGTGGATTCTTATACTCTCCTTTTTGAAGACGTTCCGTATGTTTTTCTAATATGTCATTTATGTCTGCAGTCGAAATGTTTCTATCATCAGTGAACTGCCCTATGCTAAATATTTTGAACTCATAACCGTGTAAGTGGAATGGATGATGCAAGTCAGCTAACCATGCTGTAATAAAATTTATTACACAATATTATATATTATAATGTAAATTATGAATTATGTTTCTAGTAAATTAATAATAGTATCTGAATTATGAGTTAACATTAGCCTATTAAGTACATCGAAATTCTTTTATAACATCTCGTACAAGATATAAATATTACCTCCATCGTATATTATTAATTCCACAACATCGTGTAGATTTACATTAATAACTTGAGTACATACGCAAGGCTCAGTGCAATTGCTTAGCTGATTTTGTTTGCATATAGTTTGGTATGCGGTAGCTTGTGAGATTAAAGGCGACTGTGGGACCTCAAATGCGATTTTATTGAACGTAGAAATAAGCTGAGAATAATCATTCACATCTGAAACAAATAAAATTTTCGATGACGAAGCAAAATAAATAATGTATAGGTACCAAAAATTAAATAATACATAAGTAGAAAATACAAAAAAGGAAGTTTTGTCGTACAGGCATTTTCCGCGCGTTTAAACTACATGAAATTATATGAGAGCGCAGGCGCGTAGGTGAATCAATGGGAACGCTTTAATTTATAGTAGACGCGCGCTTTTTATACGCGTTAGAGCATGCGCAGACACCTAATATTCAGTTGAATATTCGCATAGTATTGTGCAACGAGAAACTCTTATTCGTATTTGCATTCGATATGTGTATACAATTAAACTCGTTTCTTATAAAATTATAGCAAGTGAAGTAAAGTAATAAATTAAATGTTAGGTTGGGGAAAAAGAAATCCATTTAAAATTATAAAAATGTTGGATTTCTTTTTCCCCAACCTAATATAATATTCTAAATTATAAATTTCCTAATAATAATAATTAAGAAACAGTTGTTAATGCCATCTATGATTTTAGACTGGAAACGTGTGATGCCCTCAGCGTCATCTATGAATTTGAACCAGAAAATAAAGTTTTAGTCAAAATTCATAGATGGTACTGAGAACTGTTTCTTAATTATCATTAGGAAATTTATAATTTAGAAAATTGTATCAGAATGGGGAAAAAGAAATCCATTCAATATTATAAAAATAATGGCAAAGGTAATTATGGCAAAGAAAACTTACCCATGAAAGTGGGATATTTCTTTGTTCCGAATAATAATTTATCACCGTACTGTGTGTAATTGAAAAACCAAAATGGTAATATGTGCCTAGAATCCGGTTTGACTTTCAAGAGATCAGTCTCAGGCTCTAAACTTTCCACTTGATTGGCACAAACTACAGTTTTAGTATCATTTGTATCGCATTTCGTTGCATCTAGACCATTATATATCTACAAGATAAGATAAAATCATTAGATTAGTTAGTTAAATCTCTAAAATACTTAAAACATATGTTAAAACTCTATTTTAGAAAGTTCGAAAGGAACAAAACAAAAGTGTTACAAACAAGAATACATTTTTTCAAAGTAATTAAATTTTTTAGAAACTAATTTAAGGTCAGACAGATATTTTGATGCTTACTACGCCACGTATTGTGTCATTATAACCAGGAAGAGGTGATGATGGCTTTGCAGGACCATTTTCATATCTCAAGATTGCCAACTGCTGTACACCCTTAGCTTCACATTCGCCGAGACCACGTACTTGTATCCAATATGAGTCGACTTTTTGATTTGCAGTTATGATGAAATCAACACGTTCACCTATCGAATACGTATTTAAAATATATTTTTATTAATAAATAGTTTACATAAAAATTTGCTAATGAAAATAATTCTAATCAATTTCACAGTAAATATTTTCAAGATCTGCAATAATTTAGTCATATTCTACGGAAAAGACTTCTGATTATCAAATTATAAATCAAATAAATCAAATTATTTATTATTTTTGGTAAAAATTTGAAACTTATCAAACCTGTGGCTGAAACTATTTTATCCACTACTTTAGGTTTCACATTTGCACCATCTTGAGCAATTATAGTTAATCTATGTTTTTCAATTGAGAGTTCCGCTAAGCATACTGTGCTAAAAGAATTGATCATCCTTATTCTATGACGTAGTCCTTTCTTAACTGTAAATTTTGTTAAACCTGAATTGGTTGTTTGTTTGGTATCTGGATCCTAAAAATAAATTATAATTTTTTAATAATTTTATAAAATTAATCAATAGTACAAATCTTAAAATAAATAAATTAATTAAATAAAAATACGTTTAATTAATATTGAAAGTATCGATACAGCGGAATGTAATTTCATAAATTTATAAATATATTACGAAGAAAATTTGTTATTTCTTTCAGATAGTTCGCAATACAAAATATATAACTTACTGTCCAATTTCCTAAGCCATTTATAAGTATATTTTTTGCGGTTTGCCCTATGTCGTGTCTGTACCAACCAGGAAAACGTTCGATTGACAATTCATGCATCCAATCAGTCAAAAATATTATTACTTCGTCCGTATCAAATAATTTACTATGAGGATCTTTAGACGGAGGATCTCTGACAATAAGAGATCCAACTTGCCCATCTAGCATGTGTGTTGCTACGTGAGAGTGATAAAAATGCGTGCCTGAATTTTCCACTACAAAATCATATCTAGAAAATCAAAAAATTTGGAGAGATTTATTTCACTGAAATACCTGGTACTAAGTTTTATTTATTCAGTTCCATTTTATTGTTAACAATGATTATTATTTAACAATTTATGTAAACGAGTGTTATAAATTATTTAACAGATTCTTCAAGAAAGTATAAATATGTATATAAACAAATTATTTTAAAGCATTTTTCGGTTGTAAAAGTTTATAATCGTAAAAGTATCTATTTACTTCGAAAAAGTACAAATACTGACTATCAGTTAAAAATAAGCTATTTTCAAGTGGAAAATGATGCATTAAAGTTAAAGTATACCATGTTATAGATTATAATAAACCATTTCAAAAATATAGTAGCTCACTGAACTAATGAAAAGCTTTCTAAATATAAGTTCATAATAAATATACTGTGCTGTTAAAGTTATAATAAGAGTTGTTTTAATGCTTGGGTTTAAAAGAATCTATTTTACTTATTTTATAAAAAGCTACAAAAAGTCATTATATCGAAGAAAAAAATTCCCTGTTTATAACAAAAATTAAAAAAGGAATTAGAATGATATAGAAATTTATTACACGATAAAAATATACAGAAATGTATTATAATATTGTCTTAATTGAAAAGATCAATTATGTAATAATATTGATAAAAAACATATAAAACTAACAATTGTCTCAAAGATTTTAATGTTCCAAGTTCGAAACACTGGGGAATAATAAAATATGAAATAATAGAATTTTTACCTGAATGTTGTTGAAGATCCAATTGGACATTGTGTAACATAAGGAACACCATCGTAATATTGAAATCCATTTTGAAAAATTCCATGCCAATGCATCGTGATTTCCATCCCTGGAGCAGCATTAGTCACATCGACTATAACTCTGTCATTCACACATATCTACAAAATATTAAAAAATTTTGTTATATTAAATTAATTAATTTAATTCGGTTATTCATATATATAATAAGGTTTACAAGGTGTTTCGTTTATAATAATAATATAACAGAAAAATCGTTTACCTCGATCTGTGGTCCTGGTAATTGTCGATTGATAGGTAATATTGTTTTTTCAAATCCATCCGCCACTATACATTGTTTTTCAAATCCTGTATAGTTACAGGCACTGAAAATCATCAATATGCATTTTTAATCCAACAACAAATTACACGACTACGAAATAATACATCTCATACAAAGAAATAAAGTCTTTTAAAAAATGACTAAATGACTTTCGCGACTAAATTATTTCATCCCTAAAAAGACATTTTATTTCATAATTCTTATAAAAAAAGAAAAACAACAAACACGTGTTTGTATTTCAATTGAATTACGCGTTCACTATTTCAAATTATTTATTTTTATAAGTCGATATTTTATTGAAATACTTATAATATCGTGATACAATTTTTAATAATAATACAGTGATCAATATTAGTCTAATTGTAAATATATTTTTCCATCGGCTATAATTTTTATGTAATTTATTTCCTGTTATTTTTCATTAATAGTATTTACAATTTTAATCATCAGAAAATTTGTATATTAAGACTTTAGAAAAATATATTTTGTTTACAGCATCCATGTGATACGGATAATTATGTATTTAGTATATAACATATTTACTTTACAGTATAATCAACTAAAAAGATTGTTTATATCCTAACAATTTAACAAAATATATCGACATGCTTTATTACGATTTAAATATATAATACTCTTCATATCGATACGTACGGTCCCACCGTTGTATAATATTCAACATTGAAGGTATAATAACAATTTTTAGGTTCCTCATCCTCTACGCATTTCCGAGCACATTCTTCAGGCGTAGACAATTCTATCGAATCTTCGTCACTGTCATCCCATACCCAATGCCCTTCGTGCAAATTAAACAAATTAAAAAAAAGGAAAGGAAAGTACAATAAGAAAAAGCATTTAAGAGCATTGAATAATTATAAAACATAACAGACAAAAATTAAACAAACTTCGTGCGTAGAAGAACACAATAGTAATTTAAATAAAAATAGCACAAAATAACATAGGAACTACGAATTTTTATATCTGTCCAAAATATGTGAAGATTATTAAATTAAATCAAATGTATAAAAAATGGTTTGTTTTTAAAAGGTATTTATGAAAACTGTATATAATATCAATAAAAAAAAAGGTGTAAGAATATAAAATTACTGAACTTTTTCTCAAAACATTAATTTTTAAATATACATAAGATTAATGAAAGGTCGTAAAGAAAATAATATATAATTCTAGTTTATATAGTAATTTAAAATGAGTCCATTAAACTTATATAAAATTGATTTATAGTGATCTGGATAGATTTCCTTTAAAACATGACATATATAGATACTTACCGTGACTCTGAGACAGCTGCGCATTAACTAGTAGAATTATGCATAACGCATAGAACTTCATCACAGAACGAAAGACGTTAGGAGCAGTAACAAAGTAAAGAGACATTTTTTTCTTTTTTCTTTTTCACTGAACTTGAACACAACAGGTTTATCGGTCTTCCCTTAATCGATCACTACTAAGTTCTTTTTGCATTAATAGCTTCAATTTATGGAAAAAACAGCGGCAATTTAATCATGTAAAACTTATCGACTTGCATTTCCGGGTATCGATTCCCTTTTAATTACACTGTAATGTTTATCGTTTGAAAGCTTTTCGTCGCTACGTTCTTTCAAATTATACAGCGTCGAGGACATCACTTAATGGGTAAATGCAAAATCTACACATCGCACATATCTAAATTTTATACAAGACACGTTGTGATAAGGGACGAAATCAATGTTGTATAAAAATTACAATAATTTGGTTTATTATTGTTTAACTTAAGAATTAGAATTTCATACCAAATGTATTGTGTAATATATACTTTAACTGTAATTTATTTTAAGTTACATTCTATTGTAGCAAAATATCCGAAGATTGAATAGCTCTTATTTTATAAAATATCGTAAAACGTATTATTAGATTATAATAATAATTATATATCTATATGTACATTTATCTTTGTAAAACATTTTTCGGTAAACCCATTCTTTCATTAAGGCGAAGAGTGAAATTATTATTATTTATTTTTACAAATTTCCAAGTAACGTTCTACATACTTAAAATTCTTTCGTATAATTATTTCATACCGCAGTGAAAACTTAAAAATGTATAGCAGAAAATTAAAGGAAATATTACCGACCTTTGAAATTAAAAATAAGTAATTTGGTGTCGTTATTATCGATACAGTACATGTAACAATTGCCTCAAATGTAATATGATTATTATGACGTTAATGATAAAAGAACTATTAAAAGAATATTATTTCCTAACACTTATTAAAATTTTATTTCCTAGTATTTTATACAAATACTAAAAATATGAAGGTTAAAAATATCGTAAGAAAATATATACATTTCTTTCTTTTTATTGTTTATCTATCATAAATAATCCGATTAATAAATAATTATTAAATGATTATTAAAAATATACTATAGTATCTTCTCTAGTATACAAATGAATTGAATAATAGATAAATTGAAAATGTAAAATAATAAAATGGTATTTACCAATTAAAATTTAAATATAAAAGAAATAATTTGATACTTATTAACAATTAAAAAACGCATTTTTCTTTTTATATATCAGTTGGTTTATTTTGCCAGTGTGAAATTTTGTTACATTTACATTATACAATGAAGTAAGTCTTTATTGTACGGATGATCGTATAATACTGAAATTAAATAAATAATTTCTTATTTTATCGTTAGTGCCCTTGGCACATGATTTCACAATTATTTATTACATTTTTTAAAAATCTTGTATAAAATTTAATATATCATAAGAAATATTGATGTTTCACGTGAAAACAAACATATGATCAGTTAATTGTTTCTCATTATATCTAAAATTATTATAATAAATTGTTATACTACGTATATTGATACTGAATAATGTATACCTACAGAGATAACTAAAATAACAGAGTAAAATATCACTAAAAAGTATTTTTTTCCTCTTCGTATTTTATTGTTGTACATACGTAAATTTAACGTATTCAATATGTCAAACACGAAACTAATTTTTTATTTAATATCTCAATGAAGATATTAATGGGAATATTTTATTTTTGGGAGATTTTGTCTTGTAATTACAGCCTATAATTTAAAAATATTTTATTTGTTTACTTAATTTTGATGATTTATAAATAATATGAATCGTTCAGATCAAATAGAAATATCGTTTTAACAAATTTTTTCTTACTCTTTGCAAAAATATCGAACTTTTGTCCATATTGCAGTATGCATAAAAATATTAAACTTATAAGGTTTATCAAATGATTAATACACTATTTCTTTTTATATTCCAGATGTATTATAATTCGTGTTGCATAGCAGATGTACATGTACATATACGAGATGTTCAATCTCTTAATTTGTTATACATAATTGAACATAAATTATTTATACAAAAAAATGCATTATATTGTTTACATGTTAAGTTGAAAATGCGAACTGTGACGTATATTGATGAGAATGTAAATAAACCCGCGGTAGTAAATTTCGTACAAAAATACGATTTTACTTTCCTTTAAATCAAATTTGTAATATATTGAAATATTTATCAAGACAGCTCTACTATTTATTTAAATAAATATAACAAAAAGGGAAAAATTAATATGCCGAAACGAAGAATATTTCGATTGAACGCAAAATGTGCCCTACTGATATTTAATATATTGTAAGAAATCCATTCCCGGCTTTTAAACGTATAAAGATTTACAAAAATTTCTTATTTTATACCAGCTGCTATTCAACTTATAAATAACATCATGTTTCATTCCTCAAGGAAGAAATATTGCCCAGCTTTCTTTTGTTCCAAATCCTATTAACAATAAAAAAAAATATATTTTAGAAATTGATAGTTCAAAAAAATAGATAAATACTTAAAATATAGTAACGTACCTTTACAGACTGACTCTTATTAATCCTTGGTCTGAAATTGTTTGGGTCTCTTCTAAATGTAATACCTAGGAGTTCTAAAAATCTGTTCATTCCATTCAATAAAGATTGTGGACTGTGAGCTGTAGTGCATAAAGATGGAGTACCAGAGAATACAATTACACGGTCAGCCAAGTACGTAGCCATAATAAAATCGTGTTCTACTACAAATCCTGTTTTCTTTGCATGTAGAATAAACCTGAAATAATAGCATGTTCTAATAATATCTTAAAACAATAATTATGAATATAAATAACAATAATTTCCATTTACCGTTTTATTACTTTAGCTGCAACTAAACGTTGTTCAGAGTCCAAATAAGCAGAAGGTTCATCAATCAAATAAACATCAGCAGGTTTTCCAAGGCATAGAGCTAAGGCTACTCGTTGTAATTCTCCTCCAGAAAGATTTTGTACTTCTTGATCCATAATATCATCTATTTTCAATGGTTTCATAACATCCGTCACAAATTGAGGATGAACATAAGCATCTCTAATTTTTTCATGTAACAACTGCCGGACAATTCCTTGAGATTTGGGACTAATTTTTTGTGGCTTATAACTAATATGTAATTGAGGAATACTTCCTGCACAGAATAAAATTATACTTTAGAAACTTACCATTTTCTATTTAACAAAATGCATAATAACATAAAATCAAAAAGGAGTACTTCTGTATGATATTTATTAGATTGGTGGAAAAATAAACAAATTAATTAAACAATAGATTCTTTTTCTCTTGTTCATTACCAGCCTTATTCTTTCATTTTCCACACACTTCTTATTTAGATTAAATAAATCAAACTTTATTTACCTGAGCCATCATCAGGTGGTAAATTACCAGCTAACATTCTAATGAATGTTGTTTTCCCTGTTCCATTTTCACCAAGTAGTACAAGAATTTCTGAGTCTGTAAATTGTCCCTTCTCGACATTTAATTTAAAAGAACCCATTGTTTTCGTCATTGCGGGATATTCATAATGATTCATACGTTTGACTTCTTCCTCAGTTGCACTTTCTGCCACTTTAAATACAAGAGATTCTTCACGGAATCTCAAATTTTCTGTCGGCACGAAACCATCCAAGAAAATATTTATACCTTCTCTAACAGAGAAGGGCATAGTGACAACACCATATGCTCCAGGAACACCATAAAGACAACAAATAAAGTCAGACAGATAGTCTAAAACTGATAAGTCATGTTCCACTACTATTATAAACCTGTTAAATTTTAATAACAGTTTAAATTATATAAGTAAAATTTTTATTATATTATTTTAGTTATTGATACTACTTACTTATCTGGATGAATAAGAGATCGAATAGTCAAAGCTGCATTGAGACGTTGTTTTACATCTAAATATGAAGAAGGTTCATCAAACATAAAAATGTCTCCATTCTGAATGCATACCATAGCACAAGCAAAACGTTGAAGTTCTCCACCAGAAAGTGCATCAATACCTCTGTCACGTATGTGCATTAAATCTAAAAAAGAATAAAATTTCTTTAATCAGTTTCAATTATTTTTTTGCCAAATTCAAATGTTTGGAAAATATAATTCTTTAATATCAATATAAACTTACCCAGCATTTTACAAATATCTATTTGATTTTTACATTCATCTTTTTTATCTAGAAGCTGCTGTACAGTGCCTTTTACAGCTTTAGGAATTTGATCTACATACTGAGGTTTAATAAGAGCTTTTAAATCATCTTCCAATATTTTGGTAAAATAATTCTGCAATTCACTACCCCTAAAATGGCTTAAAATTTCTGTCCAATCTGGTGGGTCCTACATTAGTTAAATAAAAGAATCCCATAAGTTTATAAAAAGAAAAAATCGTTCATATTATGTGAAAAAAATATGTAATCATTCATACAGAGAAACGACCCAAATTAGGCTTCTGCTTGCCTGCCAAAATTTTAAGAGCAGTTGATTTCCCAATTCCATTAGTTCCAACCAAACCCAATACTTCTCCAGGACGTGGAATTGGCAGTCTATGTAGTTTAAATGAGTTTTTTGAATAACGATGTGTAGTCTCTTTTTCTAAATTACTAGGAAGATTAATGATAGATATTGCCTCAAATGGACATTTCTAGAAATGTAAATTAATTATGTATGTAATAAAATGTATATTATACTGTTTATTAATATGCAATGACCTTAATAGTATTACATATATAAATATATTTTTTAAAGAAACATCTGTAACATTTATCTTACCTTAACACAAATGCCACATCCAATACACAGTTCTTCAGATATTGATGCTATTTTACTATTTGGATTAACTTCTATACAAAGTTTTCCCATTCTTACTACTGGACAAGACCTTTTGCATTCTTGTCTGCACCGTTTTGGTTTACACTTATCAGAATTAACAATAGCTATACGAGTTAACCGATCGGTTTCCTCCATTGACTTTTTTGGTGGCATGGTAGTAAGATATTTACCTTCCTAAAAGTATCATTATAAAATTTAAGTTTAACAAAAGGCTACAAAAATCTATGAAACTCTTAACTCTATTACACTTTATATATTAATAGCACTGTATATATTACATGTAAAATATCAAACTTTATATAAAATGAACATTATAATATTGTAACTAATTATGGCTATTAAACAACAAATATATAATTACTATAAGACATTAAGAAAATATAATTTCAAAATGAATTCAAATTATTCAAATATACATGTTTTAAGAATAATTTTGCTTCACATATTATATCTTTAAACAGTCAAATAATTTTTTTAATTCTCAAAATTTTGTTTACTGATGATTATTATAAATAAATGAATTACTTAAAAAATAATTCAACATATGTTCTACTTAGATTTCATTAGCAATGAATAATCACTTTCTCAATGAGAAACAAAGTTAAAGAAATTAAATTAATATCAAATATATTATACAATAATTTTTATATATTTGTATTAGTCAAAATGTTTAATATATGAAAATATAACGCTTAATTTTACCACGAGTTTCTAACCTCTGGTAATTAATAATAAGACATACTAATATGATAGTACTTTATAAATATATCGCATAATTAATAAAAATAATTTTTTTGGAATACATCAAATCGCTATTTCATAGTATATAGTATAAACATGCTTAAATATATACCTGTCAAAATCAAAAACGTGGAGGAAACCCCTTTACAACCTTTTCGAAGGAGCTTCCGTACTCCTACACCACCACATGCCCCGACTTCGATCATAGAATAATAAAATATAGAATGCATACTTGATATAAAATGCTAGTACTCTTTTAAGCATTTTTTACATTTTTATATTTTTCTAACTAATAAAATATTTATATTATTAATTTATACAATTTACATAATTTCAAAAAAATCGAAATACTATTGAATTAACTAACAATTTGTAAAATATCATTTATAAATTGTAAGGCGTATAATTTACATTATATACAAACTATATAATATTTTGGCTTTAAATACTTTATTTATATTTTCATTAATATATATATAACAAAATGATTATATGTTACAGTCTAAGCAAATAGAGAATAGTACAAAATAAAATGTACAAAATTGTTACAAATTTGAATTTTCGGGTGTTTCCAAAGATTGTTTGCAATATACGCCATCTAGGTTGGTATATTGCACCTCTTATGAAGCAATATAAAGATTTGTTCTGAAGTTTTAAGCATAGAATAATTGAAATTACTTATATCTTCTGATTTTATAGTAAGTATTGACGTGAAATAACATTCTTTTATTGTTTAGAGATTTTAGTTCCTGACTATTTCAACTATACGCTACTAACATACATGAACAGATATTAGCCTAACCGTATTTGGTTTTAAAACAGGTGTCATATGACAATTTTTGATATATCTTTTATTTATGTAATTCAC
>NIJG01000040.1:858912-876067 GCA_002201625.1 Euglossa dilemma | reverse complement strand
TACTTTAAAAATTGTAATATGCTATAATTATACGTAAAAATTATGTTTACGATTATATTGAAAGTATTTAAATTATTTAACATAATATAATTATTTTAAGCTTCTAAAATGTAATATATTGTATTTATTTGATCGTAATTTGGATAATATAACATTAAATAGTAACATGAATAACGAATAAAACATCGATATAGATTCATATAATATAATAAGTGATAATAGTGTAATATGTGTATTGAATCTGTAAGAATACATATGTAACGAATGAATAAAATATGAATTATATAACAAAAATTTTTGAATTTAATAAATATATTTGAGTTAAAAAATTATAATTTCTATGTTTAGTATCGAGAAGAAGCGCGCTTTAATCGGTGCATTTCGGGGATGCTCGGCTTCGACCGAATCGAACCATTCGTGATTGGTTGCGGGTTCCGAGTCAGCGAAACGTGAATCAGTCGGCGTTGACGGCAAGGAGTAGCAAGTTTGATTCGAAGCAGTGTAGAAACGAAAAGTTTGTCGGTGTTTGTCCTCAGTGATCAAAGCGGGCTAATTGTTACGTGCAATGGCCGCGTGTTATAGCGAGCAGGCATCGTCCAGCTCGGGAAATGTAACAGAAAGATCATCTGAGAGTGTTGAAAAACTAGTCTGTTGGCAACATAAACTGTTTGGTGAAGAACTGTTGCGGTGCAGTCAGGTTAATCAGCAGGACACAAAAGCGTGCGGTGCAAGTGGTGCACTCGTTGATGAAGATGACCGACCAACTTGTGAAGTGATCGGTGTGTACTTTAGTTTCATTAACCCCAGTGCTACCTGCGATGACTTTACGCGTCAGCTGGTCGATTTGTACACGAATGTCAACTCGTCGTCATCATCATGCACGGAGAACGACCGGGATGCAGAGAATTCCAGTAGAGGAAGAGAAAGGAGGAAAAAGTTCGAGGTCGTACACGTGGTTCTTCAAAGTAACGAAGGCCATGTCATTTGCTGTGAAGAAAGTTTCCGTGCACACGTTGCCGATTTACCCTGGTTGACTGTGTCGAACTTAGACTACGGAAGAAATGTAAGATACATATTTTTTGTTCCTTCATGTTTCATCTATAATAGTTCTACTCACCAAGTATTTTTGATACAATCTTCATAGCATATTTCATTAAATTGTTCTTTACTTTGTTAAAATATTGCTATACATAAGTATTAGTTATTATTATATCCATATTGATATTCAGTTCAACGCATGAAGTAAATCAAACTGTAAACATATCTTTGGTACTATATATAATTGTTTTTATTATTAAGTTCTTTAAAATTAAATTAATAATTTCATTCATTAATCGTTAAAAAAAAGACCTTCTTTACGGAGATTTTAAGACATGAAAATATTCACACATCTCGTTTTAATATTTTATACTTATTGCATTGTTTTTCGTACGATATATTTTTATCTTAAGAAGTGTTTCAACTCGAAATGAATATCTGTCAAGATTATAATGAACGAGAAATAATTCCAAAAATAATTGTACTCAAACTGATCTAGATATTTTTATAGATCTGGTCTAGATATTTTTTTGGTTTCAGACAGATATTACCAATTCTTTATGATTTTGATCCTGCAGTCATGCATAAATTCAAGTTAAACTCAATTAAATAATTAGACTCTCTATTTAAGTCGAATAATGACTGCATTGGTCGGTACAGCCATTCGGATAACAAGTAGGTTCTAGCCAATAAAAAATATGTTCTTATTAATTTCAAATTGTACGAAATAATTTTAATGGTTTTCCTGTGTTTTCAAGGTTCGTTTTTCTTTTTCGTACGAGCGTTTCACAATTTTTCGCCGGCTTGTGACTTTTACGGTCAGACGGACTATGATCGATTGAAATTTGTATACACATGTCTGTCATAAAGTTACACATGTACACATAGAGGAGGCACACATGCCGTTATGCAGAAGGACCGTGCGCGCAGCGCCTTTTTTATTTCCAACGGGTGTTTTAACCCCTCGCCAGACGTGCTATTTAGGGTCCGATTTTATTTGCACCAACACACGAGGCAGAGTCGACTTTCTCTAACTAAAAATCGTTGGTAATATTTTCCACAAAACATCTGCCGCTTTACAGCTTACTACGAACGTGCTTTTAGTCAGGATCAAATTTTCCTTTTTTAATCAACATTTGCGGGATTTACTTCTTTGAGAGTTACTTGAATATCTTATTTCTCGTTTTTCTTCATTATATAGATATTTTACACGTAGATTTTGTTAACCTTAACTTTTATTATTCGATAAGCAAAGGGAACGTAGCTCTATGAAAATAGTTATGTAGATAGATTAAAAAATAATCCTAGGGATCCAAGCAAAAGTGTTGTCAATTAAATCAACGTTTCCCCGACAGAGGGTGCTGCAAGGAATTCAAATTTTAAATCGATTAACTTTCTTTCAGAGAACTCGCGATATCATTTTAATTGAAGCCGGGTAAATGAACAGATTTAAATTGAAACGAGAATGTTATTTGCAGCGATTAAAAGCAGACGGGAGGTCTGCTTCGTACATTGATCTTTTCATCACCCACGCACCTCGATGACGCACGTATCTCTTGTCTCGAAAGTTTGAGTGACTCTACGTTACATTACAGCACTTCGCACACGTATAGCTTATATTTGGTTTCCCCCATACTTTTTATGCAAGTTAACGAGCTTCTAGTATATTGCACCGGAGGAACGAATTAAAAAGGAAACAGAAAAGGAAGATAAAAGAGGGATGAAAAAGAAAGCAATGCGTGATTTCTATATCGAGATACGAGACAGCAGTTTATATATAATCATGGTGTGTAATAGAGATGGTTTAAAATTTCTATGTAAGATTCCTTCTTGGTACTTATTTATTTGGTACATATATACATCAACGCCATGTGAATGTAAGACGTTCGGAAGTTGTTATTCTCCGTCTTTTTTCCACGATCATTAGTTAAGCCACTTGAATTGTTTGTGTTTGTGATACACACACATATATATATAATACACTCAACTGATTTGTGAGTAAATGTAACGATAAGCGTCCTGCGCAATTAGCGTCAAGTAGCCTCGTGCTTCTTCCTTGCTTGTTATTCCGCCTATCTACCTGATCCACGTTGAAAATCACCCCCTTGAAATCGTTGGTTCTTTGTATACCATTCCATTCATTTAACAATGAGAAGAGCAACTTCGGTTCTTGGAACGTTGCGAGAAAGAAACGATCAAATTCGTTTTCTCTTTCCCCCTCACTTTCCATCTCCCTTTCTCGTTCAATGTTTTCTTAACTCGCATTGAAGGTAAATAAAGAAATCTGAAAGTCGAGCTTCTTCCAGTGGATGCCAGGGGTCCTTAAACAGCTGCATCTTTCAGGCAAGTTTTCAATTCGATTCTTCCCCATTGGATGCTAAAATGTTAAAAATAATATTTCTCGAGGTTATAAAGTAAATTTAATGAATTAAAAAGATTCGAGTAATTGGTAGAGATTATGCTTAATAATATTAGCTATCGCGCCCTTACCATGCATCGTTAATGCAGTTTGTATTGACCTCTAGTGGCAGCTGAGGCTGATATCTTTTATAATAGGACTACTTAAGAAAGGAGTGGGGAGCTGTCCAGTTTGCTTGACAAAACAGAACGGTTAGCGGTATCAAGCAAGTGGCGCGGCGCTAGTGTCCGGTTACTTGAACGGCTAGGTAATAGAAGTGCGCTGCTCATCGTTTGTACGACGTAAACCGTTTCATAAAGGTACACGCCTTTGGCTTCGACGGGGAAGCGCCCGAGAAAAAAAAAGTCAAACCGAGCAGCCTTTGCATTCGGGGTGGCCGACCCATATCTTCCGCAAATAGCTTTCTCATTCGGCCGGCGAGATCAAGAAAGCGACGAAAGGTAGAAAACGAAAAGAGAGAAAAGATATGTTTACGTTTAAGTATACATCGAAAGGAAGGAGAGAGTGAATTGGTGGCGATGCAGGTCCCTTCCCACGGAAACGACTGAAATGGAAAGAAGCAAAAAGGAGGAGAGAAACGTTGGAATCTAGATAGACTTTGAGGTAGTTCGTACACAGAGTGGTCCATACGCGGCGCTATGTAACCCCTCTCCCTTCCAATGCCTTCTTTTCCGCCCACCCACATCCACCTCACTTTTCTCTCCTGCTCCTGTCTGCTTTTTAGCTGGCACATCGTGCAGATTACACACGACCTACTCAGTAGTGGTCAAAGAAAAAGTGAAGTACGTGCGAATCGCCCGAATAAATGTATCGTAGTACCTATGACTCGAAAACTCACGTGAAACCCTCCGGATGCTTTGACGCGGTGCAGCCGACAGTATCATACGAATAAAAGCGGGAAAAGTTGCGCGCGAAAAAATTAGATGTTTGCCGCGTACGTACGGATGCTCTTACCCGTGTCTTTTATCTACTTAATTCGTCTCACTAGAATATATTATCTTAATTTCTCCGATTTATTCTGTTTAAGTGATATTGAATCTCTTTTTTGCTACACGGTTTTACTATGTTATGCGCATTTATTTTCTTATTTTACCGAATATTTTGATGAAAATATAAACGTTTTAAACGTATTTTCAGTGTTATACGTAATCCTTACAAAATCACCCCTTAGTAGGATGCGAGCGGTTCTTTCATGTTCCGCAACATTTTCAAGCCATATACAACGTAGTGGTTTGCGTGTAATTGAAAGCATGGTAGTCTTAAGACGCTGCTGGGGTTGACCAATGGTAACACAGTGGTCTCGTCAGTCTTGGTCGGACGAGAGACGTCGGGAGACCGCGATATCTGTATATATCAGGGGTGCACAACTTTCTTAAATATATTTCATTTATAATACTGACTCAAAATGTCTGTAAAAATGTACGTTTTTCTAACAAATATTACATGTACATTTTAATGTGGTATATTCCTTTAATTACGACACAATCGTTCGCATATATTATAACCTATACTTTTTTTTACAACAGTTATGAAATTCGCGAGGTTATGAATTGTAAATATTAATTTTTAATTGTTATTCAAATATGAAATAATCCTTAAAAATAATAATTTTGAGAAACTATTTACATCTTCGTGAGAAATGTTCAGCGGTAAGAAAATTTTTCCGCAAAATTTACCGCGACAAAGGCGTGTTGTGCACCTCTGTCGTTCACGAAGGAGACGATTGAACGCGCGCGAACGAGTCAACAGTGATCTCATCCCCTCCCCACCATCGCTCGTCTTCTACCCGATGTCACGGTATGGTAAAGGGTTCCCCCTTCCGGAGAGACTAAGCGGCAGAGTATCCCATAGGAAATGAAGATCGAAAAAGTCACTCTCCGAATTTCCGTCATCTTATTTAAAATCTTCTTTTACATATTTCCGACATTACTGAAACGAGTAGTTTTTGAAAAAAACGTAAGTCATATATCCCATTATAACAACCGTGATTTTTAAACTCAGCGAACATTCAATATTCGTTTATTATCGTAGGTGTCCCATCATAAATATTCTATTGTACATGACTAATCACTGTACCGCGATAGAATAATTGTATCACACATGCATTTTTCGTACCGATACAAACTACTGCTAGAAGGGAGAAAGAGAATCGACGAGGGTAAGCGGGCGATGGAGCAAGGACGACACGGGGTAACGAGCAAGCAGGAGCGATGGAAGTGGCGTGGTAGGGGACATACAGACTACCGGGGGAAATAACGATAGCACCGTCGAGCGAGCGGTAGCAACGCCAAGGGAGGACGTACGCGTTATCGACCGCTCGAGACGGAGACGGCGAACGCGCGTATATACAGGGTGTCCGTTTTTAATTTATTATTGCAAATATTTCGGCAAAGTACATTGTGTAAAAAAGATCCTTATAGGGACATCTATGGAAAAATCATAAGGTATAAGCAGAATAATATTAGATGTGTTAAAATCAAGTGAAGGTTAGATGCGTTTTTTTATGTATAAAATTATATTTTTCTTTTTACAGTATTAATCGATGCAGATGCACATTCTTGGTAAATAAAAAAACGATAATCTATTTATACTAAAGAGCTATCGATTTAGGAGATATTTTAATTTCAGTACTGTAAAGTGATACTGGTATAAGAGTCACGATGTTTTAAATGACATGGAGAATCTTTTATGTATAAAATGACAGATGGTATAAAATAAATTCATATATCATATTGTAAAAAAATTTCCTATGTCATTTCTCATAGCCAAAGTAAAATAAAGAGTACCCTTGGTAGATAGAAGCCAAGGGTAGTACGTGATTTTTGAATAATTAATTTGATTGAAACTTTGGTCATTTGTAGATTTTGTCGCTCTTGAAAATATCCTGTTATAGAGTTAAATATAGAATTTATTCAAATATTCGTGATTAAATTTTTGGTAGAACTTTAAAGTATAGTTATGTTAATGCGTTGAATAAGCACCACCTTGGTGTGAATCCAACGCGCTAGAGTTCAACGCTGGGGAGCAGGGTTAAATTCCCTGCACATCCACAGATCCTCTTTTCTCAATTTCTTCCTATTTTCTTTCTTATCTATATAAAGTAACTAGTTTATGCATATGCACACGTATATTAAAAGTGAAATAAGTTTTATTATAGATATATTTTCATAAAAAATGTTTATTTATTATTCAAGTTGTATATTTACTTAGTATACATATAAAACACGGAAAGTTTAACATAAAAATATATATATGCGTTAGTTATAGATAAAAATTATCTTTTTGTTAACCTTTACCTTTTGTAAATGAAAAAAAAGAGAAAAAGAAATTGAAAATCGAAAATTTGCATACAGGAAGAGTGGAATCCTAACCGACAGTGTAGAAGCTTGATACATTATGTTTATCCTATGCTAGTATTCTTATAATATATTAATTCAATTATAATTTCAAGTAATAATGAACCTTCGTTACAGATATTATAAATATTTAGGTATTATAATTTGTTATAAATACTTAATTATAAATACGTTCAAGTATTTAACCACCAATTTATGTAAACAGGACAACAAGAACTACCAGTGTTCAAAGTTTTAATGAAATTGGTCACTCGAAGTTTACGGTTTCCATGTAATAGGCACAACGTTTAACAAAAAGACGAATTGTAAAAATCATCACTTTCCACAACGTCTTTTCTCGATTTGATTACAAAAATGAAAAATCAGCGAAAGGACCATAACAGTTTCCTCTCTAAGCATATCCAATATTCAGTATCTCTCTCTACCTTCGCAGGAATTTTATCGGAAGTATCTAATTGTACGCGACTAATCACCGTAACACGATAGAATAATGGCATCACACGTGCATTTTTTGTACCGATACAAAGCGTTGCTGGAAGGGAGAAAGAGAATCGTCGAGGGTAAGTGGGCGATGGAGCAAGGACGACACGGGGTAACGAGCAGGAGCGATAGAAGTGGTGTGGTAGGAGACATACAGACCACCGGGGGAAATAACGATAGCACCCGTCGAGCGAGCGGTAGCAACGCCAAGGGAGGACGTACGCGTTATCGACCGCTCGAGACGGAGACGGCGAACGAGCGTATATATACGTCGACTGTAGAAACGAACGAGAAAGCGCCGTAGGAAATGTACGAAGGGACGAGGTAATGCCTCCCAGTGGAGGGTCGCGATAACGTACGATGTCGCACGTTCGGCTACCTAGGGCAGACCCTTCGTACCTTATTCCAACGCTCACCCTTTTGCGTTCGGCTGCAACGCATCGCCTGAGAATTTCGTACACCTCGGTTTGAGTTGATCGAGGAAATACCGCGAAAATAGTCGCGCTTCCTCATAGAGTATATAGGTTCAGTAGAGAGGAAGCTGTTGAGCAGTGAAAGTTTCAAGGGAGGGTTGATTTGTTTGGCGATAGAACCCGCGACAGGTGTCGGCTACGGAGATTTATTGAAATCTCTCTGGTTCTTTTGAAAGCTGATGTAGTTATCCTTTTGTCTCCAGGCAAGCTTGCATCGTGCGACAGTTATTCGATTCTGTTTCCTGCTTCATTGTCTTCGGTTGAAATGGAAAAATTGAACGTTTTGTTACGAACATCGTCCGAAGTTGTTGATCGTGTGGATGGTGAATTTTTAAAATCTATAACGAAGAATATTTTTAGATATGAAAGAGGTAGATAGAACGATTATAATAAATGTAATAATGTATGAAATGTGAATGAAAGAACGAGTCGTATGAATGAGTTACTCGTCATTGAAAAGTTTCAAATGATTGGAAACGTTATTTCATCTCTTAGACTATCCTCCATTATCTACTCCGGTACAAAAGCCTTCTGCAATATGTCCATTGTGCTTCGATCTCTACTCCTTTTGTTCTTTTGTAATCAGACAGCTTAACGGGAATCGGTATTCAATGCTAACGAATACTATAGTTGATCATCTTCCCCAAAGAAGTATGCAAGTAAGTACTTTCTACTTCCTGCTTCCTCCTTCCGCCGAAGAATCGTTAATGCACGTTCAATGGTACCCAAAATTGATTTCTTATTCGGAATGGAATAATCATTTATTCTGAATATAATAAGATCTGGAAAATATTGTTCAAAATATTACTATTAAACATAGTTAATTAAATATAATTAAATTATATTTACGTAGCATATTATTACTTAAATTTACATAATTATAAAATATAGAAACAAATCAATCTATTAGTATATGGAATTTTGCAACCTAATTACAAACTAATTGCAGACTAGGTAATTCATCCAAGCCTCAAAATTCATTATTATTCCGTCCCTATCTTAACTCTGAAAAGCATATAAATTAGAAGCTGAATCTACTTAATTATTTCTTATTAGTTATCAATTACAAATGTATTAATATGAATTACTACGACGATATTCTCGTGTTTAAAAAGTCCATCAAATACCAATTGCTTATCTGTTAAATATCAATTTGTGGTTATCTTCAGATTCGTTGAATTCTCAATTATCTACCTCTTTAATAACCGTGCTGCACTTAAATAATTGGCTGTTCTTCATTAATTTACCGACCATCGTCGCGCCATTCAAACATTACGGTGTATCGATGCTGTTCTTTATGGTTCATTGAGCCGAATCGTGTAAAATGATCCAAAGTCAGTGATCCGTAGGTAACTGTGAAGTGCCAGTGAAGTGAATGCAATGTAGAAAGTTACCACTCATCATGGCTGTAAAAACCTCAACAAGAAAAGGGCTGGTATCAAGACTCGGCAGATTTCCTTCGAGAAATTTCCAAAGAAATATGAAAAACATCTCAACGCAACATAAAATTTGTAGTTAAGAAAATTATGAAGCGCATTGACATTCTATTTTTATAGTAATTTTGATATTCATACTTACATAATGCTATCACATTTCCATCATATTACTACGTTTATTATTCGTGATAAACATTTTACATCACATGGATTCCAGAATACAAGCTATTGAATTATTCTCCTATCGATAGCTAAAATCAAATAAGTAGGATCATTCGATGTGTACATGAAGCGTGTAATACATGGAGTGCTTTCATACAAATCCCTCCAGCACAGACTACAAGATGGAATGGAATACCTACCTAAGGCTCAAGTGACTGAAGATCGACTATTCACAATGTAGGCATCAACCACTGTGATTTCTCCTACATCAGAAAACAAAATTTTGTAACAGTTTAAGTATGACACTAAAAAGAATTAAATAAGATTTATATATCAATATAATAAGGTGTACACATTATTTTTATATTTTCATTTAGTGCTATGTGCGTGCAAAATTACTAAAACTTTAATGTTATAATTGCTGTAATTGTATAACATTTATATAAAAATTGTTATATAATATCTTGAACGTACAATAAAACAAATATAGAATTCTTTTTTTTTTCATATTAAACACGTAATAACGGAATTCATGATAGAAAACACAAGATACAAGAAAATAATACAGAACCCGTTATTTTAAAGATAGTCCTAGAAGGAAATAAAATAATCTATGTACTTACATAAACCGCAAAGAGAATTACAAACTTCACTGGAAGCCGTCCTCCAATTACACAAATTTATTCCAAGCTACGAGGGATTTGAGACTACAGAAATGAAGAAAGTAGCTAGCTGCAGCTGCCGCTTGTTTTAAAATATACGAAAGAATTTCCGCGAAGTCTTGCTGCCTTCGGGATTACTTCTATCCTCTTTTATCTCTGCTCGAGTAGGAGCTTCTCGCTCTCTTATCATCTCTGTTTTCACGGTTGATGCTACTACAATCGTGCAGCCTGCCAGAACAGACGGCGATCCTTATTATCCATAGTCTCCATTCGGTATCGTTCCACAAAAACAGAAAGACACTTCCTTTCTAAAAAGAAAAAGGAAAAAAAATTAATACCTCTCTCGTTTAAAATATAGCGTTGAAAGGATTGACTGCTTATCTAGAAAAAAAGGGAAAAATCTAGCCTCATCTGTATTATACGTATATATATATATACCATTCTCGTGCGCGTTCATCCTTTCTTATCTCTTCCGACATGAAAAACTTTCAACCAGTTTCTACTATCATGCTCGAGCCTTTTCCCTTTCCTTCCATTCCCTTCCCCCTTTGCCTCTTATAGCACTGTAATCATGCACCCGAGGGCAGAAGGGACAGCGTTCATTGTCAGCAGACATTACTCCCCTGTAGACACTCGTTGCGCCCTTTTTTCGCCGTGCTTGAATTTCGTTGCGTGCTGGGCGAATAACGGAAGAAACAGAGGCGGGCTACGTGTTTCGAATTTCTTGAACGTGCGCGCGCATATATTCGATGCTTCGTTCGCTTCATCGCCGCGTATTCCACTCACGCCATCTGAAATTGATGGGTTTCGATCTTCCTCTCTCCTTACATCTTTTTTCTCATTCTTCCCTTATAGCCAATACACACGTGTACTGCAGCTGAATTCGAGCCGTAGTTTATAAGAAGGAAAACTACATTTGGTAAAAATAATATACCGTAAATCGTCGATGAAAATTACGTTGTACCTTTCATTGATGTAAATATTGACTGATGCATGGAAAGTTACATTTTTCATTTCTTTCTAAAGTTACTTTTTTTAGGAAAAGTGATTTTATAACTTTGTAGTTATAAAATTTCAGAATGTCGGCGATTCAATTTTTTTTTTTTAAATTAACTTTGCATATTCGTTGGTGCAGGCTATCATTTCAGGTACATTGTAATTTATTTTTTTACTTACAGTTTGAAAAATGTAACCTTGTACGATATATCGAAAGCTGATATTCCTATAAATAATACATTCTGTTTTAATAAACATCGATAGTCTTGCAAAACATATTTTATGCTAAACGCAGGTAATGAACAGTTGAAATTAAAAAGTGACAATACTGAAAATATTTAGAAAAAGAGGTTCGTATTAAATTGACAAAAGTTATCCAGTTTATATTTAAAATATATTAAAATAGTGCTAATTATTCACGTTACATGAATTTATAATTTTTGAAGGTCTGCTTCATCTTTTAAATTAAAATTTGTAACTAACTATGGGAAAAATATACTATGGTAAGTTTTAATGGTATTCATGGACAATGAGATTATTGGAGCAGATGATTCTATAATTACATGATTAAGCAGTACGCTTTGTCTCAACTTCATTCCCACACGGCACTTTATCCCACATTTAATTAAAATACAGTTTAATTCATCTACATATAACTTCAATTGCCTATTTAAGCACATTTTCCACACTTTACTAAACAGGTTTAATTTCATTACATATACGTCTTCTTTTTATACATCCTGTATAGCTTATATAATCGATATTTTGTTCTCGACTTCAATCTCTTTATAGAAATATACCAGAACATTTCTATAATCCGTACTTTACTGTCGACTTTATACTTTGATCGTGGACCAAGTCACAAAGATTATTACAATCCGTCAAATGTAAATCTTTTATGACTTGAAACACAAGGGACGAATATTTATGAAGGAGCTTTAAGGATCTCACGATTGACGTTGGAATATTCTTACAAACGATATCCTTTTTACAGATCAAACTGAGTCGGAGGTATCAGGTAAAGACCGATGTACCGACTTTGATTCTATTGGATGGTTCTAATGGCACGGTGTTAACCAGAGGAGGAGTAGATAGAATCATAAGCGATCCCACTGGGGCTAATTTTCCTTGGAGGCGGCCCCATCCGAAGGCTGCTCTTGAAGATGGGCCCTTATTGCCATGTGGAGCAAGTGATAGTAACGAACCAATGCTGCATGAAGAGTTACGTCATTGCTTTAAGGGTATTTACTTCAGCGCACATTGGGTACATATGTGTTTATTTCATAATTAATCATACAGCATGTTAGACAAATCTGTATAAAGTACGTTCACTGACGGTGAATTAAAATAAAGGTATTCGTACACTGTCGACTGTTGCGTAGCTTTCTAATCTGAAATATATATTTTTCTGTGAATTTATGTGTTTGTATTTAGACAAATCATAAATAAAGAAGAATTACGAATACTTTTATAATTATTTGTACTTAAAACTGAATATTTTGAAAGTCTATGAATTAAGCGATTAAAATTGATACTTTAATGAGAAAAGAATAGGAAATTCAAAAACGTGATTTTAAGAAATACTATATTGTAATACATAAATAAAGTATTCCAGGAAAAAATAAAAATATCAACTATGTGAATGTTTACAAAGATATGTGGTAAATAATTTAATTAAATTTTAGTGTTAAACTATAACTTATTTCGGTATATACATTTTAAAATATAATATGAATAACAATACATAATTCTGTCCACGAAATGAAGATTGAGCCGCAAATTTTATAAAATTAGGATTTTTCAGATTTTGATCTTTTGTATGTTTATTTAGTGTCCACCTTGTAAAGCATTTACCCCACAACTTGTGGATACTTATAAACGAATTCGGGAAAAAGGTCACAATTTTGAGGTGATCTTTGTAAGTTCAGATAGGTGAGTTGTTAAAAAATATTATATTGTTTATTTATTTATTTATTCTATAAAGATAACCAATTGATATATAATTTTTATAATATCAGGAGTGAAGAGTCTTATAACATTTATATTGAAGCGATGCCATGGCTGAGGATACCTTTTAGACAAGAAGAGAGACGACGGAAATTAACGATAGCTCTCGATGTACAAGTAATACCCACTTTGGTACTACTTGATCCTCGAGATAATATTATAACTGTGGATGGACGCACAGAGTTAATTGAGGATCCTGAAGGACTGGTAAATGAACATTTTCTGAATGAATGAGATTACTACATTATGATTATAGTATTTATAATATATTTAATTATTTTAGAATTTTCCATGGAATAGCCGTTTAGTGAATATTCTTACCGAAAAATACGCTAGTTCGCTACATGATGGGCCGGCAGTTATTCTTTTTGTTGGTAAGTTCATTTTACAATTTTAATATACAATTACAAAACATTATTCCTACATTCATGTCAACTAAAATATTTTATTTTATTTTAATGAGTAATTTATATCTAAGATTAAGATTAATCATTTTTTTATTAGCCTACATATGTACAGAAAAATTTTTTTTTATATCTGGTCATCGTTATGTTTTAATAGAAGGGGAAGATAGTGAGATTCAATTCGCAGAAAGCGTATTATTGCCAGCTGCACAGACGTACAGACAAGATAGACCCGATTATGATCCAAATTACGATGATCCATATGATATTTTCCAATTTTATATAGCATTAGATGTAAGTATTGATTTTATTTAATTATACATAATTATTTTGAATTAATTGACATCCTATTATTCTTATTACAGTGTGAAACATCAGATATTCTTCGTGAATTTATCGGTTTAGACGATGCTGTACCACTTTTAACAGCAATTGATATACCTCAAGGAATTTATGCCGTAATGGAAGATGGTGCCGAAATAACTGTAGATTCTGTACAACAATTTATTGACGGATTTCGTAATGACATATTGCCTATAAACAGAATAGGCGCAGTACACAAGACTGCTAGAAAGGATTACGTCCCTTCTTGAATTTTTGAAGAAATCAATTGACAATTTTATACAAAATATTGGAAGCCATGTGAAGGAAGGAGCTGTTAATTTTTTAAGTGGTCATTATACAACCACAAAAAAAGAAACCCCCCCTCTCTTCTCAATCCTATCTCTATAATACCATTGCTCCTTTCGTAGGAAGAACCTCCCGCAAAATGGCGCTCGTATTCGCACACCCCTTTGTGGAATTAACCAAAAGACATGTATTATATATTATAGTCAATAAAAACTGAGCGAATTGTATATTTAAGTGTACACATGCGCACGTTAATATATTATATAATGTATTACTTAATAAATGCCAAATGATCACGTCGAACGTATATTGAGTTACTAGCGAGTGCTTGTTTTTAATTCTGTTCTTCATATAAGTAATAATCAATAATTTCGTCTTATATTAAATTAAAATTATTTTACAAATTAAAAAAATAAGTGGATGTGAAAGATTAAATAAATTTATTGATAATTTCTTTTAAATTAATTTTGTTGTCATATAAAATTTATACCTATTATCATTTACATTACACATTTATGTCTTATTAATTTACTTCTTATGTTAAATTCACTCTGGATACAGTTACAATTATTACTTGTCTCTTAATTCACTATTGAAACGAATTTTCATCGATTATTTCGTACATAAATGAAAATTTCGTACTATACATCGCGTTCATTTTACTTTATACATATATCTACAATATAATTAAAGTTACATCTATCATTAATTATAAAACAAATATCACTAACATATATTCGTCAATTACAATAAGTCAAAAAAGTAAAGCATGCGTATTTGATCCCACCGTCGTGTTTTTAAAAAGATATCGCTNTTTTTTTTTTTTTTTTTTAAATAAATATTGAGAAAAAATTCTTATTTTCATACGTCAAATAAATCATAAAAATTTTAAGCTAGAAGAGCAGCTAGAGCATCCAAAAATTTTGGTCTCTCTTCAGTTTTCAGTCTTATTACTGAAATATAGAACATCAATATTTAAGAAACGAACATTTTAAAAGTAGAGTACTAAAAGCATTATAAATAATTCTTACTTGTAGTATCAAAGTAATCTGCTTCTATATAAGAATTTGTATTTTTAGCTGCTTGTTCGAAAGCTTTTCCAAATAAACTACAATAAATATTATCAATAAAATAGTACTAGATTTACTAAAAATGTTTTTACAGTACATTTACATTAATTATCCACAATTACCTTTTTGGTTGATCTTCACATACCGGTGGTATACCGAGTATAAGACACATACCTTCTTCTGCATTGTATATTGAAGAAGCTACAAGTGGCCATTCTGGTGCCCGTCTGTTTTTTGAAGAGTCTACATAAGCCTTTAGAGTAAACTGAGCTAACATCATTAACGGATGAGGATGCGTGAATACGAAACTATCAGTGTTTCCCTCTGGAATAATTATATAAAGAAACGAACCAGCGCTTCTAATTTGTTTCATTTGTAAAATACTCTGTGCAGTTTTAAAAATACTAGTAAGCATAAATTTTGCTTTCTCTATACCATTTTCTAAAATATCTTTTTTTGTGCGAGACAAACAGTCTAATACGTCTAAAAAACAACGTTGGGGTAACTTTTCCTTTGACTAAAATAGTAAAAAAATTGATGTACTAAAACATTCATAAATTTAAACATACAGAAAAATGTTAATACTAGGAACTTACAGAAGATTCCATTAATGCAAGCATAGCATAAACTATATCTGATGCACAATATTTAAATCTGTAACCATACTGAAGAGTAAAACTTGTTCCAATAACAGTGTCGAGTTTATATTTTCCAGCTAATTTTTCAAACATTTGTCTAAATTCTTGTCTAAGTGCAAGATCCATTGCAGAAAATCGTTGCTTCGATTGTACTAAAGGTAAACCCATTTCTGCTAACAATTCCTTTAATCGTTGCTCTCCCCTAACAGACCAAAGTCGTAATGATACTGCAGTTGGTACTGAATGTCTTAAACTAGCTTCTACAGTCCAATGCCGATATAATACAAGTAAGAGACTAAATTTATATGTAAGGATATGAAATTTATACCATATGATATTTTATTATGATATCTAATCTCAAAAGGATACTCTTTATCATACGTAATTCTAACAGTACTTTGTTGCTGTTGTTGCTTATCCACTTCAACTCCTTGTTTATGAGTTAATCTAGATACATGGGCTTGAAGAGAACCTTCCTCAAGAACACTCAATCTTGATTCTACTTTTCCAAGAATAGCTTGTTCTGTAGAACCAACTATAGCCCACCAAACCATATCCAAATTATCCTTTGACATATTCCATGCCATTTCAAAAATAAGCATTGCACTCTATAAAAATATAAAATATATTTGAATTTTTGCATTCTATATTGTAACTTAGTATTCATCTATATTAATAATCCCTACCGATTTGCCATAGTAACTGTACTGTGTATAATTAAACATAATAGTTGCCCTTTTTTCAGACCACTCTCTTCGTCCAGCCCGTTTAATAACATCTTCTTCATTTAATCTTCGCCTTTTCCTTTGAGATTGATCACTTTCTAATTCATCCTCTGTTTCATCTTCACCTGACTAAAAATTACAAAGTATAATTTCTTCATTTTTTCTATTATTAAAATAAAAAGTTATAAAATATTGAAACAAAATTACTGAATCATCTCTGAAGACATCATTATACTCTGGAATTTCATCATCTTCATCAACTTTACCAAGTATACGTACTTGATCTTCTGAATATACATTACATAAATCATAGGGCCTATGGCTATCAAGAATATAAAATATCACAGATTCTACAGGTTGTAGTAATTCCACTAAGTCTAATGTACCCCCACAATTTATAAAAATAACATTTTTTATCTAAATAAATAGTAAATATTAATAATAACATTGAACACAAAGAAGAATATATAAATATGTGTTTTTTAAACTTTCATTACCTTTTCACAATTTTCTTCAAAAGCATGAATCATATCTTGAATACCTTGAACAGGCACAAGTGTATATATCATATTATCATTCTTAAAAAGTTGCTGTAACATTCTACAAGCACAAATGGCATCAATATCAAAATTAACCAAGAGCAAGCATCTCTGTAAAAA
>NIJG01000040.1:824273-842153 GCA_002201625.1 Euglossa dilemma | reverse complement strand
TATATAATTAAAAAAGTAAAAAATTCTACAAAAATGTGTGACAATACAAAATGGATATATTGTTTTATAATAGTAATTTATTTACATAGCAACGTACAAACATATATTACAGTCATCTATCATAATATAAATGAATATGAATGATAATGCAAATGACTAAATGAAAAGCATGTAGGACAAATTTTTATTACAATATTCACGATTTTAAAGGTTATGATTTATGATTCTAAAGTTTGAACATTTGATGATTCTTCTTTATTTTTATTAGATATAAAATGCAGAAAAGTAGTTGATTTTGATAAATCCAGAAATCTTCCGATTGGTTCTTAGCATTGATCAAAATTATTGAAACTTTGCGTCTTCGTCTCCTCGTCACTTTTTTCTGTATCCCAATTTACGTAACGCCTTCAGATCCACATCGCCATAGTAGTCTTCGCTATGAAATTCATTATTTATAATGTTGTGATGTATTTATTGAAAATAATATCCTGATTTCATAACATGAAAATAATATATATTTATGTTTTAACAGGAAACCAAAATTAAAAAAACAAAAATGTTAATTGACTTACAATCTTAATTGTTGTAGAACACTGAAAGTTTATTGCATTATATGACTTCAATTAATGTATTAAGTGAGGTTTTGATAAAGAAAGATTGTAATCAATAATAATATTACCATTATAATATTTCTTAATAATATAACATATTATAATATGTATTGGAAAAAATAATGAGGTATTTTCATAGAAAAAAATGAAAAATTTAACTTTGAAATATTAATTGAGAATTAAAAATTGTATGAGTAATATCTTATTTTTAAATTTGTGTTGTTTATGAATGTACAAACAAATGGAAATATGAGAATGTTAAATATACTATAGTTCAAAATCTTTGAATTATTTTCTTTATGTATAAGAATACACTAAAAAATGTACAATAATAAAAACTTTTTATCATTATATTTTTTGTGTGAATTTATATCTTTATATTAATATAATACCTTTATTTTAAATTTTACTGAATTTAAAATTTATTTGAATTTATTTATAGTTATTTCTAAATTAAATTATTTCTAAAGTAGAATTCGATATTGATTATGCAATTGAGCTTACAATTTTTCATCCTAAATCTTCATCATAATTTTCATAGATGCATCATAAATATTTAGAGTATTAAATAACTGTTGTACAGCATAATGTATAATGATTATAGTATTTAGAACATTAAAAAAAAATGCCATATAAATTTGGTTACTGTTATAATGTGCATGCAAGAGTTAGAATCACAACAATAAATTTCCAACAAAACAAGCAGAGAACACGAACGCCTAGGCGATAGGATAGGAGAATAGGGGTTCTGAAGAGCAGACATCTTTTTTTCACGAATTTTTGTTCCTTTTATTATACGAATCTTTCACATTACTTAAAAATATACGGACGAGTCTAGCTTACGCAAGCATGCTTGACCGTGGCCAAGAGTGTCGGTGAGGGCAAGCTCGAATTAAAAAAAATTTTAAAAACATTGCCGTCCATTGAATTTTTTCCTCCAATTTCTCGGTGAGAACAAGATCCAGTGAACGTTCTAATCTAAACGATATACACTCATAACCAACGAGCTTCCCGCTATTTCCATTTCAAATCGTACGTCTTACGATAGCAAAGGGAGTGTAAAGAGCAAGTATGAGGAGGAAATAAGAGAACTAAATGATGATAAGAGGCAAGAAAGAATGAAAGAAGTTATCGATGAGACAGTACGATTGTGACTCGAATTACTATTAATTCGAATTTCAGTATAGCGAGTAAAGGTCTTAATTTTGATCATCAAAATGCCCGATGGGGACGAAGATAAGCAAATATTAAAAAACGGTGTAATCAAAAGAGAACAATACCGATTGAACAATATTTGTAGATTTTAATTGCTTTTCCACGTGTTGACGAGGTACAATCAGTCTCTTAATCGTTTCATTCACATTATTCGATACGATTCCACATTTAAATAATTACACGATCGAAAAAACCGAGCGACAACGCGTGGAGAATTAAAATCGCAAGAAATCAGTCCATTGTTATTATCCATCGTCGACATCGTGGCACACAGACGAACATTAACGCGGATGAAATAATTTGACATTTACTCTCCTCAGTCACGAGACACTCGCGAGACAATTCGTGGGGACATCTCGTGAATTTTTAATCGCGATCTCTATCCCGGATCCAAGCCAAATCATTGAATACGAAGCAATTACCAAATATACAGGAGGTTATGTACGTCTATCAAAATTTGGCTCGAATAGGAACACAAAGAATGAACATAACCGAGCAGCACTCTTGACTCCTGGCTCTACATATTTCGAGGTATCGAACATCAGAATCGTTCGCTCGAGATTTTATGTATGTGTAAGTGTGTATGTTTATATACGTGTGCACGCATATGTAATCGTGTATGTGTGTGATAGGAAAGTATGCAAAGAGTTTGGTAAAGTATTTGTAGGAGAGAGAAATGAAGAGGTGAAAGAGGAAGAGAGATGCGAAGACGCGGGAAAGAAGAAAGGGAAAAAGATGGGGAACAAAAGGTGGAAGACGGGTTAGAAATTATTCTTGAAGGGGTGTATTGGGCCTCGCAGGTGCCGATGGGGGCCTTGGTTTGCCTTGAGGAGGCTTCCTGGTTTCGCCTGAATTTTGAATTCCGGCAAGCAGCTCGCTCTTCCTGATGCTCTTTAGGTCCAAGTCACCGTAGTAATCCTCACTGTGAAGCAGAACACCGGGAAAAATCCGGGAGTTAGGACATGCGTGATGTGCTACCTGTCTCGCGTGCATCCTCGTGTCGTTTTGTTTTGCAGTTAATCACGTGTATAGTTGCTGACTGCGAAATAGAGATATCGCAAATAGTATCGAATAGTAATACCGAGTGATACCATTTTCATACTCTAGATATCGCTAGCAATACGGATTGTACATAATTGGCATCTGTAGGCAATAGAATGTAAAGTGATAAAACAGCAAAATTGTAAATCGGAACTTCTGATTTTAATTTACATTGTTTATTGCTAGTTACAGCAATTTTCTATCGTTAAATTTTGTTTGATGTTTGAATATTTAAGAGAATTTTAATTTTTTGTAGGTTATTGCCAACAATGTTATCGTAATATATAATAATTATATATTATTAATATTGCGGATCGATATCATCGAGGTTATCGTATCAACACTCGGAATATCAGTAATTCTTTTTTGGCTGATTCTACGACTTCATTATATTGTCACCCAGCAACTATACGTGAGAAGAGGTGATCACATGGCTAAATTTGTTTAGTACGCAAGTGCGTGCGTGCGTTGGAGACACGATGTATAGCTCGTCACGAAAATGTGTTATGAATACGATATTGAAAGAATATTCATACGTTGATCATCCATAACAGTAGACTTGAAAGTTACATAATCGAGAAATGATAAACAAGCAGCGAGATTATAGTATTTGTTTCTTATATCACTATGGTAAACCGCTATTAATCACATTTCGAGTATATTTATAGCGACTGTGAATTTTTGTCTTTTTCAAAGTAAGAAATTGTAATTATTTGTGAAGTTAAATTTCTAAAGAATTGAACTGCTGCAAGTATTTAATAAATCATATATTCGGTAAATTAAAAAGACATTTAATTAATTAATGAGAATTATTTCTGTAAAACATCATAATCATAATTTTTTAAAAGAATAAAAATCGATAAATAATTTTCATTTTTTGCATGCGAATCGTAAAGAAGATAGACTATTTACAAAGAATTATTAGCCTAATATTATATTATATATTTTTAATAAAAATTCTGAATCTTTAAAATTAATTTATTAACAATATTATACTTTTTTTTTATTCGAAATATTAAGTATTCATAACATCGTATTTTGCGACAAACTATGTTGAATAATTTTTGTATAACAATACCTTTAAATCGTGAACATTGTATTAATTAATTACACATGTTAGAGAATTTTATTGTTAATTAATAGCATTTATCATCACCCTAGTAATTTCCATAGTTTCAAAAGGAATTACGTGTATCTCAAACTTCAATCAAAACGTATATTTAATTACAAAAATTCTAAAAAATAATATAAATTAGGCATCTTGAATTTCCATTTATCTAAAATGTAAATTTGGCTCATAAATAATTTAAAATATAAACAATTTTGCTTCAACATTCTGAATAAATTGTTCATTGATAGACTTAAATGCGAGAAAATTACTCACTAATCTATCCATTCAAGTGCAGAAAATAGTATAATTAATACGTTTCGATTATTTGACTTTCAGACACGTTATTCCTGTCCTCGAGGAAGATTATGTAAATATTATGTTACCAACATTTGGGTGGCTGTTACGCAAAACCTATCTACCCGTTATGAGAGCAAGGTGTACCGCGAATATCCATTTAATTACGTCACTCGAAAAAGGTGAAATATCTTACGAACTTTCAGATTGTGCTTTAACAGCGCGGCTGGAATTTAAAGACTATAATCACACTTGGACTATCAGGTTTGTCCAGAATTTGCCTTTACGTAATACGTAACTGCAAAGCTTCCTGATCTGCTTAAATTTGGCGACAGTCACCATTTATCACACTTTTTAAACGTTATTAATGAGAACTTAAAATAATGAAAAGTATATAAGGAGATTTACAATCAATTTGCAAAAATTAGGACATTTTCTTTCATTTACGAGTAAAAAGACTTTCTAATAATGTATTACGTTTATGGTACGCATTTCAATAATACTCTAGGAATGTGGTAGTTACGTTTCACCTATTTCAACAGGTTTCATAGTAACACGAATTTCATCTTGTAACTCTGACATAAGGCATGTTTATGGTTATCTAATTTGTAACATATTTGAAGACAGGAAATGATAGTAGTTTGGCATAGAATAAATTAATTTCATCATGCATTACTCAATAGTAAACTCTAAAGTAAATATATGTAATATAAATTAAATGAATTAAGTTAAACAAGTAGGAGTTTGGAATTTCTTTTTATCTTTAAATTTGATCAGTAAATCAAATTACATCAATGGGGATATAAAAACCTAGATTTCTTTTGGGGTTATTTTGATAATTACAAAACTAAAAAAATCATGAATTATTTTTTGCTATAAATTTTATATGATAACGATAAACTGTGATAAAAGAAATGTTGACTTACCATCCGGGAACGTCCTCGGGATCCTCACAGGCGCCGCTACCATCGGCGTCACCGATCTTGAAAACTGTACCGATTGGGCAGCCGTATTCCCTAGCGGTACCTTCAAGGCATATGTAATACTTTCTGCAGTCCTCGGGATGGGCGTGTCTGCTGAAGCTGCCGGATGCTCCGCTCACTTCGCCCGCGGCCGGACACGTGAAACCTCCTGCGACCTCTGTGCAATGCGATAAATACATGTAAAATGTGATGAGATGGTAGAGGGAGAGTTATACTATTTAAATTTCATTTGCAGTTATTTGAACTACGAACAACAGATGGAGTTAGGTGGAAGTTCGGTGATAAATAAGGTTATAACGGCGCCGGATCTCACCGCGCGAACTAAGAGGTTAGCCGCTCGAGAAAATACAGGATGTGCGTAGGAAAGGATTGTCACGTATTGGCGGTTGAACGACGAGCGACGCAATGAATAAATAATATTCAAGGATAAATGAACATCGTTGATGCGTAATTGATTTTCGATAAAGGGGTGTCTCGCGATTTATCTAAATCAGCTTGTGATTCGAATATTTACATATATTTAGCGAGGTGATTTTTTTGTGGAGGAGAATATATGTAAACATGGAGATTTTTTGCGTTAACTTAACCTTTTGTGTTAACTAATCTCTGCATACGTTTATATATTATGTTATTGTATTTTATATATTTTACTTTGACTATTATAAATACTAAATAATTTAATGAGATTCAGGTCAACATACGGGAACGTTACTTAACCAGATTTTATGTAAATACGAAGAAATGTTATTAACTGAGGATTTATATGAACATAGAATAATGTTATAAGTTGTATTATATATAGTAAAATAGAAATATGATGTTAGCGAAAAAGAGTAATGTTTTGTTGTCAGAAAAGAAATTAAATAAATAAAAATATGTTGTTAATAATGCTGTTATAAAAAAGGTAATATCACAACTTTTTAAAATCTTTTTCTGAAATATTTCAAATATTTCAGGTAACAAGAAGATAGAAGATAGAAGAAGGAAGAGAATAAAAGATAGATACCTTTACAAATTCAATTTGAAACACAAGAAAGGTACTATTAACCTTGTCTCTTTACTATATGAAAATAATCAGTAATAGAGAAATGATATTAGAATAATGAAGTACCTTCGTTCTTGCACTCAGGTACTTGATCAGCCCACATACAAACTCTGGCTTCACGGTCGTAAGCGAGTCCAGGACTGCACTGGTATTTGGAGGCTTCTCCGTTCCAGCAGTTCCAGAACACGTCGCATTTCTTGTCATCAGGGAAGATACCATACAGACGAGGACAATGTGGCGTGCTAATCGCTGGCTCAAGCTGTGTCCTGTCGCCGCAATCTACATTATGGAGGTAGTCGCAATTTTCAGTGAGGAACTTGTTATCGCTTGCGTCGAAGGCAAGCCCATTGCCGCATGTTTTTAATTCCGCGACATTATTGTCGCATTTCCAATATTTGTCACAGGATATGTGATGAGGATAGAAACCGAAGTCATCTGGACATTTGAACGATTCCTGAGCGGTTACGCCTGTAACAGTCAAAATGAATTATTGGTAATACAAAAACACAATAATGGTATCGAAAGAAAGATGGAGAGAATGATCAATTTTTAAAGTAATATGACTATAAAGATTCCATTTGTATCTTTCGATTGAATGTAAGTCAATAGAATGTTCTAATACTAAAACCAAAAGCGTGGAGAGGAAATTATTTAAGTAGTAATATCAATAATAAAGAAGCGTTACTTAAATTTTCTATTTTATTAAGAAGTTTTATCAAAACTTAATTGTATTTATATTAACGATTTATTTGAAAATTGGAATTTGTTTCTGATATTGAAAGGCATTTGTGAAATAATCTTTGACAAAAGAATGTAATGAGTTTTAGAGTTTTATGTGTTATATGTAAAAGCATAATATAAAAAAAAAAAAAAAGAAAATCGAAGTGTCATACGTATAATTCAATATATTATATAATTAGACGTTAAACTTCCCAATGCGATGCTGATTATATACTTCAACACGCTTTAACCTAACTATTTATACCTTTAATAATCCTAAATTATATATTCCAGCGTCAATCTCATCTAATCGTGACCAAAGTTTCCTAGACGAGAACGATCCGTCGAGAAAAATGTCTTTTGCGGTTACACCCGATACAACACACTTAATAGTGCCAGGGATCACGGTAATCGTGTTCAATTTTACCGCTCATTGTATATTCCTTTCGAGCGAAAATTAAACAGTAAAATTGATCGTCAACCGCAAAAACACTAACCCCGTCATTACAGGCATCTTCTTCCACCTCCCCTCTGCCATCCCCATACTAACCGCCCCCCTCCCAATTTCTAATCGCAATGCACATTCGCGCAAAGGGAGAGAGATGCCAGGAGAGACGATAAGTATATAGAACGTCGACACCGTTTCAGCCTTTTATTATCGATGCTAATGCTGCCTTTTTATTGTTTATTATCCTCGGGCTAACAATTACGCCTAATAATCTGTTATTCTTTTCTCGCGGCATATGATGTCGGAATAACCTAAACGTCTTATGTAAGGACACAAAGTGACTTTCGCCAGGCGCTTTCACTTTGGGCCTAGAGCCAGACCCAACAGCAGCAACAGCAGCCGCAACACCAACATGGCTCGTGACTGGGCCCTCCCAGCATCCCGTTCACTCGACTCTCCTCTACACGTTTCACCGTCGTATATACTATCTCTATCTCACTCCCTTTCTATCTCCCTCTTTCTCACGCACGCACACACCTTAATCTTCTGTAATTTCGCGTGTACAAGCGCACGACCCTTTCGGGCTCGTGTGCGTTGTGTGTTCACTTTCATTTTTCTCGGAACCGATCTGGCTATCAAAAGTCGCGTCTCGAATCTGACAAAGTTACTCGGTAATCGGGACCTTTGGCGATTTGTATGGTAAGCACAATTTTATCGTCGATCATCTTATAGATTTCTGTCCATTCGACAGTGAATTTTTATGTTCAGTCGATGATGGTCGATGATAAAAAGAAGGGTCAAGATCTGGGCCAAGGTTATCCTGTTGCAGCCAGGGAAGTCCAGGGAAGGGGAGTAAAAAAGAATGGAAACGCGTGTCGAGAAGGTTTCTCTTCGCACGGAAACTGAATACGCCTTTCGATCTCGTTTCAACAGTACGTTTAGTTTGAAACAACAAGAAAGCTGATGGTAGCTTTTCAATGACTATTTTCCGCATGTTGATAGGTAAATTATATATGGGAAATTCTTGGATTTATCATTTTTACACGATGGTTGAAAGATGAGAGAAGGTAAAGAAGTTTCTAGGTGCTTTATTAGTTCGCGATGTTAGCGAGAGTATTTTGAAATATGATACTTCGTGCTGGTTAGACGCATAGGTTAGATTTACTGGATGTATTTAAACGATTTATAAATAGCTTTTTTCCTGGTTATTAAGTGTATCATAAGTTGACCTGCTTTCCTTCGTAGACGCTATGTTATAATGTACTATAAGATAATACAGTACTTAAGTTTACAATTCAAATAAAACACTTGTCGAGTAAGCGATATATTTCGATGTTGAACACATGAAGTACAGATTGTCTAGTTCAGCCGGATTTATCGAAAACGAAATTAATCTGGATTAATGAAATAACTGTATGTAAACTCGGAGATATACGTTAATAAAGTATATAGAATATGGTTGACTGGTTGTAAAACGTTAAATTAATCCCATGCACGAGTTTCTTTTTATCGATTCGGTTATTCGTTTCGTCAAACGAGAAGTATTGTGTTTACCATGACAATCACGACGAAGGAAGAGTGCACTCTTTTTCTGATTCACACGCATATGTCACACACTTATATCTCCACTTCCGACAAAATGATCGTGATCGTTCACGAGTAACACTTTCCTCCCCCGTTCCATTTTCCTCGACAATATTTTCCGTTAACGCTATTTCCTCTCCCCGTTTTCTCTAAATCCGCCCTCCAGTATCCTCGTGATTGTATCTCGCGTTTATTTCTGGTACGTACCGGCGATCAGAATGGCGGCTATCACGTAGTATGTTCTCATGGTTACGAATGTGTGTCTCCCGCGTGGTATAACGATCGGGTTACTCTTTCCTCGAGGTACGGTAACAAAATTGGATTACTTATGAAGGTAAAAAACTACCGTCACTTTTGCGATCACAGGCTCCACCGCGCAGAGAGAACTCTGTGTTTGCGCCCTGTCGTTCTCCACCTTTATATAAGTCATTGGTCACGTGTTGTTCCTCTTCCACCTCCTGTAGCACCTCCTTCTCTTCTCCTCGTCACTTCAAGAAGAGGTACTATGTACCTCGCTACGTTTCTTCTCTCCCTCTCTCATCCTCTCTTTCTCTTTTTCGCGCCGCCGATCACCCTTTCTTTTTCCTTTATTCTTCTTCGCTGAAAATGCCATCCAAAGACCTAACAGAGGTCTGGTAATAACGTCTGCCACGTTCTTTCTTCCCCACCTCCTACCCTCCTCCCCCCTTGCTCTCCGTCGTGACCCGTTGCACTGCCTTAAATGCTAAAATAATTTTTTATTCTCGATATCTTCTGCTTCGACGAATCCAACTTCCCTTTTCTTTTCTGCTCCTCCTTATTTTTCCACTCTCGATCTTTGCTGTTCGAATACTCGCGGGACCAGTTTCGATCCAGGCTGGTTTTCACACGAACCGTCTCAAAATCTATTTCACGACGAAATTCATTTCTTTCATTGTTCACCGGCGAAAGATTCTGGGCGAAGTGATGTGATTGGTATTTTAATTCGACCAGCTCAACGGATGAGAATTCCAGAGTTTCCAGGTAGATCGATAGACTTGTTTTATATTATATTTCTCATTTTCGTTTCTAATTAGTTTTAGAATATAAATTCTATATAAAATGTCATTTTCTTTCATCTTGATTTACTTTTGTTGGTACAATATTTTCTACCAATCAAACTTCGTCGTGCATTTGTAGTTTTCAAATTACAAATGGCCCTATATGTTCTTAATTAATATTATCAACGTCACATATTACCCTTATTCGATTATAAGAAATCCTATCTTGTAGCGCTATAAGGCATTAAAAAATTGAGTTCTTTAGTATGTATATTCACATTAATCATACATACGATTATCATGCTACGGAAATAACAGGATTCTACAGCAGGAGAGGATTACCTTCGGTAGTAACTTTTGTAGTACGTAACTAGTGATTCGTAGCGCTGCAACTTCCTGAGATGCTGTAACTACGTGAGACTTTGTATCTAATTCTGCGTAAAATTCGGTTTTTACCATCTATCGGTATAGTGATTCTAAACAGTCAGCGTACTGTTCCGTCTACTATATTGTTATTATACCAATATGTTCGCTTATACGTGGCATATCTGGGCATCGAAATTCGTCGAACTCGTGCAGGTGCGACTGTTTTCGTACACAGTCTGCGTACTGGTGTGGTCGTACGATATGCAGAATACTGACCGATCGCAACGTGATAATAATAACAATAATCGTAAGGCCGTGGCGACTACACGATATAAAATAACGGAGAAGGTTGGAAGGGGGCGAAGGTCGAGCACGAGCAACGTGACTCACCGTGACACCCAGCTTCGATACGCCACCCTGTTCAACATTCCGATAGAGGTTATCCGACAGCGGCTAGTTAATGGCCGCTACCTTAGAACCGATCCGATTCGACAATCGGCCGAAAATAGAAATTTAAATTCAGGTACCATTAAGTTAATTAATGATAATTTAAATAAGGACCAGTGAAAATTGAGGTACAGAAACTGTTCAGCTCCATCTCTCGGCGAAAATGAACATTTTATTAATTTTGATTTTTCTGTTATAGGTTTAATATTAATAACATTTCAAATTGTTTGTTACAAAAGACAAACAGCTTTGATTATTGAATGTTGAGATAATGTGAAACCTCTTTTATTCATCAATTTTCTAAGCATGGACGTAGTCTTTTAATCTATGATCGGATATTTCGTTTAATCGGAAGAGGAAAACGGAGAAAGTGGTTTGTTTTTTTACTAAAATCTTTAATTCTACTATCTACTGATTAATTCATAGAATAAGTTATTAACATTTAAATTTAAATATAACGTATCTTAAACCTTAAAAAAGCTTAAGGAAAAAACGTGATATGTTATATTTAGAGTCTTTTTTTAGGGAAGTAGATTTACAATTTAATTAGCCTATTAATCAATTCCTTATCTCCTGAATTGTCTTTTTATTTGGTTTCCTGATTAAATATGTATTTTTCGTCACTCTCGAATATCTTAAAAATATTGATTGCTATAACATTATGCCCTTGATTTTTAATGTAATTTTATGGTGTCATCACTTATTTTTAAAATGCTTACAGTTTATATCTTCAGATTAATAATTTATTTTCTTCCTTAATTATGTTATATTAAAATGTTGTTTACAATGGTATTAATATTTTTTTATTTTTTATACTTATTTAACAATTCAAAAAAGCTACATTACTTGAGAATTGAGAACGTCAAAAGGGATTTTATAGGAAATTAATTTATTAGGAACTTTTATTATTTCAGAATTTCTTGCCTACTCAAACATAAACAAAAGATCCTAATTTCTAGTGGAAGTAGGAATGCTACTATTCAGATAAGCAGTCAGTTGGTATTTTGTAGAAAGTTTCGCTACTTGAGAATTCCTGTATCTACTCTTTTATTAGGAAATACGGTTTCAGTGAAGAAGTATACTAATAAAATTCAAATATACATGCAGAATTACTTAATGAATTACAGAAATTAAAAAATTGTTTAGTCTACATTATTATCAAAAAACATGTTCGGTTATGCGATTTGATAAGGCACCAGACATATTGGTAAGGACTAAAGCAAGTTTAATGGTGCTGATGCATGCTAGCACGAAGTGGTTTGTACCTGCGACGCTCGTTTTTGGGCTATCGTGATAGAAAGTCGATTATATCAGGTCTGGACCGGTTGTTCGGTATAACACTAACAGGTTATTATTCACCACTAACTCGCATTACCCAATTAGATATAATTTTTCGGTACTGACACCTTTCTTTTCCAGGTTCATTTAAATACGTGAAAATTGCTTCTTCCATTTCGGTCGCTGAAAATTTTATGCGCAGCTGAATCAAGGAACGATTGACATTTATTTCCTTACATCATCAATTCGCATTTCTGGCACTTGTTGCGTTTCTTCCACAAGAAAGTCTCAAGGATTTTGTAATTATTTCATCACATTTCTCTTACATCTTGTGGTGAGGCTTGCTTCTGTCCATGCGGGAGCGTATTTTGAAAGAAATTGATCACGGATCGATCAAATTTTTCTCGCTGATATACATCGATCGAGAAGTAATATTAGTTCAAACGCTTTTTAAGTAGATATTATTACATCTATATACAAAAATAATACTGGATTCAATTTAATTTCTTTGTGGTGTATACTCTTGTTGATAAACTCCTATTTTCTTTCATGTTTTGTACTATTTCAAATTTTTACCAAATAGATATAATATTAATTTAAATGTTTTCTCAATATTTTATTTGTGTAATGCAATATTGCATTTATAAATATAATAATATATTAAATCTGACAGAGTTAACTATGAAAATGTGGTTTTTAAAATTTTAATATGGAATTAACGCTATTCTATTATACTACAATAAATACTAATAAATATAATCAGGGTAATTAGGAAAACGATTTTTTAATTATTTTTATATGTCAATTTTACATGTTCTTAACATTAAATTAACGCTATTCTAGTTTCGAGAGTTTCCAAGAAGAAGTAAAAGCGGAAACTATACCAGGCTGGAATTTTATGTTTTTCGACGATTGGAATTTTCGAAATCTGACATCGTTCTAAAAAAAAAAGAGAACCCAGCGAACAAACGGTTACAGAGAGCTATTCTAATTCAACGTATTTCCGTGGAGACGGTTTCAATGAAGGCAGACAGGCGCATGTTAATGCCGGACGCTTTCGACGACAACGGAACTTTCTCGCTCGATTTAATCCAGTTTCTCGAATAAATCGTATTGGCCAGGTTGGTGTTTACGCTTACGTGCACGATCGAGCGGCCTAAAGAGGAGCAAAAAATGTCCGTCAAGATATCGCAGGTTGACCGACCTTGGCGTAATTCGAAGCAGGATGAAGATGAAAGTCCTATGAACATCATACTCGTTATTAATCTTCTGTAATCAGAATTTTGCATGGTTATGAGAGAAAGGAGTTGTGATTGAAAAAGTTTTTTATTTCTTTTTAAATTTATTTGATATTTGGAAAGTAATAATTACATATAGTTAGTGTGATGGCAAGATGCAGTAGTATAGTGATAAGCAAAAGAGATAAAATTATAAAAATATAGATCGATGGTGGCTTATTTATAGACTATCTTATATGTATAATATGTTTGTAAATTACATATCTATGTTACACCATTTTTATTGTAAAATTGTACAAATCTTAACACGTTGAGATGCACTACTTATGTTATTTAAATGTTTCTTTTCTAATACTGAAAGCACTTGAAATTGTTTTTTTATCTTTGTATATTTTTGTTATTTTTATGGTCATTCTATTATTTTATATTAGAATAAAGAAGACAATCAGATAATAGAAAGTTTAAGTAGTGGGGCATTTGAATAGCAAAATGTTCCATTAGTTGAACATTTGGGTAAGAAAATAATTCCACAGTAAAAATTTTGGGTAGTATATATTCAGATAATGGAGATTCTAAGTACTTTGATCTTTTCTTGCAGCCATTTGATCTGTCCAATAAGAGATACCTACATTCACCCAATGAAAGTTTTATGTCTGGCAAATACCGTGGCTTACCTATGAAACGTGTTAAATGGCAATATAAGAAGCTGATGTAGCGATTAAAGTTCATGTCCAAGGAATGCTAGGACAAAATTGGAACAACAGCGAATATCAGTGTGTGTTGCTACGTTTTACTAATAAAGGTCATAACCAAGGCCGTTGTTCCGCGAATCAGTTACGGCCATGAAAGTGGATAGAAATCAAAACTCATAATACGCTTACGGTCTTGCTAATTAATTCGCGTTCACGGAGTTTCACGTTCGTTCGTGTACCGGTTACGAGACGAAATAGCATTTTTGTGGCCCATCGCCATAAGGAAATTGCTCGGGTGAGTATCAATAACTTGCTAAGTGAATGTGAACGAGATAGTCCCGCATTTCCCTTAGGCTTTTCTCATCGCTCGTGTTTCCGGTAAAAGTTTACGACTTTGTTTTGATTTCTTTTTTGTTTAACAGAATTTTTCATGTTCAACTCAAGCATTAATTTGGAACAGTGTGAAGCGGAAATGAAATGAGCTATTGTTGAAGATGATCGAGGTAATTTGAAAGAAGTGTCTTGTAGTAATTCATAAAAGTAAAAGTTAGATTTCGTGAAATAAATTGTATCTTTTAATCTAATATTAACCAATTTTATATTATTTAGCTGTCATTAATGAAAGAGAAATTTGTGACAGGATCTTAATATATTTTTATGCGAGTAACATATTTTATGTTGTATTTCTTATTTACTAGTAATTTGTATGCAAGTTAATATTGGAAATTGAAGCTTGATATTTAAGATACCTATTACTTCATATTTAACCTTTTTGGAGAATACATTAGTTTTTTCTAAAATTTCTTATATTGCAACGTTTAATACGATTTCAGCAATCATTCTGAAAAATAGTAAATGTATAAAGAGACAATCAAATTTATGGCTATAAGGAGAAATCAGTTGCTAATACTTAAATTAGTAATAACAAATTAAAAAACAACTTTTTACTCGTTTATTTTATAGATTTAATATCAAATTTTGCATAAATTTAAAAATAAGAAAGAGTATAATGCAATACTCCCAACATACTTAAAAATTCAGCAATATCGTCTATCTGTCACGTATATGGCAGCTTAGCGACCACTCTAACCTCAAATGGCAACCTTCGAAATGATTTATAAACGCTTGGCATCAAGGGAAGACTTCCATGAACTTTCATGAACCCCTCTTTTAACGTGACAAGACTAAATAGCGCCAGGACCATCCGAATATGAAGTTCGTCGAGGAAGCAGAGAGTATCGTACCGGATGGCTAATGCACTAACACCTTCCGGATAACGGTAAGACTGCACGGTGTGCTGTGGTATATTGCGGCAGCAGTCGATGTTACGTGCCTGAACGCGCCAAGGATGCAGGTGCCGCGCCTCTTGGTGATTAATATTCGGCTCGTTGATCTCCTTAAGTCAAGCGATTCGAGCAGGAGGACAACTGGTCGTCCTCATCCTGGAAGTTCTCTCATTACCTTGCCCTGAATCTCTTCGTCCAAGTCACACACCACGCATATGCATGATATCTGTACTTTCAGTCGCTGTTTCTTCGTTCACGACTTGATAATTCGCCTTTGTTTCAGGTTAATTTAAACAGCCTTTCTCTGATAAAAAAATTCGATGCCGAAGGCTTACTTTGATATACTTGGAAACACGTTGCTCGAGGTATGCGAGAGTTTCGAGCCAAGGATAGCTGGAGATATGAATGCCGGATCAAGCGATGAACGGGGTGAAAATAACCGTGTTATAGTTTGTGTGATTAATTGAATCACTCGTACTCGCAGCGAATTAATCGTGGTTTCTATTAAGAAATAAGATAGGTGAATACTCTTCGATAGTTCCTCGTGATTTTGAACGTTACTACGGAATAATTCCGCAATGAGGGGTAATGCAAGCTTAGATCGTACGATGAATAATTAGAAACGCGCGTATATAGCCTGTGTCAATACTACGACTGATCATTTGCTCGGTGAAATGACCGATCATGGTAGATTCAGAGTTAAAAAGAATCATTTGATTAGTCATAGTCGATTTGGTGTTAAAGTTACCGTTACTCTCGGGTCTTTTGTATGCCATTGATATCAGCTCGCGTCACCGGAACCGTCGAAGGTGTATCAGACTCTATTCGAGGAACCATGCGCCGAACACAGTATAATTATGTACGTAATTGACGTAACTGTTCTGGTTATCGCGGTGTTTGATTTACGACCAATGACACGAGGGTTCATTCTCAATAAATCATCCGCCTAAACGCTTTGGAGGCTTGCGAAATACTGCGTACGATGCAAAATCTCTTTTATCGGGCTGACAGATCTCGTTACGGATATGGGTTTAGCGAGTTCAACGCACGTGAAGCTTTATCCACTCAATCCTTAATAAATCTTTCATTTGTTGCATCCATCTGCAAAATTCTGCGTTCCATATTCATCGCGATCCATGCCCATGAATCAGCTACAAGTGTCCTTAAATTGTCTTCCCGTGCATAAATCTGACTTTCAAATTTGCAAAATTTGATTTCTGTATTCCGAATTATCGTGATTTAGGTTCACCTGGAAGCATGACATTTTCTAAATATCAAGGTATACGGTTGATCATTTTATCAGGATTTTTTTAATTGGTTTCTTATATGTTTGCATGTTTCAGGGAGTGATTAAGGAGGAACTTGAAATGAGAAAATAATACTGGATAAATTATATGGAGTATACCAAGATGTGAATTATGAAAAGGAAAGGAATAATTTCCACATTAATCACGTGAACTTCGAGAGGTAATTACCTTTTTCTTCCTTAAGAAATCATCAAATACAAAAATAGCAACCTGTATTTGAATTCTTTACATCCAATAAGTGTATACATCCTGAACAGGCTCTAAGCCATTTTTTCCAAAAATGAAATCTCATATATAGTACCTTGACAGTTACTTTCATATTTCACCTTCACCTTCACTGCAATATAAAATAGAAGAATACATTATATAGAATAATAATATCAAGAATGAATTTCTTTAACAAGATTTTTTAGTAACCTGATCTTGATATGACTTACATAAGAATGCAGGTAGCTACTAGATTAATGATACTCACGGGGTCAAAAGAGGACCCTTACCGAGGTCTAGTAGATAGATAGCTATACAGATGCTTCTACCACGTGGGGTAGGAGCCAATTAAGGATCATTCCACGAGGTCTGACGGTAGACACGTTAAGCGTTTCCGTATTACAAGGTCCATATCTCAGTCGTGTGCACACAGGTACCCAGGTCGACTAGGTCCAAACTTGCCTTGACATCGAAAGCACCATCAACCAAATGATGTAGACGTGTTTGAAGATGTGCCTAAAGAGCAGAACATCTATGGAAGCATGACATCTGTGAAAACCAATTTATCTAAGTATAGGAAGCGTGAAAATAGGATGTGTGAAAATTAATTGCTCGGTATAAATTTATTAAAAAAATCTAATTACAAAATCGTCTTAACTCTTTCACTTAAAATATCATGTGAAATTCGTGGTCAAGAAATGGAGCCAAACATGAGAGTCATGGAGAGGCGTAGTTCATAGACGGAGTCCAACGTAAACAATACGGATCAGGCTTATAGTCAATTTTCGCCGATGTCTTTCTGTTTCAGTTACGTGTTATTCTTTAACACTTTGACTGCCATGGTGGTCACATATGACCGGCAACGGTTTCTCCCGTGACGCCACGTTGGTCATGGGTGACCGGAGCCTTTCAACTTTTTACAATTGTAAAAAACTAAATGAAAATCGAGAGTTAGCGTATTTGAATATGGCCGATGTATAGAAGATAC
>NIJG01000040.1:791504-823751 GCA_002201625.1 Euglossa dilemma | reverse complement strand
GGTTTATTCGACGTATAATTTTAAATGGTAAAAGTAAAAACCGGAACGAATTTATGGGACGACCTAATATTTTGCCATTATATGCTTTGAATAATGAAAAAAATGCCGCGGCTGATTTCGGCATGGCAGTCAAAGGGTTAACGTGTTCGGACCAGATTTCTTGACGTGTGACTGACCTTGCTATTCATTGTAGCACGCCCTATCGCAGCTTAAACGGTAAGCCAAAAGTTTAAATATACTTAATTATAAAGAGAAAATGTCTGAAAAGATGTTCTCTATAGAAAATTGATTGCTAATATTTTAACTTGTTACACGGAGACGTATTGTAACAAGTGAAATTTAGAATAAATACCAAATTTGATGCCTATTTGATACGTGTGTCGATTAAACTTGACGCTGAAAAAATATTGTTCTACCAGTTAAATTTTTAAACAGATCTTCGCTGATCTAATTGACGCTGTAATTATTGCTACAGTTAATTTCCATGTATCTTGTACAACGTGTAAAGTAGTTAATTTTTTCGAGTTATCACAAAACAAATTATGTTTTATGTAATGAGAGAGGAACAGTTCACTATTATATCTTACCTTCAATGTAGGATATGATAAGGTTATATGAGGAGGTTGAGTGTGATGGAAGTCGCAAATGATATTATCTAGTTCATCCTATTTACATCTCGGATCTAACCTTATTAATATACGAATCCCTCCGTGTCGAAGTCAAATTGATAAATGAGCTTAAGCTGTAACACGCGACCTTTAGTATTACGCAAATACAGGATTTTGATTCTATCTTCGTTCCTAGTTTAACTATAGGTAGAATTAGAAAAGTTAGGTATTGTTACGTATCAGTAACACAGTAACGTTATGTCAAAAATTAAAAACAGCATCACCTGGTAACTACCTCATGACTGAATCACCACCAAATGTCAGCTTTGTTCTCGGTTGGATTAGTCACTCTTCAGGATACAAGCAAGAATCGATTTCTTGATACGCTTAAATTTTTTTCCTAAACCTGATATACGGAGTACTCTTTTATAAATCAGCGATTTAGCTTCATCTAATCTAACTATTAGCTCGTAATTCATTGGTTTATAAGTAGACTCGAGTTTTCTCAATCAACTAAAAATCATTAAAGTTCAGTATACCGTCACAGATTTCCTGCCTGACCAGGCTTCTTTCTTCTGTCAGCTTGTACTTTCTTCTTTAAGGCCTCCATAAAGTCACAGTAGTACGAAAGATTATAAAACCATCCAGTATAAAGAACGCTCTACAAAAGCAATTCCAAGAAACATAACAGCACTTCCTAAAATCCTTCGGTGAAATAAATTTACCAACGCAAGATTTTTCAATAGTTACAAAAGTTCAGAAAAGACAAAACGAAAGATTTTGATTTGACACCCGTTACGATCGGCATTCAGTGATATCTGCTTTAATATCCACAGTTTAGTCTGCGTCACAGTCTGCGAATCTGGGTGATGAAAGGAGAAAGCACGAATGGGAGAGAAATACATATATATCCATATATACAAAAAAACCTATCGCGTATATATATGCAAAGTATGCATCAATAATAAATTAACCCTTTGCACTCCGCTGTCCCCTCTCAGGGGACATTAAAGTTTATTAGTGATTAACGGATAATAACTTATTTCAGCACAACTTTTTGAGAAATGTATGTTTCCCTGAAGTTTTCTCTGGAAATGACAGAAGAAATCAAGTAAAGATATAATAAAATTACTAAGATATATAAAAGAAGTGATTTTCAGGAGCAGAGAACACGTCCATCTACATCTTCGGTGAACATTATTCGGAGTGCAAAGGGTTAACATTAAAGTAATTTTCAATGAGTTCAATTTTACACTTGTTAGGTTAGCAACAGACTTTAAAGCATATAGAAATTCAAACATTTATACAGGTACTACTGAATATATACAAGCTAAGGAATTAACTAACTAACTATTAAGAAGTACAAGCGTTTTTGAAAAAGTGTATCAAAGGCACGATATGGTTAACACGTGCGAGAATCCATGTTGCTTTCCACACGACACGCGACGAATCGGTAGCACGCTATGCGCAGTAGCATCTCCGGTAGGATGCGCAGTGAATCGAGTTGCATAATTCGAAAGAAACGGCGCACAGCGTTGTGCGCACTAACGGAGACAAACGTTACGACGAGGATAGAACAGGCTGGCAGCAGTCTCGGCTTTTGCCGGCGACCCGGCATGCTTTTATCTGGCACGGCGCATCGTTCGTCCTGGCAACGGTGAAAGTCGACTGCCAACCGCGACGAACGCTTCAGCATCCGAAATATTCATCCTTGGTTTCTGTTCTTATTTCGACGGATTTACGATCTCGTCGATCATCGACGATTTAAGGGAGAATCGTTTCAAGCGGATTCGAGGTGGGTCTGTCCTTGCCGTGGTCAGGGATTATACCACGCTTATGCGAATTCGTAAGGGAAAATATTGGAATGATATAATTGCAAGATTTTGGTATGGAATTTCTTTTATGGTAATTAGAAATTCGCGAGTCCAGATTTGTCTTTTCATTATTTTACACTCCATGTTGATTTAGATATATTTCGTCTCGTTTTTGTACCGATATTTGATTCTTTCTAGTAGGTTTTTCACTATGAACCAGTTGGGATAGAATATCAAATATAACATAGGCTATATAAAAAGTTGATATATAAATTGATGAAATAAAAATAAATATGTATAAATAGATTAACAGAAAATTGAATTTTTAATAATTTATTTCGAAGGATTACAAATTTTCCAAGAAATGTAATGCTATTTCTATACGTAACAAGGACATACTCTTTGTAAGTTATGAAGTATCTTACTACGTAATTATGCCGAGCAATGTTATTAAAGTTCGTACAATTCAGTTATTCAAAAATTGGATAATGCTAAGAAAGCGTAACTGTACGTTATATGCGAGATTATACTACACGAAAGAGAAACGCCTAATTTAGACACTCACGAACATAAGACGACCGATATGTACTCAAAACTGTAATTTCTAAAATTCTATGCCATTACATAACGTGTACTAATTCCATCATTTGTTAAGAATTCGAAATATCCCGCGCAAAATTTCTAGATTTTATGTACCTCGATTAAACACAGGTGTTGAAGCGTTTTGTAATTAGCGCATTGCTAAAAATCTACATTTGTCTAGAAGAACATTGCAAACATTCCTGTATAGGTGAGCCTGAGTCACCGTTTAATCAGATTCTAAAGATCGATGTTAATTAATATATCGAATTTTAAATTACCCAACGATGCGTGGAATGTCGAAGTAAAATAATTCTACGTTTTAATTTCTATACGATTTCTTATTTACCATTTTAAAAACGTCGACTTTATGGCAGAAAGCTTTCGAATTACTATTTTTTTCGTGACGAAAAAATTGCCGAATGCAAAGGGTTAACAATACAAAATTCGTTGAAAAAAAAATGGTTCTATTCATCTTTGTATCTGAAACTAATATCGCAACAAAAATCGATTTATGAATTAGAAAATAGGATCATTCTTTTCTGTAACGCATAGATATCCGCTTTCAAAGTCATCGGAAGCTGACGAGACTTTTAACCGCGGCGCTAGTTGCCCCATTGCGTGACTCCGAAGAGACAGCGACACGTTCTATTCAGAGCCCCGTACTCGTCGGCAATTAAGTCTCGGGCTAACGCTACTTCGTGCTCGTGCAAACACCCAATGTAAATACACAATAAGAATAATCATTAATCGCGAAATTGTTACACAATGCGTTTACGTCAGACGCGACGCAACGGGTGACTCGTTAGGGAGCGGGATATTACGATGCGGCGATCGATCGCGGGTAAAGAAAAGCTGAGACACGTCGACGGGGGCGGACAAGGCGCAGACGCCAGCGCCGCGTCGCGGCTACGTTTGGCGCGGGTGAAAGAAGGATGAGGAGGTTGTTGACACCGCGCAGAGAGGTTCCCCGCGCGCTGCGACGCCTCCGTCGTCGACGTCGCCTCGCCGTGTTCGTCGACGCTGCTCCGAGAATGCCGATCAGGAAAGCTCCTCCCTGAACGCGGTTTGCATTTCTATTTCGCCTTTCCTCCTCGCGATCATGATATAGCCCGATATGAAACATTGCCACGCGAGGATAATTTTGTTCAAGGAAGAGTTACTTGTAGCTTTTTTGGCAATTCTTGTAGATTCAATTCTTGTGACCCTTTCTTTGGTTATTTGTGAATTCAGTCTTATCAGGTGTTAATTATTAATATTGTGCAACATGTGACGCAGTATATTTTTTGTACTATAAATGAAGTGTAGGATAATATAGGGGAGCATATGGTATAACATGCTTGGAACACAGTATGCTATATAGTATAGCATATGTACACAATAGTTTGTAGTATAGTATACCATATGATATACAATAATATACTGCAGTATAGGGTATGATATACCATAGTTATAGTGCAACATGCTAGTATAGTTAGCATCGCGTACTATAGTGTATAATATAGAGTAATACAATATAGTATAGTATAGTATATAATATAGAGTAACACAGTATAAATTCAGTTCCACAATATAATGTACCACAATTTATCACAATGTACTAAAGTATAGGCTATAACATGTTTATAGTATAGTATAGCGTAGATAGCCCAGTATAATATAGTATAGTGTATAATATATGCTATAACTGTATAGTAAAATCTAGTGTTATCAAAGTTCTACTAAATATCAATGAGAAGTCACAGGGAAATAGAATTGATTGAAGAAATTCTTTATCAAAATGTCCTGATAATTATTACTAGGTAAAATTATAGTTTCTGAGTTACGTTAGTTTAGATTGGTTTTGGCGCAATAAAAAGATGTGTTAAAATTCTGCCATTAATTGTGCATTAAAAACAATATATGAGAGTGCAGTCGCTACGAGAATGGACTAAGGCTATATAATTCCAAATGTCACAACAGCAAGTTTTGTAATAACAGATGTAAGTGTTTATTACTTATTGTTAGAGACAATTCGGAGTTAGAGTGCAAATTAATCGTTCAGAAGAAAACTTTTTATTGTCATTTTGTTAAAAGAAATTCGTTCTGAGTATACACGACTTGTAAGTAAACTAACTACGTTAAATTAATTACAAATGCTAAAATGAGCTTCAAGTAATGATTGATTATCAGATTTCGAATATTTTTCTAACTAGTGAAAATTATAGAAGACTTTTGTAGAAATTTGATAGAATTTTAGAGAGTATTTGAATATATTTGATTTTTTCTCCTAGTTATTTATAAAATAACTTATTTATAAATAAGCCTATCACTATAGCAGTCAGGTGTGGTTGATTAGGACGTAGCTCATGGAATTTTCTACAAACTTTACGATACGGCAAATGTCCATCGTCCCCTATTACAACTACACTTTCTCTTTGATGGGAAATGACATTATGGTATACCAAATATCCTTCACCTCCTAGAGTAATTATATTATTGCACATAAACTTTCACGCTGATAAACCTATTATGTATCTCTCCTAGTTATTCTTCAGATTGACAAATTGGAAATAAATTCTTTCCCTTATTACTGAAGCGGTATGTTAGACCTGCTAATTACTAATTACCAATGTTAAACCTTATACGGGAAGGATACGCTCTAAAAACTGCGCTAACTTGATTGAGAAATGCGTTTAGCCACGTTTAAATGCGAAACGATTTAGTGCAGAAGATATTTAAAAGGATTTATATTTATTTGTCGGATCTATATTTATGTTTAAATATCAAAAATAAAAAAGAAATCATATTGGAAGGAAGTCGAAAATTTAAGATGTTTATTTTATTTGACAATTTATTTTATTAATTCTGGAAATTTAATATACTATATAGTGTAGTGTAACGGAGTTAAATTTGAAAAATTAAGACATCAATAATGGAAATTATAGGGAACGACATTGATTTAAAATTAGGATAATCTGAAACTTTTAATAATATTATATAATAAATACTAACATAAGTAAGTTTTATTTTATTTTATGTATTTATTCAAAAGGCGCTGTATTATTTGTTGGATGATACAACGCATGTCCTTTATGCTCGCTATTACATGTAATTTATATAATCAGAAACTTCGTAACAGGTATTATTATATCAATTGAGAAAAACATTTCAGCATGATAAAATTTCAATTACTTGATATGTCCAAGTCCAGCATCACGTCAGATCTTCTAGTAATAAATAAGAGGTGCAGATATCAAGATCTTTTTACATTAAAAAACTTCTTATTTTTCTATAATTAATAAAATAATTTGTTCAAACGATGAGTCACTTAACATGTATTCTCTTTATACTTATCTGCATTCTTTTATCATCCATTAATATTAATTAAAGTCACATAGTGAAGTCTCTCTCGATAAAGGTCAAGATCAATTTCGTCCAAGTTCTGAAATCAGTCATTTGTATCAATTTTAGAAAGTTATAATGTTAGACAAATTAAAATATTAGAAATTAATCTTAAAAATTTTGGAAAAAGGAATTAAAAAAAAGAATGTAATATCACCTTAAAGTTCCCCTTAACCTAGGTTATACTAAATAAAAAAATTTCCTGTTAAATCTTTTACACGTTTCATGATTCATCCTATATATCAAATTAAATAAAGTAACTCAACTATTCAAAAAATTTCAGTCATATCGTAATAAGTCTCACTTTGCTCTACAAATTATTACTTTATACGTACATGCAGCAAATAATATTGAACTAAAACCGACAATAATACATATATAAACGAAATTATATTTCTGCAAACATATTCATCAACTATATCACGAAAAAGGATCCCATAAAACACCCCATTGCCATACCTAAAAACGGAAGTTCTCGATCTGAAGTTTCCCCTTTTGACTATGGATGTACGTATATACCCATACACGAGGTGATTCGTTTGAAGAAAGTTCTCGTAAGGATTTCGAAATCAGCCCAGATATTCACGTTCCGTCGGTCGGTACGTCTGTCAGTCCGTCTGGCTGGCACGTCTTTTCCCTTTCGCGAGAATCCGGCTATTTTATTCCGCGAGGCGTTCAAACGGTTTTCTCCGGCTCGTTTCTGCGCGTCGCGACTCTTAAGTGTCCCCCAGTTTTCGACTGTCGCGTCACCACCGTTGACTTTTCTCCGCGCCGCAAAGAGGTCGCCACGAGTCGTGACGAACGATTGGCAAATCGCGACACCGCGATAGGCTTTTTGTCTGGCTCAATCATTTCGCTCGATAGATTCGTTTCTTCGCTGGCGAAGAAATTGCGGTGACCTCGATGATCCACCTCGCGGTTTGCTCTGCCGCTCTTGAGGCTCGGTGAAAGTGTCCATTACGGCTAATCGCGGGGACTTGGTCAAGTGACGATTTGATTGATAACAAGCATAGTGAAAGAATCATTGTTTAAATGCTGAATTGCCACTGGATGTTTATTTGTACGTTATCTGTTCTGTACGTTTGTTCGTTTAACGACGTTCTACGTTTATCGAGGAAATTATTGGTGCAGCTGAAAGTATTAGGTTAGGGTGGATTGATAGAAACGGTAACGGAGTTTTGGTAAGCGAAACGAAAGCAGTGGGAACGTAGCTGATAGCTTTATTGTTTGCAAAATGTGATGGAGTTGGGTACTGTAATGAAGTGGAGTAATGGTTCATAATACGGCCTTATTAGGTACAGTAACTACTAAAAGTTCCTAGCCACGCTATGTATCTTTTGGTTTATGCGATACATTAGCGAAATTCTACTTGGAAAAATTTAATAGTACTGTATTTATACAATTGCAATCATGGTTCATAGTTTTTTATTTTAAAAACTTCATGATCTGTATAATATAATAAAATTCCATAGTAATTGGAAATTTTTAAACAATCACTGTAGTAATAGGAATTCCTACTTTAGATATGTTTAGAATTTTTATTGGGATAAGTATTACTAACCAAACAATATTGCGTAGAATAATGAAGAAAATCTACTTTTTTATCTTTATAATATTTAACTGAAAGGTCGTATGTTTTATATAATAAAATATTAAATGTATTTTAAGTATATTCATTTTAATTCACAAATATTTTAATTCCAATAGTACTCTAATATCGTGATAATAAATTTGTACAATTTTTATCTTGATTTGATCACTTTGACTGGATATTTATTCATAGATTTTTTATTTTTACTCCTGTTTGCTTGTTTTTAGGAATTATACTGTGCTAACATACTGTTATATATAGTATACCTGCTAGTTTATCTACCAGAACACATTGTGGCAACAATGCAGTGTTATTAATTTAATTTGCTATTCTATTTTAACTATACTGGCTGAACATTAATCGCTTATTTGTCTTTTTAACTAAGTATAAATTTTTGAAGATTCAAGAGCAACTCAGATATTGTTTAGCTCTATATTATCATAAAGGAAGTATGTAACATCTAAAAATCTATATATGCAGTTATGTCTAACAATAGGGACTACAATTTAAAAGTCAGGAAGTTATGAATAAAAGAAAACTTTCTATATTACACGTATTTAATAGACTCAATAATAGACTCAACACACACAGTGATATACCCAAGTTCAAAACAAATAAATCCAAAACAATTGTAATTATTCTGAGAAGCAAATATTCCATTAAAAAACAAACCTTATATCCTCGAACAATCCATTCTCCAATCCACTACACACAAGACAACCTCAATTGGAACATCCGTATTACTTATGAAATAACAATGAATGTTATTGGATATATTGGATATATGTTATTGTCCGATATAAATTTTCCCAAGTCTGGTTAGTTAACGTTGGAATTTACCTGTAATTGCAAGGTTCTTACGCCCATCGCTATTTACTACAGATTTTTACTACTATTTGCACCGACTTTCCTGCGAATGGTAGAAACGTGCCATTATCTAGAGGGAAATGATTTGCCTCGACGCGCTGAAAAGGTTAACGAACGTCCAAATTTATATTCCGTGCTGGCTGTTCCGCGATTCTCTCATGCCTCGCGCGCACTTGCCCGTCGTGTCCGGTGCACACGATGCACACAGGTGAACAGGCGAACACGCATTATAACGAGAAACCGTTAGATCTTCTGGCCGATTAGCCGAATGGAAGGAGTGGGGAGGGATCCTCGCGAGCGAAGCCGATGCAACAAGTGGTTGCGCGTCGCTGCAGCGACGCGCTATCTTGCGGTCAAGTCGATGCTAGATACATTTAGAACGGAACAGAGATTGTTCGAGATTTTTTTCACTATGCCTCATCTGAACGCAACTACTTGCGTATCCCTTCCTTTTCTAGATTTCTTCGTCCTAGATTGCACGCGTGTTTCGAAAGAATAATTAAAGCACATCTACGTCCGATTAAACTCCTCTTTTTTTTTCGTTTTCCTCGCGCAGAGAATAGGATCAACGCGGAGAGTTTTAACGAGAGAGTTAATGTGCCGTGATTTTTCAGTCTATCACCCGGTACGAATTTTAATTGGCTATCGTGCTTGCGCGTTCATTGGTCATCGATGCTACGTGTTAATAGATATTTCCATGCAAGTAGGTAATCTTTAAGGCACGCACAGTTTAGGTTACGGTCATGTTTGCGATCGTGTACATAGTGTTCACCATGTTAATACCCATTGTTCCCCGCCAGATGGTGGATTTGTGAGAAAAATTCAAAGAAATAAAATTTCCTATACATATGCAATGAAAGTTTTTATGTGGGAGACGATGGCCTGAATAGATTTTAATTTCACATGATTTCTAAATCAATGAATACCTTTATATTAATATGAAACGCGTTGAAATGAATTCAGTTACCTATATTGCAATAGGATCCAAGGTTAGTAGATTCACCAAAGTTACTAGATACGTATTTATAAAAATAAAAAGACAATAGGATTTTATAACCATAACTGATAAACTTATAGTAGTTATATATAATAAATATGAACATGATCCTCATAATGATAATAAATCAAACGTGAAATGCAATTAGATTTGTAACGATATTTTCCGCGTCGCTTTAAACTTCATTTACAATACTGTAGTAATAAAGAAGACACTACTCTTGCTACTAAAATTGTACTCTAATCTATATATCATCATGACACGAAACGCGTTAATTGACGATTATAAAAATAATATAATAATTTTCAACGAGTCGCCGGTATGCTCGTTATGTCACGTGTAATGTAATACACGCATACGTGCATGTAATACCTTAAGCATAACATGATGAAAGAATACATGGTAAGCATAGTGCCCGCTAATTCGATTTATGTTCCTATTTCATAATTTCCATCTTTTACACGATTATAAAAAACACCGTAAAATAAACTACAAATTTTTATTGCCCATTACACTCGACGAAATCAAATTACCAGAAAATAAAATAATAAAATGGAGGAAGATGAAGGAATTATCAATTCTCATAGGGGAGCGCTATAATTTTTAGTATCTACGCTATTTTCATTCAAATTTTTACCATTTTTCTACTTGAAGCAATGTCAGATGATCCAGTTTGTGACATAATTATTCGAGGATATCTATTAATAAGAAAATTCGCCTATGTGAGCAGAATAACGATGCGAAATGTACGATGAGCGAGGATGTAGGTGAATGCATAATTTCGGGGTACGTTATATTGTGTGTCCCAAAATCCATGCAAGATTTGAATTTTGATAGCTGTCAGTTCAGGGTTATTAAAAACGGAGCGCTAAACGAAAGAAAACAAGGAGCAAAGAAAATTACAATTTACAATTTTGTATTAAAAACCTGTGTTTTCTATCAAAATTACTACTTGCGTGAATTTTGGGACACCCTACTTAAATATCGCCGCAAATCAGCCGCCCCAGGGTTCGTTCGTTTCTCAACACACTTGTTACCGGTTACCCACTGCTCGACTTTCAGATTTTTTATCTTTTTCTCACGACGATAATCGATATCATTGACTTTCTAAACTATAAGTCGAATGAAGAGCTATCATATATATATGTAGAAATGAAGATTTATTAATTGCAGGATGGTAAAGTTCAAATATAGAAGAGAAAGTCATTCAAGGTTTTTATTTCGTTTCTTGAATTTGAAATATGTCACGTGACTATACAATTTTTGAAAGCTAGTTTGAGTATTGTTTCAGGTATTGCGAAGTGAGTAGGCAGAAAATATTGATTAATCAATTTGGAATGAGAATGGTTATTGAAAGATGTATTATTAGGAAATTATTAGGAATCATTTGAGCCTTACATTGTGAAAAAAATTGCATTAATTGAGTATGATAAAAATTTCTTTACTTTCTTTCTTTTTCATCTATTGCTTTACTGCTTTCACCAATTTTAATATTCGTGTTATTAGGTATTTGTATTTTATTTGTTATTAATTGTTGTTACTATTATCCTTCTTATATTTTGAACAGATCGTTCGAATTTTTTCATATAATTTATTGCGAATTTTTTCAATGATATTTTGAATTTTCTGTAATTTCTATAAATATTTTTTGGGACTAATTAATGTAATATTATTTAAAATTCATTTCGCTATCTATGTTTGCTTTTTTTATTATCATAATGTAAATTAGACTTCGATTTATGCAACAGCTGATTTCAGTACGATTCCATTTATATATTCTGAAACAAACGCAGTCGTATATTATGCTTTCTCAATTTGATTTTAAAATCAAAGTGAAATTCTTTATCGTATATTGCGAAAGTATATTATTCGAATGCTTACTTGCAATGATCAAGGTGCGTAAATAAAGATAAGTACGTAATAAACGTTTAAAATCAGAATAATTTAGATAAGAAACTATAATGATATTATACGAGCCACGAAAAGATATAAAGATTGTAGAATTATTATATTATTATGTAAAGTGTTCGGTTAATTATGCATAATATGATACATTACAGGAACTATATTAGTCGAATATTACTAATTTTTCTTGGTTTCTTCGTAATTAATGAATTTTCATATTACTAACACGTATTCGGTACAAACAGTCTTCGTTTTTATCCTAGATCAAGCATTCTTCGTTCACATTCCTGTCTATTAATCTTTTATATATTCTTCATTCACATCATATACATACTGTACTACTATTTCCACAATATTAATTTGCGATATTAATTCAATAACTAGTTATGAAACAATCCTATCTTACATTAATTAACACCAAAACTCTCAAACCAGTTAAAATAATTATCTTCTAAGCTTCTTTTTTGTGCTTTCAATAAAATTAATATCAGCTTTTACCGAGATAGAAACATTATTATACCCTTATTATAATTTTTCACGTTACTTACCATTTCTTCATCTATATTATTTGTAGGTATCAATTGTCCTATTTGTTAACTGAAAACCTACGACCCTAAGAAGAAAGAAATCCACGCTATTTGTCTGTAGGATTACGAAAAATGTTTAATATCAAAGGGAACAATGGCAAAAATAACTCAATGTTTATCGTTTACAGCGGAACCAGAGGATCATTGGATTTCAAGGACACGAGAATTGTCTGCGCCCAAGCGCGTCGATAGAAATTTTTCTAGATGAGCAACGACGTCAATAGCTAACCGTCTAATACGGTCGAACTGCAATTGGCATAGGTCTGCGACTGGCATAATGGGTCGCGTTGCAACACTTCGCGTGGGCGCCGCTAGAAGGCGCAGTGTACTTACAGGCATAAACGATGCAGCGTATCCGTAACTGCGTTTGCCAGCGAATCAGCAGAAGCGACGCGGGCGGACGGAAATACGAGCACGGGGAATCGAGATCGTGGAGAAAGTAAAATACGAAGAGAGGGAGAGAAGTGGAGAAACTGTTGGTTAAACGTGTCGATCATAAACGACAGAATGGAAATGTCTTACGTAGTCAAAACCGTCAAAACTTCGAACAAATCTTTTTTTTAATAATTATATATAGAATCTTTTTAATTTCAACAAATTTTTATTTTGACAAGAAGATTTCTTTACTGCTGAAAGTAATTATCAATGAATTTCTATTATTTCCGGTACAAATTTTCCAATTTTCCATTCTTTTTCTAATCATTTTTTCATTATTTCTTCATAAATATTTGATATTTTTTCTGAATCTTTAAGCTTGAATAGGAAGTTACAATTGGAATGGAGTGGATGAGTGAATGGGAAAAGTATACAAATGAAGGAGCAGAGAAAAATTGCTACAGAGTGGGATTTGACTTGTGTAAAGTGATAAACGATGGGAGCGAAGTAGATAATTGATAATTAATTATTGGGCTGATAATTCATTGGTGAAATCTGTGAAGACTTACCGTGTTGGTCTTTGTTATTTATGAATGGTACAATTCATGTCGAAATGCAAATCAGTATGAACACCAATCAATTTTGATATTTAACGAAATGATAAATTAAATGTGAAATGATGTATGAGTTTCATGAGAGTCTGATGGATGTCATTACTTGCTCGTTTTGCTTGTCTAAACGAATTTATGTTTCTCGTAAATAGACTTCTTCTTTCGCATAATCACATCGACGTTTCTACGATTTTGAATTATTTCACGATGATACTCCAAGTGGTTCAATGTACTCTATTTGTTACAGTGTTATCTATTACCAGATAGAAATCTTTGCTTCTTGTCTTATTTTCTTATTTTTCACTCATCAACGACATGTATACTCCATTACACTTCGTTATTTTGTACGATTTTCTGTAATATACCGTAATTCTTGAACTCTCCAATTATCAAAGTCATATTTCATTTTCAGTTTCACTGATATTTAAAAAATTAAGAAAGATTGAAAGCAGTGATCTAACAGGTATAACAGATAATAGAATAAATACCTGTGATTGCAATAAATGTTTAGAAGCTATGAATAGATCTCTTCTAAGCAATATTTATACCTCATTTATATAAACATCGTCAATATCTGAAAGATGTTACAATACAATCGTCAAATAATTGACACAAAATGATAGTAACAATTACAAAGAAATACACATTTCAAAAATATCATAGCATTCACCCCTCTGTATGGTTACACAGTTCACGACCAATTAACAACAAACTGAAGTACGTGACGATAATAATAAATAATCTGAACTGCAAATTCGAATTCCAGGTAGACCATTCCACATACGTCTTTCGTATACATATTTCATGACAATGCGAAAGCTTCACGACAAAGGCTTACATGTCTGACGTTCATCGAACGACATTCACCTGAGTTGTCTCTAAGCACGCATTGAACAAACAGAGTTCGATCAACGAGGAGGCAAAACGAAAGTGAAAAGGAGAAAAAGCTGGGAAAAGACAGAGAAATAGGGGGAAAAGGAACTGCCAGCAGATGCATGGATCGGAATGCGGCATCGGCTGTCCAAGGAGAACCACTTCGCGCTGCGCCCTAGATATTCCACAGGTATCCGTCGTTCTACCTAGGCTCTACGTGTGCCGTGGCATCGACTCTTGCATGCATACGATTATTTAATGCGAACAATTATCGAACATGCGTGCGTTCCCAGCGTCTGACGATCATCCAGGATCTATTTACACGTCGAGTTCAGAAGGACTGCAAGATCGAAACACTCAGTCGAAGGTGCTTTATTAACGAAGACATCACAGAATCGAGAAGCTCTTTAGAGAAGAGATCTATCCGCCAAAATCATTTATCGAGATATTCAAAGTCGAAACTCTTTTCTCTCCGCACATTGCGACATTCGCGAGACTATAGTGAAAAATAGATTAGAGAAGTAGGATGATCGGAAAGAGGTCTGTCTGGACAAGTGTCCTTCCAAGGTACTTTTCATAGTCAGTTGTAAGAATTGGTAGTAATGATTGGTTTGCGTAGCAAAAAGGCTTTGTATGCAAATGCATCGTTGTACTTTTCATTCCCAGTTAGAGGATTTAGCTACAATGGTAAACGCATTGGAGATGTTGAGGAGAAGATAGAACACGTCCAATTTCGGATAACTGAAAAAATATGGAGGTTTGGTAACGCCATTCGATCAATCTAAATCTACCGTACCCTTAGTTCATCTGTCTTGACCCAATGTAACTCATACATATGTATGCTTTACTCGTGCCATTCAAAGCAGATAAATAACGAACAATATGCTAAGAATATTAATTGCTATCTGCATCCTTTTATTTCGATTTATAACCACTGATCGTAACACGAAATTTACTACCTACTCTAAAAAGAACAATCGAAATTGAGTACAATTATTTCACCAGCCTTACGAATTCTTCGTAAAAATGAAATGAATCCATCGAAAATATCTTACAGATGAATTTTGTAGAGTACAGAGAGAATAGCATACATTCGTTTCTTTCAAGCGAGACTGCAATCCTTCCGAGGTCGACCTGTGCTTAATTGAACCTTAACATAGCTGCGCCATCTGGTAGCCGCGGCTGCGCAACGCAATCGATGGCCAGCGACTCGAATACCGGTGTAAAGTACGCACACGCGTATATTTAGACCCGAGACGAGCCGATTTCTTCCGTGATCGACTCGAAAATAATGTCGACTGGCTCGCGACCGGTAAATCGGCCGCCGATACGCTTCGTGTCAGACAAGATATGCACTCGTCTAAGTATGCACGTACATGTCTGTATGAACGCGGAGCATACGGAAAATGCAGGGTGAAAACACAAGTACGAGAGAAACGTACATTCGTTTTGCATACGTTGGAAACGCGTGAGCGATTCGTTTGCTCTTGTTCTGACACGCGCGTATATTCTCGCTTTCTCCTGAACGGGATTCGAATTATCGAGAATTCCGCCGCGGATGGTGTGCTTAACGAGTTAACGATGATCGCGAGCAATTATGCTTATGGCTCGAGCGAATCGACGCGGTACGAGGATGTTACTACCCGTTTTTCTTCCACGATGTCGTGCACGCGAGCGTCGGGTTCTCTCCTTGGATATATCATCCAGAGCGGAGAGCGTAACTTTTGCGTCTGTTCGAGTGTCGAAATTATTGCTTTTAAGTCCGAATCGCGGATGTTCTACGATGCTTCAGTGAAAGCGCAGTTCTGCAATTAGGGTTTCCTTTGTAATTAGACTGTCGGATCTCTGATAATTCTTTAGTTCCTCTCCGAGTTTTTTTAGTGCCTATCTTATGAGCATAGACTGGTCTGTGAATTTAGAAACTTTAGCAACTCGTATGATCAATGTACGTTTATTTTTTATGGTATTAAGTTTGTTAATAGAAATATATGTACGTTAGCTACTAGATTGGAATCGACCATCTTTTACGATTGGTACAGTGCTTTTGATTCCATTTTTGAGGAAAGGGTTTATTCCGATTCGTAGGTGTTTAATCTTCGACACTTGGCAGAATTTTTTTCATATATACTACTTTCTCTATAACTTGACTGACCTTATATGGAACTCGGAAATGATTGGTCTACCATAAAGTTGCTCAGCTATGCAATCTAATAAAGTTAGACTTGATGAAAAACTAGAATAGAAAAGCTAAAGACTGTACAGTGTAGTCCATTAGAAAAATACAAAGTTTATTGCAATATATATTTCGACAAGCCTGATTACACATAGGTAATTGTTAAAGAAAATTCCATGTCATGGAAAATTACAGGAATTAAATTTAGATTTTGATTGAAATAGATTGTAATTTTATCCTGTAATAACAAAATTTATACCTTTAATCAATATCATTTTAATATTATATATTGATCCTAACATTGCTCCAAGTTGCTAGTATATACTATATACTCATAAAATATATCTAGAGTAAAAGGTCAATCACTTTCAAAATAGATCTTAGAATCTATTTCCTCCAGTTTCAATCGACTACTTATTACAATCCTGAATTTGCTACGAAAATGACGGCAGTGAAATTATAAAACACTTTTCAAGTGCAGATCTTATAACTATTTTAGTCTAAATGGACTTATTTCAATTGAGTGATATTTCTGAAACCGATATCCTAAATAACTTGACATGAAATTACACGGTCTTATGTCACTTCTATGAGAATATTGTAATTGCGTCATTTAACGCGGAGACATTTATTACAGAAATATTTTATAATAGTCCTAGAGAAGGGAGAAAGAGGCAACAGGAAACATAAAGGAAAGAGAACTATTTCGTTGTATTGTTGTGTTCTAAGAATCGATTTCACAGAACGGTTAGTTCTAACGTAAGTTCGTGGGATTATTGCGATAATTCGCCCCCGATTAATCAAGACCTCGTGCATTTACTACGCTACATGCACTTATACAGCTGTTACTTAACCTAATCAGCTTTCCTCATACAAAGAGGATCGTGATTGTATTCCAAAGAGCTGTTCTATGACAGGAAGCCTATACGACACTAGATTGCCTAAGTATGTGCATCAATCAGTTGCCTCAGTTACCTGAGTCATACAAGTATCCATAGTTATCAATTTCGTAACTATTCCTTTACGTATTTTTAATAAAATTCATTAGAGACAGGAGCTTCATTGATACAATACATATTGTCTCTTGAAGGTTTAAATCCTCATCATCGCCTAACTGTACCATCGAGTGTTATAAAGCAATCTATTGTGAACTAAAGTCAAGCCAAATATGAGTTGTTGACTTTGTCTGCCAAATTTTATGTAACATAATTATCATAGCAGACAAACATCTTGATCAGACTGCGACATTGGAAAATTCCCAAAATTCTATTTTGTACAAACTGCCAATCACAATATAACTTTTAATTTCGGATATTTTTAATATCTGATGATGATCCTTTGAATTTTCGTTTGAGGTTGCTTCAACTTGGAATTTGAAATGGGACTCTGTATACTTAGGCCAGTTTAAAGGAACGTGCTTTGTCCATAGTTACTTGACATTTATATTCATTGTAAATTGGAGAGTCCGATTCAAAGAATAGATAGCAATATGTTAACTTCATGTGACCTGTCGTAAAGCTATTTAAAACTGCTTGTTTTTGATCAGCATATGCAGTAGCTATAATCTTGTGTGATAACTTTTACTGTACATGATATATCATTCATTGCTCTATAAAAATTCAAGTTTATTTTTTAAATACTTCTAAAGATCAGTCGGAAGATTTTCAGATATTCTCTTGTTATTGACAAGGAAGATATACGTGACGCCTACATGTGATGAAATCAATGAAAGAGCCCATTGTCTTTCCCTCTTCTGTTACCAAATGCTTGGTTTCCAAGATGACCAATATGGTATCTTCTGTTAGTATTTCCCTACTAATAGACAGGTTAATGCGTTTGTTATTCACCGCAAAAGTGTGTTGAAATGCAATTATGTCAAATGTTCAATTTTTAGCAATTTCTATTGCATGATAAATGAATCCTCTCATTAAATACAAATATATACCGCCTCTGGTGTAAATAGCCATATATTTGCCAAAGATCCAGGACCTCCCACCTGAAAACAGATTTATTTCCTCACAATATTGTTCAAGAGTATCCACTCTTCGTCACAAGTTATTAATCTCTGTTAGCAAAAAATGTACATACCACTAACGAGCGAGAAGCGAAGAACAAACGTCTCCATCAGATAGCACCTAACCCAAGTTGATGCAGAGAGCAGATACAGGTACCCAGAGTAGACACAGGCATCTCGAGTCTATTTTGCGCTACTTCTTGTTACGAAGTTTCCCTCTGCGAATTTCTCATGGAAAAAAATTAGGGTCACGGTTAGGTGGCATACATCTATCCTCTAATGTTACCTCTAATTAAGTAACGAATTATGTGCCACGGTCCTAGTGATTCGATTAATTTAATTGGAGACCAGTACTCGATCCTCGTCGCTGTCGCGGACGAAAAGACGAAGAAAGCAGGCTTCCACGTCGGCCCGATCGGTGAAAGTCGTCCAAAATGTCACTGGAGTTTAACCTTACCGCGAATATGTACGCACAGCTGAGGTGTCCGCTGGTTGTGGGGCAGGCAAGGCGAGAGTATGTATAATATGGCGTGTTGCGTAATCCACCTTATGGCATCGCGAGCACATCAGGATGAAGAGGTATGAATAAGTTACCTATGTGGTTTTACACTAAGGTCACGCAACTTTCGACCCTGCTTTAGGATCATCCTTCCTTTTTTATTAGAACTTTGATGGATCTTCCAGAAGCCTGTGTCGTTGAACAAATTGAGTAAAGCTGGATGTTCGAATTGTTTAATGTACAGAGTGTCCTGAAACGAGTGATATATATTTATGAGAAGAGTATAGTGACTTTATGCTGATCATTTCTGAAACGAAGCAAATCTTCATAGTATAGTTGAGGATATAAATTATATTTTCTCCAGTAAAGCCTCGTTTTGGGGAATATCGAGTCTGAGTACTCGTTAAGTACTTGAAGAAATAATTAGTCACAGTCTAGTTAATTTATTCAATCTGGTTAACCACTATGAAACATGATTTCATTTTCTTGTAACTTAATTCTTTCTCTTAATTATTTCACTTAGTGTTGCGATATGTTGAAAGTAATTGAATTCAAATATCATGAACTGACAGAGTCCCATTCTTCTTTTAGTGTCAATTTTTAATGTCTAGGTAGATTTTAGTTGAGTGACTAAAGAGGAGTATTCTAGTATCCTAATTCGACTTTTATATTAACTTTTCGTATCTTGTTTCATTTTTTATGGGTAATTAAATTGAAGCATAAACGATCCCCATAAGGGAACATAGAAGACAAGAAGGTACAAAATGAAATTCCATAAAAGAAATATTGTTTGCCAAGGACATACTGTTTCTGGTGATTATTATACACTACAAAAATATCAATTAATATTTCTTTAACATTTCGTATATTGTATAAATATACCAATATTGCTTATCAGAATTTCCGGATAAAAATTAAATTAACCGATCCAATGAGCTTAAAACGTTTCATTGATATTAAACAGTCTGACATTAAACTCATCTTTGCTTCTCGATGTGATGTAAAGTTTACCAGTTATTTCACTGAAACTCTTACTAGTAACGAGTCAACGCTAGCTAGTAAGTAAGTAGATATAGCCTGCTTGTTATCAGACTAGCTGGAATTTTTGAAAGCACGCGGACGCGCCGTTTCAAGAGTCAACCTAACCTTCCTAGGTTTCTCCGTCGACGTTGGAATTATTCTATTAACGTACCATTGAAACGTACGCTTATGCCGGCGAATTATTACATAAATATCGAAAGGTCTTTCACTAGAAAGTAAGCGCGCGAGATTACACCGTGACGCGTAATATAAATATTTCTTGGCCGCCTTAACTCATTGCGCATGCTCGTGCCAGAGCCGCCATTTTTAAACTAAGCGTTTAACACCAACTCGACCCTGTCTATTGATGCGAAATACGAGTGGAAAAATTGCGAAATTTTCGATGAGAATATACGTACATAAGATACACATATAAAAGCGACTATAAGAATATTAGGTTTCATGCAAAAATTATTCATCAGTGTAACGATATGTATAATAAAAATTCGATCGTTAATGATCGTGCAAAATTTGTCAGAAAGATTCAGTTATAACCAACGAGTAGTACGCTTCCGTGAGCAATTTTACACAGTGTTGTTCCGTGTTATAATTTTGCTTGATCTAAGCACAGGTCGAAGAACACCTGAATGCATTGTTGAAAAGCGAAGAGAAAGGGAAAGTGGCCTTCCATTTCTCAAGCGTCTACCGGCTGTCGTTGACGCCATCGACCTTGCCAGATACCGATCGTTATTTTCTACGGGAAAAACGGAGCATCGATCTTGGCAAACATTGCGACGTCGCCAATGATCATTTTTATTCCAGTGTTTTCCCTTTTTCTTCTACTTTGAAGAATAACGAATAGGTATTACTTGAAATATTACATTGAGTAATAACTTCTTTCGCGACAACATAACGACATATTTTATTACTTTTTCTGACTATATTAAGTTACTTGGTTTAGGTACTGATGTCAGTAACTCTTTTTCTGACGCCATTGAAAATTGAACTAATTTATTACCCAATCTAATAAAATTATTTATCGCAATAAGTGTCTGAAGTGTCTGCAATTTAAATTCAATCAGTCGACGACCAACCAAAGTATCTTTTTCTTCTTCAAAATTTAAGAACAGCAACCGACAATTACGGTTTGGAACAGAAACTTTTATTCTGTGTATATTAAATTCCTAAAAAAAATTCTTTTAATAATCACTCAGTAAATATGCGAATAAATCTCTATCCAGTACAGTATACATCTATATCTAAAGCTATATAACTATTCCTACACGAGTAACACAATCAGTTTCAGTTGCAGATAATTTATGAGTTAGTATTTATGGTAAAAGCATAGAAAATCTTTTGAAAAGTTCGTTACGAAGAAAAGTTAAAGGACAAAATGACTAAGAATAAGCATAAGAATGAATAAGACAGTGGATGGTGGGTAACGTGTTCCAGGAATTCGAGGAAAGTTTGTCTGTGCAAGGCCCCTACAGTGCTGAAAGAGAGTCCCTCAGGGCTTCTCAATTCACTTGTTATTTTCCCAAAACCGGATCTTCAATCCATGGTGTACGTATCACACTGGTCCGCCCCTGTTCGTCTGTATGTATAGTTCTCTTAGATAGCTACCTACCGGTGTTACACAACCTCCGGCAAGGTGACCTAGTTGTACTTCTGATCGAAGTAGGTTGGAGAACCTCCAGATTCGGTTAACCTCCGCCTTCTTTGTTCTTTGATAAACGTGCAAATAAATATCGATTCCTTACTTCGGTTCCCATTATTTTCTCAAAAAATTGATACCTGAAATCGCAACGAAACCTGTGATTATGTTTTATCATTTGGTGCTAAAAATTTTGCAAAAAGACTAGCCAAAGTTGCAAAACATTTTAACATTGGAATACATACCAATACTAACTTTTTAAATAAGTAAAATTAGCTAAGGTTGCGTATTGTATATTATTACTGGTAGAAGTAACAAATATACTAAAAATTAAACTAGGTAAAGTATATTTTTTTTATATTTAAAGTTATCTAATATTAGATTTATGAATTTAATTTCATAAATGAAAAATAAACAAAAACTTTTTATTACCTAAATTATGTAGAAGAACTTTATATACCAATCTTCTTATTATCTTTTATTATCTTATTATCTTATTATCTTCTTATTATAAAAGTAATTTAACCTGAAAACAAGAAATTAATATTTATGAAATAAAGTTACGGTATGATTTTTCAAATATTCTTTATTCCTATTATTTTTAGCACAAGTATTTCCTCTAACTCTATATAAATTCAAATGACTATTGTTCGCAAGTAGTCACGTGCACGTAACCACAAAACAAAAGGAAAATTCATCAGACCGAGAAGACACGTTTAAACGTAAAAGGGAATACGTAGCAATAAAATTACAGAAAAATGGATTTCCTTATTAAATAATTCAAAAGGAAACGTCAGAATACAATTTATTATTCTCGTATCGTCCTCTGTGTGGTTTTCCCTCGTCCATTTAAACAGCCCAGAGAACACGTTCCTAAATAGAGCTTTCATGACTGTACGAATAACACAAATAGCGAGGTAGGAAGGTAGGAAGAAGGGAATGGTCGGAGAAAGAGAGAATCCGAGGAATTCGAGTCACACCTAGGGAACAATGACTTCCAAGAGATATTTACCTCCCGAAGGAAAAAAATTCGCCGAGCGCAATGGCGAGATACGTGGGCGAGGAAGCCCACGGACTCTTCCTCCGTTTCTTTTTCACTTCTTTGATCGAGGCGCCCCCCTGCATACGCAACAAGGCTGGATGTATGAGAAAGACCATGCGCGAGATCCTTGCGCACCGACATTCGCGTGTTTCGCATGTGTCACGCACGAGAAATGCAGTTAGCCCGCCCACGCGGTTTCGCGGAAACCCGGCCCTGAAACAATGCGTTCTCCGAGGGGTGCACGACCTAAACTTGCCACGGGAATACGTAGTGACAACGTGAAAACGCTTTCTGGAAAGTGTTTTTCTCTTTCTTCCTAAATTAAATCGACGAAGCTCCACGAATTATTTGTAGTTCGTATTAGTCTTGGTTATCAGTTGGGTTACTATTGTAGAGAAATATTATAGTTACTAATAATGGGGTATGACGACACGAGAATATGGTATTTTGATAAAAAGTATTGCATGTTTGTTGAATCGGGATAAAAAAAACAGGGCTGCCAACCTAACAAAAAAAAATCAGGACTGCGAACCTGACAAAAAACATCAGGGCTGCCAACCTAAAAAAAAAAAAATAAATTAGTGTTGCCAACTTAAGAATGTAACGCCGCTCCGATATTGTAAACACATAAAGCCACCCCGTTGCTCTTTCCGTTTTGCCTGGAGCCAGCGAAATTTTTTAGTAATTTTTACTGTATCACAAATAAATGTTCGACGAAATTGCCGTTCGCACTCAACACAATTTACGCCTAAAACTTACACTACGTTCTAAAAATATTTTCGATGCGCATTTTTTTTTTCCTGTTCGGAATTGAATAATTTATTGATTCGCTCTCTGAACGGTTTTTATGGAAAAATGTTCACAGAATTGCGTGTGATGCTGAGAATTCGCGTCAGACCTCTACTGTTTGAGAAAAGTGGAATAAAGTATTCGAAAATTAGGGCCAAAACTGGTCCCGTCAGATTTACTTAACATTTACTGGTATATGCAAATTGATATTGGAAAGCTATAGTATATCAATGTATTAGTTGAAGTCCACGGAGTTTACTGAATCCAACGGGAATCCTATCGCTTTAGTAGTTTCGTTATAAATGGAGGTCAAAGTGGCAAAGTTGCGATTTTTTGCAAAATCGTATTCCTCAAAAACTGAGGGTGCTGGACAAAAAGTGATTTCATATTCAGTTTTATCTCGTCGAGATCTATAAATATCACCTAGTGGGTATCATCGCTCAAAAATTGCGTTGAACAGCGTAATCTAACGCTGCGCCATCCCAGGGAGCAGACCGTGAATTTTCTCGCAAAGAAAACTCTGAATATCGGCGCCGACGTCAACGTGTTAAAGGAGAATTAAAATAAAATTGTCTATTAAGTCTATTAAAATTTCTATTATGGAAATTCCTATTTACTTCCTAATTTCTTATAATTCCTGTAAACAGGTTATAAGAAATCAATGAAATGATAGTATCTCTTTTACTCTTGCAATTTCATTGCTACACGCATGTAAGAACGTATTATGATAAGTATGCATATACCCAATATACCCAGTATCACGAAGGAACTAATGATCGAGAGATAAGCAACTCTTAGTGTCAACTTTCATATATTTCGCCTTCATCTTTCATCTAGATTTATATAATATTGAACGATTAAGTTCGAATTTCGTAGGTGTGTTATGTAAATATCGTGTATGATTTTAAATATTTTTTTTTACACGAAAACCGAGTAAAGCTTCAATAAGAAAATGCAAGCTTCAATATCACAAATCTTTTAACATAAAAATAATATCACTAAACAGTATGATTACTTCGTGTCAAGACAATTTAAATTATCGATATAAAAAGAAGTTTATCGATTTTAGGTTATGTATCGCAGCTACACGTATCAGAAAGGATATCGATATATCTAAATCTTAAAATAAATTGGTATTCGATTCCATTGGCACCAAACGTCCTTCTCATTACATGTATTCTTACACCAGTGAAATTTTGAAACTATGACAGATTGTATCGGTTTACCTTGTAATGTGAAACATTTTAAGTGGTACGATTTTGGCAACTTTCCCCTATTCGATAGTCTTGTTGCGTTTCGTGATAAAGTTCTATTCGTTCCGAAACGGTGGTTGTCGTGTGACACGAGAAACGAGCCGTAAACACGTCAATCTTGTTTTGTCGCTGGTATGCGAATGGAACACGTGTCTGTTGCACGTCTAAATTCACGAACGCGAAACCGAACGGTAGTTTTCACGTTACACCTATTCCGGCTCGGAATATTAGCAGGGAATTTACTGCGCGTGCGTGAATAAGTTCGATGACGCAATCAACTGATCGACTTCCTCGTTCTATTTCGACAGTAATCGTTCGATATTTCAGTGTCTCGATTGTAGCTGATGCAATAAGGACGTTTACACGTGTCGATGACATCCCTGCAAGATTCTTCGATTAAATGTTACGAGTTTTAACGTAATGAGCAGTTACTTTCGTCCTTTTAATTTTATGAAAGATTATATAATTCGTACAGGTGCAGTGAAATTCGGAAAGTTACATGTCTCTGTAATATCTTTATAAGAATCCGTTTTGCAAATATACAAATCAGGTATAGAATGAAAATCGAATAATTTATAATGCGATTATTCAGTGCTAAGTCTAAAAATTTTATTTCTCAAATTTTTTACACAGATTCAGCTATTAAAAGAGGAAAGAAATCAGTAGGTTTATTCATCTATGAGAAACGTATAATTTATACCATAATTTATAAAGTATTAACGTGTTACACAATATCTGGTAAGGAGTATCGTCCGAAAAAGTTTGAATAACTGGAAAGTAAGCATTAAAAATGTAATAAATCAATCGACCATGATTCTTCCTTATGTTAGAACATATATGCCTACGGGTATCAAAGGCTCTTCTCTATTTGGTGTCAATTTCTCAACTTGTCTTAAAGATTCTCTTCCACTTGGTTGTTTTCCAAAGAAGATTTTCTATTGCTAATAAGCAAAGAATTTGATGAAATTTATTATTAATATCCTAAAATTTTCTGGTTACTTTTTTATTTCGATATATCAACAAATTTCGAAAAGTTTTTAGTGAAATTTATGAAACTTTTGAATGTACAGTAGTTTTATAAAATTATTATTTAATTATATTAATTATTAATTATTTTTTTATATTATATTAATTATTATTTAATTATATAGAGTATTCATGAGGTAATTAAATCGTTCAAAAAAATTGGTACGCGAGAACCGTCAGAGACCACCACCAAATCATTTTCGAGTAATGATAGCAAGTTAAGAACTACGCACAAAATTTAAGATATTTCCTATTTCTGGTAAATTTTTAAAGCTTCCTTTGAACTTCGGTAATAAAATATAGCCAAAATTGATGTGGATAGAATCGATGAAAATTAACGTTAGTTTCTTGGAATTCTGTCAGCGTGCAATCTTCTTTTAACGTTATATTCGTCTAAATGTATTGAAATTATTTGTAACGTTGTTTAAAACATTTGTACACCCGTTATAAAAATTTTACTGGAAAATAAGAGATAAAACAAACATAGCTTCTATTTTTTCTTCAATCTATTAATAACGAAAACAATGATTATAAAGTATGTAGAAACAACATATCTTTCTTTAGTATTTTTATATTAAATTTACTTTTTTTTTATCTTTAGGACAACGCCACATAAAGAATAAGAGAAATGTGATAATATTGTTGTCTAAAATATAAACTCAATATGGTCCTAATGCAACCCGTTGTACATCACTAATGCAATCAATGAGAGAGACAAGGACAGAAGATTCAGCGACATTAGATCACTGCCATTTATAATTTTGGGCTCCAAACTCACAAAGTAACAGGAACGTAGAATGTGCCGGGAGGTCGTCTAAACCTCGTAACGTGATAAACAAGGACAGAAAGCGATTAGAAAGGGATAGAGACGATCCTTCAGTGAAAAATTACAAATTGCTAAGTTTCTGCAATTAATTCCTGACATTTTATAACTGCATCGGAAAGTAGGAACTACAGGCAACATTCTAACTCAATTTTCGTTAATAATTTCTTTCTAATTACCATCTTATTAATAATTGTTCGACAAAGAGTGTGAATTTGTCGAAATATTTAATAACGAGCAAAAGTAGAAGTAAAATATGAACAAAATTGATATGCCAAGATGTGCAAGGATAATGTTTATATAATATGTACATAAATATTCATAAATTAATTGTCTAAAATACAGTAATTAGTAAAAAACTGTTAGTATATACAGTAATAGCTCAAGCACTCTGCGCAATAATCATAAATAATCAATTAATTAAGAAGAAATTATTATCCAAAATAACATTAGAAAGTACTTCAAGGATGTGCTTTTACGATATAATTATAAAAGTTCGTAAAATAATCGTAGAAATTGAGTAACTTGTTAATTTTTCACTGTTTAATGTTAATTAACAAACGACGATTAGCGTCATCTATGATTTTTACCTGGAAGTTTGTACTACCCTCAGCGCCATCTATGATTTTGAACTGGAAGCTTAATAGTAATTAAAAAAAGAAAAGCTTTAAACGCCATCTATGTTTTTGGACTGGAACTTTATGTTCTGGTTTAAATTCCGTGATTTCCATCATTTCCAAGAATTCTCGGGACAATACTTTCACAACCTGGCGTAAAATTTTATGCCGATTTCACGACTTTGTATTAGGAATATATAATATGATAGGAGGTTGCTCACTGATTGATTCTTACTTTACCGATACTTACCTTATTTACTTACCTTCTTAATTCTTTATAATTCACATATTGCTGCCAAAGAAGACATTAATCTAAAAAATATCGCTTACTTATTACTAACTTATTCTATATCTAATTTAACTTATATCTAACTAACTTAACATATCTAACTTATATCTAATTATATCTAATTAATGACTAATACTAACTTATGCCTAATTAACTTAATTTACATCTAACTTACATCTAATTAATGACTAGTTAATAACTAATTTATGATTATTACAAGAATTTCCCGGACAATACTTTTGCAGCGTTTGTGTGAACACATGTACTGCTCATAGTCTTCTGGTTATAGGAGATGTTAATTATTTTAGTTGCTTACCTTACCTTACTTACCTTTGTTACCTTGATTCTTCTTAATTTACATGTTATTTCAACAGATATTACCCACTCTTTTTTTTTCAAATTTAATAAAGAACATTGAAAATTTATAAGAGATAAGACAACTTTGTGCGTAGCTCTTCTCTTGGTATTGTTACCGAAAATTGCTTTTTGAGAAGGGTTCCGAAATGAAGTTAGAGTTAGCCATCCCACCCCCTTAAATAATTCAATAATTTTTCCTTGTTTTTAGATATTGATTATATTCTTTTCAGCCTTCCATTATTTTTTCGTTTCTCAGATTTTCTTTTCTTCATTTTTACGTCTCTTCATTTGAGAATTCCAACATTTCGTCTAATATTCGAACGTCTCATCTTCGAATTCTTATATTAAAAAGTTATTCGTATTTACGCCTCGAGTAACGAAATTGTTTTAAATTACAAGTGATTTGGAGGAATCTCTTATGATTTTACGATCAGTATAAACAGGCACATAAAAACATATACACGTTACGCGCATAAAAAATGAGATCTACTGAAGGATGATTTTAGTGTCAATTACTCATGACTACGGCCCTGTCGAAGCTAAGTGTAGAAGCAATAAGTGCGTGGCGGCAAAATCTCGCTTACGGCTTCCCGATATATATTTTACCGTGCTGTCAATATCGAACATCATTCCAATACTGTTTCTGGATGTTTCCTTCTTCAGACAAGCCTACAGAATACGCTGCTGTGCAGCAAATTCGTGTCGGATAAAGAACTTTTTGTAGAAATGCAAGAATGCGTAGAAAGTACGCTCGAGGGCAGATTTTTCAATTTCATGACCAATTATAGTTATCCAGGTGCGCGAATAATTATAATTATGGACATTGATAAATTCGTGATACTCTCACCTGACTGTTAAAACAACACCGAGCTTCCCAACGAAAGTAAACTGTACGATAATTATCCAATAGATATTAGAGATTAAACCTCGCGATATTATCATAAGTTCGTAATACATAATTTTCCAAATCTCGCCGAATACTCGGCAAAATATACCGATTATCTGGCAACGTTATAAATTTAATACACTGCGGGTAAATAAACGGTGGTTTTTATTGTTAGGAAGAGCAATCGACAGCGTTCTCATCCATTGGTCTTTCGCCACTAACAGCGAGACTCGTTTGCCATAATTTAAAAGCTTTTCCGGAAAGGTCGAGGCCGTTTGTAGTCTCGTACGAGTCGGTGCTGTCCTTTCTCGTCTACACGCTGCTCGAACCTTCCGTAATGAGAGAATAGCACGATAATATCGCGAAATGCCTTTTCCTTACTTAACAGCTAGCAATTTTAACCAGTTTTCTTTCCGTCATATACATGCTTCTATGATTTCGTAATCATAAACATTCGATGAATCGTTTTTAATTATGCAGGAAGCCAAAAGCGGCCTTTATTTCTTCTTTGGCTTATTAAAAGAACGAAGGAGTTACGCGATGGTTTGAGACACCGGCGAAGAACGTTTATTACGATAACAAACGTAAAAAAACGAAGAGATTAATTTAAGCTAAAACTAACTCAAGCAGTAATCAAAATTATATTACTTCTGAAACGAATGAGGATTCTTTTGAATAACTTTAATATTATTATTTGCACGTCATTGTAGCATTTAAAGTCTGACACTTAAAAGATTGCAGGTCAAAATATGACGAGAATAAGTTGTCGATGTTCACACTTGAAACCTAATAATTCGTGACTAATAATATTTTATTTCTGCAATTTTTTTAAATAATTCGTAATTATTCCATAGTACCCAAGATTTATGAATATCACGCAAAGTCGCAGTAATAATTAATTCTTAACTAGCTTCGGGATTCTAATGACTAGGTACAAAGATTCATTGTTTCAGTTTGCAAATTTTCCTATAGGATATATACTCGTTACAGCATTCACTATTTCCTAATGTCAAGCTTCCTGTTTTTATTTGGCTTAGGTTGAGGAATTCAATAGACACGTGGTGCAAGTGCAATTTTTCCCAAAAAACGAGTATAATTGAAGTATACCGTCACCTTGAATGAAATAATCAATGATTAATAAAAATATATACAAATTCATTAATCGATAATTAATAATTAAGGGTTAATTGCTTGAGGCACAGGATTTCACGTTGCACGGAAATTTCATCGCCTTTTAAATTAAACAAGATTGATATTTTTTTATAAACAAAGATATCGCACAATATAGACACATAAAAAAATAATAATAATTCGATTCAATTTCACTCAGATAGTCCCACCGTATGCAGCTATTGCTATATTTCGAATTGAGTCTAAAAATGTCGCACAATGCATTAACGAAAAGGGGAGGACATTTTTAATTCCAGCGTACCCCAAAGAGTTAACTCAACAAATAACTCAACTCAAAAACACGATTAAACGCTTGTTTGATACTCACAGTGATAGCAAACGACACGTTTGTATCGGTTACAATTGAACACGCAATTCTCAACTCTAAAACTGTCAACTCTGTAACTCGAAAGACTCTCTGTGCCATCGAGGACCTTTCTTTTATATTGGTCGATTTGACATTGGGTGGTTCGTAATTTCTCTTTCTCTAAAAATAGCATTCTACAATTATTTATCCACCTTTCCTTATACTCTCCTTCGATTTTGTCCTTGGCAGGAAGCAAAGAGATAACTCAAAATATTTCGAGACTTTAGAAAGATTAAATTTATAACGTTGCCTTTTTGCCAAATAATCGGTATATTTTGCCGAGTATTCGGCGAGATTTGGAAAATTATGTATTACGAACTTATGATAATATCACGAGGTTTAATCTGTAATATCTATTGGATAATTATCGTACAGTTTACTTTCGTTGGGAAGCTCGGTGTTGTTTTAACAGTCAGGTGAGAGTATCACGAGTTTATCAAAGTCTCTTCAATTTCATGCCTTAAAAATTCTTTTCAACTATATCGATAGGAGTATTACGCGAATATAACGCAAAGCCATTGATTGTCATTAATGATTTTTTATTATGATTTTGCTTCGTTCCACAAGTAGTTTGACATACCTTTTACTGATTTTAATCTTGGAGGATCTCAGTGAAAAAATAATTTCTAAATATCGGTAAACAATGAATTTGTATAGGTTGAAAACAAAATTGGTGACGTATTGAACAAAATAATTTAGGAAACCGATTTATTACAGTCATTTCGAATCTCGATCGTTTTCAGTATAATTTTCCACTGTCTTGTAATTATACTGTACGGTGCTCGTTGCACGAATATTCCACGTGTCTGGAAGGTTGACTAAATACGATTCTACTCATCGTTCGTGATCTCGTGAGAATTTAGAACGAGCCTTTTTCTTCCCTCGCCGATTAGTATGCACCGTGGAGCACGCGTTTCGTTCAAGTTCGCATAAAAGTACGGTAGCCGGGCGTGGCACTAAGAAAGCCGGGAAAGTGATATCTCCTTGCTGCCGGTATGTTCAGTTCCATTCAGGAACGGACTATCGTTTCTGTTACCCCTGTCACTCGAACACCTATTAACCCTTTGACTGTGGCACGATCATGACATTTCAGTCTCTACGACTGGTCGTCCACTGATCAAAAGAGTCCCCGGAAATTTAAAATACCGTTTTTAGAATTTAAGGAAATAATAATTGCAAATAAATTAATATATCTATGTTTTTATTCATTTTAACCCCTTGCCATACTTTGACGAGTCTGACTAGCGTCGAGAATTTTGTTTGACTCGTAATCAGTTAGGCGCGAATCACGAAGTATTAGATTTATATTTTGCTGTGTTTGACAAAAATTTTTGGGATATATTAGGTACGTAAACAATCTTTGTTATATCGTGTTTCAAGTTTCGACACTCTGTCTCCGCCGCTTCGAGCTCCTTTTCCGATTATTCTTCTGAGTTAAACGGTATGACAAGGGGTTAAGTAACTTTTTAAGCTACCTTAATTTACTTAAATTATAAATTATACTAAAGAAAAATGCACAGAGTGTACATTTACGCCTTTTGTATATATCGATGGATACGTGAGGACGTATATTTACGTCTTTCGTATATATTGATAGACTTGTGAAAGCGTATATATACGCCTTTAGCAGTCAAAGTATGTTCGAACAATTATTACGCTTTACCACTACAATGTTGCGTTTTATCGTTGTATCGTTCATTCGTTAATTTTCGCTTGTAAAATAATACATTTTTTTAACACTTTGACTACCACGTTGGTCATACATAACCGACCAAGGTTTCTCCTGTGACGCCACGATGACCATTGCTGACCGTGTAGTGTTTGAACTTTTGACAATTGTAAAAATTGGATGAAAAGTGACATTCAGTGCGTTTTGAATGTAGCCGATAATTAGAAATACTCTGAAATAAAAAGTGCCCCACTGAACAATTAACTGTTAAAAAATTAGAAAGACTTTTTCCCATTGAATAAATATTTAAAAACAAAGTGTTAATTTTTATACGTTCGAGACCACCAATAAAAAAATGGGCTTGACCACTATTACTCTACCCGCCCTTCACCTTTGACGCGGGGGGGG
>NIJG01000040.1:772241-789570 GCA_002201625.1 Euglossa dilemma | reverse complement strand
AAGAAAACAGTTTTTAAATTATCATCCGATTAAATCACCGATACCACAACCTTCCGTATACTTCTCTGTGGTATTTAAAAGAAAAAATTAAATAATAATGTTAGTAAAGAAACACGAATTAGTTAATTAATGTTTGAACCTTTCTCTTTTAAATATTTAAATAATTTTCTTTGTCAATTATTAAAATTGTGTTTCGATAATATTATTACTGTTTTTTGAAGAATTTTGTCTCCATTATGAAATAAATTCATCGTAAAACCAATCGGGATAAATGTTAATTATGCACGGATGTACACAGAAATACAAATAAAAATCAATTTGTTCTTAAATGGACTATTTAAAAGAAAAAATTTATTTTACGATTTTAATTTGATTATTGAAAAAATATTATAGTGAATATATTATACATATGTACTTTTTCTTTCGTACGAAGTATAACACTGCTTCTGTTATCTTGTTTATATTTACAAACGACATGAAGATACAGTGGCGCACTCTTGCAGTGAAGTACAGAACAATTCTTGTTACCATCTACAGTTGCCATCAATGAATTTACTTAAATGATAAAATATCTGCAGAATTATATTATACAGTATTCTATAATTTTAACAATAACGATGACAAACATATAAAGAAATGGACAATCCTGAGACTTTTCATAATTTTATAAAATTTATACATAAACGAAATTATTTCTTTTTTTATTTGCTTATTTAATCACTTCGAATATACTTTTACTTGCTGAAATTGTTTAAATTCATATTAATTGTTTGTAAAGATTATTACAAAAAAGTTATATTTATTTAAAATTGGTTACATACATAATCTAATATGCTCCAAATAAATTAGTCTATTCCAAATTACCTGGTTTCGCTTTAATAGCTCTGTGCTTTAACTGGTCACATTTTTCGACATGTAGACAATTGACTAAGAGAAAAGTTATTTACATATTTGGTGATTATTCGCTTTTTTCGATTAAATGTATTCTTTTATCATACGTATCAGTTATTGTTTAAATAATCTTTTTCTATTCACATTAAATTTGTTAAAATATTGTATGTTGTATGTAACTATGTATATATTAATTTTCTTCTAGTAAATAATACATACTATTCGATTTATTGGACAAGCAGGAGTCGATTTTATTGACAAATTACACTCAATTTTTATACAGAATACTAGAATCTTAATTAAAGACTAGAGAAGGAAGACATGACAAACCATACTTTTCATGATTTTCTGAAAAATCGGATTAAGCAGGAACAATAAAGAACTCGGGTCTTAAGAAAAGTCGATGCTTTATTTATGTGTAAGTAGTCAGCGTATTTAATACAAAGCGTAGATTTAATTAGCTGAAACGGAAAAAAAACAAAAATCGATTAAATTCACTTAACCTCTCGAAAGGCAATAAAATTTTAAATTTCTTTAACAAACAATTCTTCGTAAATATACCTACCATTTAGCGATAGAAATTGGTTTACATGAATCCGAAGACCTATCATACGAGTATCCCACCAAGCATTGTAATAACTGTGGCCGTGCATTCCTACAAACCACAACACTCACGCAGGAATCGTTCAATCTGTGTACATCTCCATCTTTGCACGGGATCGTACTGAGACTAGGGGGTATACTTTGCACCAAGTTCCATGGATTCTGTAACTGCTCGGACTGCTGCGAACTAAGTATATGTTGTTCTTTGTCGATTTCTAATTGTGCCGCTATGGCTCGTTGGTGCCAAGGATCAGGTTGCACTTTACCCAACCACGGATTCGAAGGATAACCTTGCGAGGATCCGTAAGCCGGTGGTGATAACGGTTGAGGTGGTTGCGACGGTCCATACGACGGTAACTGCGGCTGTTGTGGTGATTGCGAAGGCACGTAAGATGGCGGCTGCGACGGTCCGTAAGCCGGTGGTGGCGCTAACGTTGGTGGCGCTGGTCGTAACGTCGGTGGTTGCGGTGGTAAAGATGGCGGTTGTGTCTGTGGCGAGGTAGGTTGCAGTGGTAGTGGAGGTGTTGCTGCACCTTTGCAGTCGACGTTATACGGATAGTCACAGACACCTAGTACCTGTGAAGTGATAAATTGTAGGTGAAATACGAGGATGCGAGTGAGATACAGTGTATAAATTATACGGTGTTGGAATGACGAAAGGGGGTTTGGAGAAAAGGACAATAAATACGAGACATGCACGTGGTACATTGGATATGTTGGCATTTGAATGTCTGTAAATGATGAATTGAGAATTGTTTAATCGTGGTCGTTGTGTGCTATAGGTTTGTATGTATTGTTATTAGATAGAAGTATATAGAATATTCTATAGAATGTTTGTGTCACGGTTGAATTTAAGATAGATGGTTAATAAATTGCAAATATTATTTATATGACGTGATAATAGAAGTATATACATATATACGAATAAATACAAAATATCTGTCTAACGTTGTATTGATATTCTTCACAAAATTCATTGAGTAAGAAATTTGCAACTATACATTTCCAATAAGATATTTTAATTCATCCTCATACTTTATATACGTATATCCACAAAAAAATAGGTACAAAATAAATATATAAAAGATATAAATTCTAGAAAAAGTGTAGTCATAGAAAGATATATAATTCTAGTTCTAATTATTATGATAAATAAAAATAACTTTATAATATATAATTTACGAAATTTATATACAATAAGCATATGGAATGCTAAAGTAAAAAGTAAGGTTAATACCGAATTTATTTTCAACCAACAACAAGGAAGCCCCAAGAAACGGCCTTTGACCGTGGATGGAAATAAAGTGGGAGTTCACGTGGAAGAGATTCTCACGATTGTGACGCACACTGTCATTTCGCGGTTTAAAATTCTGCTTGTGTCTTAGGAATAATTCAAGGATAAGATTCTTACGTCATTATAGACCAGCCCGCGAGGGCAACCGAATTTTATGGGTTTTCTGTAAACACACACGTAGAATTCCGAACAGTTTGTCGCACTTCTGTATCGACCATTCGGTTCTGGGCACAGTTTCGACCCGTCAGGAAGAGATGGTCCTGAAAAAAATAAGAATCGTTCCATTAGTGATAAGTCACACGTGGTTATAAGATACGTCGAGAATTAATAGAATATCGGAAATAAATATTTTTTTAATATTTTTCTAAGTATAATACGTTCTATCATAACGCATTCTATTTCATTTTGCTTCTATGTCGGTAATACTGAACCTAACCTTAATTTCTCGAGACGTTCGAAGAATACAGTGTTTTTTTATTTGTAATAAAAATTGTAAATTATAATTATAATTCTTCCAGTATTTTCAATATAAGTATAAAATGAAATATTTTTGTTCAGTGTCATTAATTTATCAGAGTTTCGAATAATTGAGGCGGTTAATACTATTTATTTCATAATCACTGATTTAATCACTTTTTTTTGTGTCAATACTAGCAAGTTACTTTTAATTTATTACAAATAATTCGAATTTTTTGAGGTAATTGATATAAGTTAAAGAAATTAAATATTTCAATTTTACAAAAAACTTAATATTTTTTTAAATATTATAATCTTATAGTCTCTGATTTGTCTAATTAATGCGATCTTCATTATAGATAACAATATCTGGATTAACCAGTTTTATATTTTTCCAACTTGTTACGTGCAGAAATAATCTCTTAACTTAATGTCAAGTCGGATTATTTACCTCATTAAATCGATCAATAAAACTTCAATCGGCTTAGGATATCGAGAAAAACCAGTTCTATATTTTTTATTCTTTTCAATATAAATAAAATTTTCGAAGTAAAAGTAAAAAGTAAAAGTTGAATTAGTTTCCTCATTAATCCAATGAGCATATTTTGCAATCAGCTTATAATCCCGAGAAAAACGCAGCTCTGTACTTTCTTTTATTTTTCACGTGCAAATAAAATTCTCGAATTCAATAAGAAATCGAATTATTATCCACTTTTATCTAATCTACGCTATTTTTAATTTACGTACAATCCTCGCGTGAAACCGGTTTTTGCATTTTCCCATTTTCATTTAGAAATAAAATTTCTCAACTTAACGAAATTTTTTCGTATTAATGCAGTCAACATAATCTTCAACTTGTAATATCCAGGCAAACGAGTTCTTCCAACCTTTTAAACTATCAGGGTAATAACCAAGGCTATTCACTTACGTGGAGTAGGCAGAGGTCGGCTCCCACAATTAACGTTGTAATCGTAATCGCAGACCAAGGTAACATCGTTGAAGAGCAGTCCGTCGGGGCAGGTTTGTTCAGTGACCATGTCGTCCCAACAATTTAAGTAATTGGCGCAGCTCTTCGGGCTTGGAAACTGTCCACGTAGAGCGTAACATCCAGGTGGCGGTGTTATCACTGGTATCGGTTTGGCGGTTATGGGGCCTGGTAGTTCGTTCGTGTCTCCTGGACTGGGAACACTTGGATAGATCTGCCTGGTACTCAGAAAATCTGCAGCTTGTGACTCCGTGCCATTCGTGGATAGGGGATTTTGGTTCCAGGCGTTTGCATGGTTGTCCAATTTTTGTAATTCCACTAGGTCCCACACGTTTTCTACATCTATCATGTGGAAGGTTAGATATACGTGTAGATACGTATATGTATATTTTTCGGTACGAAATTTAAAAATAACTATTTGGTATAAACTATTCTAATATATATAATACATCATAGCGAAGTATGAGTATTTCTTGTATAATATGATACTTGTGCAATACGGATTCGTTCCAATATGGTTTGAGAATTTAAGGAATCGTTATAATGACAGGTAAAAAGAATATTCAAGAATAAATACATTTGTTATTTTATTTTATGGAATTTTAGAATATTGAAATTTGAATGATGAACTAGTAATTCGAAATTTTGTAGAACTAACATAAATAAAAATTAGATCTAAAATAATGTATATATATCATGCACAAAGTTAAGAATCAGTCAAGTGACACTAAGGTTTAAAAAATTGTAGAAAATCAAAAATCGAGTTAATCGCTACCATTAACCCTTTTCACTCCGAATTATATTTCGATTTTGTAGCCAGCAGCTCCCGACGCTTTTAAGCGTTTGATTTGAAATTTACTCCGACTAAAAAATGGGGCAATTCAAATAAACAGAGGAAGAAACAAATTCGATTAAACGTCAGTTTCATTTACACTATTGTTATATTTCATAATTTTGTCGAGTCACGACATAGGAGTACAAAGTGTTAAGAAGGAAATAACAGTTACTCCAATTATTAGGTCGTCCCATAAGTTCGTTCCACGGTGATATTTACATTCTCCATGGCATTTTATAAACTATATCGCTGATTAACGTCTTTGTCAATGAAACAGGAAGAAATCGTAGAACAAAAGGGTGACTAAATTTTTTCTTAATATTTAAAGGTTTATTCGATGTATAATTTTAAACGGTAAAAGTGGAAACCGGCACGAATTTATGGGACGACCTAATAAATTTAACAAAGTTCACTATCTCCCACTACTATTCGCTATGAAACGAAATCTATCAAACTCGAAAGCGATTCTACTAAAAGCATGAAATTATCACTGAGAAACGATCACTGACCTTGTTGATGAGGGTGTCCTAAGCGTCTTTCGCCGAACGTGGCTAGCGTGGACGCCGTGGTGGTGGTCCTCCTGGCGGCATCGCAGAGACCAAGCACAAGGGTCAGCAGTATCAAGATGAACCTCATGGTAACGCCGGGCCGCTTGATCAACGACTGATAGAGGGTGACCCTCGAGGACGTACGAAATCGGCGACGTATGAACTCGCGGTTAATCGTGGGATCGTTGGCGAACCACGTTGTCCGAGTCCTTGCGTGCGATGTCCTGATGCTGGATGGCCTGGACCTGGTCGGTTCGAGGGCTTACATAGGGCATCCCCCACCATTCTGCTTCGTAGGGAGTAGCTTCGCAGGACCCCAATTACACGGGCGCAGGACCCTGCGGTGGACTCTTGCTCAGGAAGTGCACGATTCTTCTCTGCACCACTCTTGTTCCACAGCTGAAATTCCCCTCCCCACTTGCTCGTCAGCGGGGTCGAAGACGCCGCAAGGACGCCGATTCGGTGCGCGCCGGGTGGATTCTTATTGGAGGAGATTTAGAATGACCGGTCAGGACCGCGTGTTTCCCCCCTCGATGATCATTCCTGCCTATGTGCCCGCGGACGAGTATCGTGTGGTCACCGAGAGGTCTTACGGATGGGCTGAAAGGTTGGACGATGCCGTGCTCAACGACCGCGTAGGATGTCAAGGTCTCGTCCGGGTGTATGTACTTACTTGGGTCGCCTTTCGGACAGTGTTCTGGTAACGGTATTGTCAAACAGTTTGGCTTTCCGCGTGTTCAACTTTTGGTTATTTTCGTACGCTCCCGGGATCCGGCGGTCTGATGTAATCTTATTGGTAGGGTGATCCTTGTTGGGTTACGTCGGTCAGCCGGTTGGGACGATCCTGATGTCCCTGGAGTAAGTGTAAAGTTTGATTTTCGTTTTGGAACAGCCGTTTCTGTCGCTTATGTCGATCAGGGTTATCGCGAGATGGTTCGTTTCGTTGAGTACTGCGAGTGATATTCGTTTCGGAGAGACGTTGGTACTGATGAAGTCTCAGCATTGGTCTGTTGGTCGAGTCTGTTCTGAGGTTCTAGTAGAAATTGTAATTATGACTCATTTGTTATGATAATCAGCGTATCTGCGGTTCTTTTTTTTTCATATGACGTCTTTTAGTTGTCGTTTGTTGGTCTCATATGTGGAATGGATCTACTCAAGTGTGTATATATATTATGTTGGTGTATATGAAATGTCGGATTTTCTTTACATGGGAACATTTGTCTTTCTGTTTTCGTTATGCTTTTGTTTTTGCACTTGCGAAATTAGATGAATTAAAATATGAAATTTTGCAGCACCCAGCTTATTCACCGTATCTTCCATTTTTTTAAACATTTAGAAAGTTTTTACGGGCTAAACAATATAAAAATAAAGACAGTTCGAAGAATTTCATAGAGTTTATTGATTCGAAAGATCAGAATTTCTTTAAGACAGTAGTCATCTATGCTTTAAAATCTCGTTGGGAAAAGTGTATTGAAGAGCTTTTAGAAAAAAGATAAGCAGTTTTATATATTCCCTTCGTACACACCAACCTTATATGTTATTGAGTAAACGTTTGGAATTACTACGTATGCCAGGTACTTAAAACCTTCAGAAAGATTTGTTAAGGATTTTGTTGTCTTGAAGAACTTAGCGAATCCCATGAGTACTCGTAAATGTAACTAGATACGAGTATGAATATTTATTTAATAATTGAAACATAAAATGAGGATCGAGTAAGCTTATGCTACAGTCTGAACCATACATCTATTTCTCCTGATATTCTTTCGTTTTCATATAGATACAGTACTAAAAACAACACAAAACGTCTCAACTGATCTGGACCTAATACAGCAAGTAACTAATCATCTCAAACTGTACAAAACAAACCCAACATCCAAATAACACTAGAACTACTGGTCTATAATGTATACCTAAATACATTGCATGCAATTGGTATTAATTAATACGATATAATGAAAATAATAGAGTATACGTAATCGTGACCCTATATTTACAAAATGTCGATATAATTTTTACCAAAAACAGCGGTATATTTTCAACAATCGCGAAAATAAAATGTCCGAAATCTAGTGTTAATCAACGTTGTTCTTTATACTCTATAGTTTCTGAAATTACTAAAATCGCTCTACTTACAAACTCGGTTGCTAAGCGAGTGATCTGTTAGTCATCGGCCACTGTGAAACTCCAACCCGGATCAGGCTATTACGCATAACCACCGCCACCATCACGCAGAGAAACAGTATTCCATATTCCATAGAATTCTTCGAAACCGGTAACAAGCAGCTCGCGTGGTTCCCCAGTGAAGCCGACTTCCGGTGTCCTTGCCTCCAAAAGCTTTCGAAGCATCTCGAAGGACGGACAGGGAGCCAGACCATTGAACCTTTGAGTCCCGAAGCTGGAATGCAGAGGCGGGAAACGCCATCGAGATTGCTCTTTCGAAGGTTTCTCATTACCCCGAAATGCATTCCGATATTCAAGAGACCATTGGTCCCTTGAATGATTCGGGACGCCTCTTTCCTGGTCCCTCCTTCTGGATATTGCGTGAATTTTATGGTCCAGGTTGCGTTGCAGCTTTGGGGAGAACCGGCGTCCTGGGCCCGTCGTCCTTTTTATTATCCAGCAATGAGGAAGGTTCCAGCGGTTGGAGGTACGGGAAAAAGACCAAATCAAGCGGATCCACGTAATCCTGAAATTCAGATACCCGAGTCCGTTGGGGGACCGCGACGAGTTTCGGCAAGAGCACTGCTCGTGAGTCACGCGTGACCTCGGCATCTGCTTTTCCGATGCGTGCGATTCACATTTTACCGAAAACAGTTAAATGCGATTTTTGACCATATTTCGTGGTCACGTCGCTCGGAAGTTAGTTACTCCTGCGTTTCGCATCGGATTAATTCGACCAAGTATCGCTAGAGGGTGTTCGCGACGCGCAGCGTCGAGTTACGAGAGAAGTTCGTCGTTCACGCGTGTATTTGGCATGTTTAATGGGCGATCAGGTGGTAATTGGAGGTTATGACAACTGTGTGTTTTAATTACGTTCGTAATTATTCGCTACGTTTTTTCGTGTACAGTGTTGCGAGACCTTTATTCTCGAAGATAACGTGTAGGGGTTTTGTAACGTGTCTTGATTCATTTGTACTTGTTTCAGGGAGGTTGAAAGTGATAGGTTATGTGGTTTTTATATCACGAGCTAACGTGTTAAGGTTTTGTAATGAGATTTGCGATAGGATTTTGCGAAAAATGTGTACATCGTTGGAAAGTAAAGTGATCCACGAGCAATATAGATAATTTTTTCAGCGTACCGTGAACATTATTCCCTAGTCATAATTAAAAATAAATCGTACATATCAATTATAGAGAAAGTGATTTCTTAGAAGTCGATAACGATCGATTTGCAAAATCAAATTCACATCCCGTTTTGTAAGTAGATTTTTACTATTATTTTTTAAATTGTAAATTTTATACTGCATAAATTTCATTTCTATACATTTTTAGGTTGTAAATACGTTTTTGGGTACTCGTTGTCAGTTAAATGATCCAAAACTTCGATTCGATTATTTACGTTGTCATATTTTACGTGTTACGAAGAACGTAACGTACAACGATGGGAGAAATAATAAAGACACGCGTAACCTCTGAAGCTGTTTAAAAACTAATGGTCAGACATTACCGTATCCGTCTAGGAAGAGCATACAACGGTTGGTAGAATGGCATGGAAGATCTGCGAGCAGTGGCGCGCAGAGATAAAATGTGAGACACTGTGCGTATTCGTGACGAGAATTCGTCGGGCGTTAGACTCGTTTAAGCTTCATAACTTTTTACTGTTGTGTAGGTTGCACGAGGCAAGCTGTGTTTACTAAGCAACTCTAAAAAATATTAATGACACTCGGATTAAAAATAATAATAGCATTCCTATATTTTTCATATACAATAAAAATACCACCACTATATTAAACATACATCGTATGTATAATACATGTATTTTAATCCGAAGGATATGTAAAATGTATAAAAATATTCGATATTAAATATTTAATATTTAATTAATGCTCATATCCAATAATAAATATGAAAAAATTCTACAGTAGTGTCTTTTAGGATACTTTTAAAACTTTCTTGGTGTCATTAATTTTAGTTACGTATGCATGCATTTCATGATAATTAATCGACTCACGCAGGTGGCAACCGTGTAAAAATACCTGTAAGCTGATTTAAACTGTTCACGTACCTTTGATATCAGTTTCTTATATCAGATCCTCATATCTGTATAATTATAAGCCGACCGTATATAGGAGATGTCTCTGCAAAAAGTTCACGGGACACCGTAGGCGTCCGTGAGTCGAATTTCCGATCCCATCTTACTCCTCTGGAATCTTTCCTTGATTCTATGGTATGCTCGAAAAAAATATTCGTTCTGGCCAAAAAGAGTAAATTTTTGTATCGGGTATTCCGTGCACGTGGAAATTTATTGGCGATAGACACGTACATAATTCTTAGACCTTCCTTTAATTAAATATGGGCTATGTTATTGCAAAAAGTTGCAAAAAAAGATTTAAGTACATCATGTCATTTGTACACAAGTACAATTAGTAATAGAAATTTCTTCGTTTATAAAAATAATTTTAATTAATCTTACCATATTCTTAAATATAACTTTAAATATATTAGAGGAAGCATTACTTGTGATTTTTTGTTCGACGCTTATATATAAAATGTGAGCGAATTTTGTATATTAATAAATGTTTTAAAATCGCTAAATTATAAATCTTTTCCCAGTAACTACTTTCCCAATCAGGATGAAAAATCACGTGAACAATCTTAAACCTGATAACTGCTCCTAATCTGACGCATGTCTTGGATGCTTACATAGTCTTATCGTCTATTTTACGAGACGATTAATCGCGTCGATCCTTTTCATTTCGCCGTCCAGGAATCCATCTTAGCATCGTTTACCCTTCTCTTTCTTTTGTTCTTATTTCGGTCAGCTTTCCTGTCCAAACTGAACAGTCCGTAGAGGATAGCCACGGACGGGACCGGATAATCGGAAAGAACCTGTAGCGTGCTACCCAAAACGAAAGAAGTAGAAAAATAAACCGTGAAAAGCATGAGAAATATGGGCGAGAAGCCTGGCGAACAAAGAACAAGATACACGACGTGAAAAGACGAAAATAGAATGCTGAAGAAAGAAAATAAAAATAAAATGAAACTATGGAAACGAGATTCATAAAAGTTATTAATTAATTTTATTTAAAAAGAAAAGCGAAAGTCTACGTCAAATTTCATACTAGGAAATCTATTTACAATTATTACTAAAATCTTTAGTATTGATAATATCATTAATATTGATTTTTATTAATAATTTCTACATTTATATAATTTACATTAATATATAATTTTTATTATTATTTATATTGTTAAAATTATTGATATTATTAATATTATAATTGGATATTATTATTTACAATCGCCTTATTATTATAAATACTTTCACAATGCATAAAAATAAGTGCCTAAAATTTTGTTAAAAATTTGACTATTGTGTTTTAAAACGAGCATTTGTAAGAACGGGGGAATATTTTTCTGCGTCATTAAGTCTTTTAATAACTTCGCAGAATTAACCATCGATAATAGTAAGTAAATGCACGCGAAACCGCAGCGAAAAAAGAAAAGGAGAAGTGATGAGCAGGTATGTCTTTTAGCACGATTAATTTCAGCAACCGATAGTCCAAATTGCGAAACCAGATAAAGGATTGTCGGTTCACAGTGTCGAATCGTACAATAAATTTGACACAGCTTACATGGCTCACCACTTAAATGCAAATGCGATATCTCTCATGGGGATGCACCTTAGCGCGCGTATCTAACCTTATCATGGCAAGCGAAACATATGTATATGACCAACTTGAATGATCAAACTTCGATTGATATACTAAATTATCTTTCTCGAAATCTTCTCGATACATATGTTCACACGTAAAATTCCAGTTTTTATTAGTTATTTCTTACGTTTATTGATTTCTTATAAGTTCTTTCACGTTTGAATGACATTTTAGTGTTATTTTACGTCTCCGTTAAAATTAATTTCTAGTATAGTTATATTTTTCCCCTAACAATGGATAATATTATTAGGTCATTCGGAAAGCCATTTCATTTTTCCAATTTAAAGGACCTAATTGTATTTGTTCATAGCCAACTTCACACTTCAGTCGCATAAAAAGAAAAAAAAACGAAATGACTTTCCGAACGATCCAATACATAATATTAGTAACAAATTAATACATAAAACTATATAAAATAGAATAACATTATGTATCGAATATACAAAGGCTCGTGAAGAAACAGAAATTAATTTTAATTGTTAATTTAAAAATTAATTACAATTAATAATAGGTAGATTAGTTTTTAACAAAAAGCATTTTAGTTTTAAAAGGGTTATGTTTAGCTGCTTATTAGGCACTTATTCACGCGTATCTTCCGGCGTAGCACATCGTGGAACATTTCAATTTCCGTGGCAGACTGTGATGGACAGGGAGTCGGCCTTTAAAGTCACCTCTTGCGATCCCTGAGATCCTATTATCGTGTCTAGGCCTTTCTTTCTCGTATATCGTCTGCTACGTCTTCATCCTTCGTCGCGACGACTGGAGGGGGAACTGTAAATTGAAATGCGTACCCTTTGAGGGAAGAGGTTGGTTTCGTTTTGTACGACGATCATTTTTCTTATTGTTGCTACAAATGAAGTGAACGCAATGCATAGAGTTAAAAGCAAGATGAAAATGTTCAATGTTTTTTCTTAATAATGCGATGAAGTAGCGATTATTGTGCTTTGAGTTAAACGCGATGACGTGGTTAAGTGGTTTAGTTCTTATAGGTTAAGTGCCTCTGTGATACACGTGGCATTATCGATGATTTAAAATATTATCTGAAACGTTACGATAATGTTTTTTGCATGGTGCATTAAACTCTTTGACGTGATGTTACATAATTTACGGATACTAGAAACTAATAATCAAATTTTCTAGAAGTTCCTATTATTATCAGTGTTTCGATGTACATACCTGCTATTTGTAAGTAATTGCATGCATAACCTATTTTATTATAGATTTATATCATAGGTTTCTTTTTAATGTACAGGTTATACAAAATACAACTCATTTCTTTTAATAATTTTTCGTGTCTGTGTTATTAATGAGTGTGCTAATGCATACTATTTTTTATTTATTTCATATCCAATTTATATTGCAAAATATTTATGCCAAGTACATTCAAATATTATTTAACTACTATTTTTACGTTGAAAATTATGCGGAATTATTGTACCAATTTTAATTTTTTAATATTAATTTACATGTACCGGTCCAGTTAATTTTACTGGTACTTTCATTTCCACATTATTTGATTAATACTATTTTTGTTATTTAATATGCAGCCTTATAAAATTAAAAATTCAAGTAACTCATTTTGCTGGGCCATTATCCAATGCAATTTCTACAGAAAGTTGCAAACTGGCCTCAGGAAAATCGAGCGGTTATACGATTGCTACACTTTTGACTAAATAATACAAATGATTTATAATTTATCGCTGCATGCTGATCTTTTTAACATTGGAAAATATTACTGGTGAAAGAGCTGAAACAGGCGCGATCGGACTACTTTCTACCTGTTCGTTAGTTACAACGTAGGCTGCATGTGCTTTATGTTATAACCGATAAGCAATGCAAATAAGTTTTTCCGCCTGTAATTACTGTTATTTACAATTAGATCGAAGTTTGAGAGAAAGTAAAATTACATCTCGATAAGTGCAACTTTCGTCTGTGAGTGAAGACAGGAACTGGATCTTACGTGAAGGCTAGTCTCGTTTCCTTTGATCTCATACGATATCCTAAAATTATATATACTTATTTTAGTCGTGTTACACGTATCGAAGTATTATTACGAGGCAATTAAAAATACAATTACCATCGAATTCGTAATATTTGAATGCATTTTATCATCTTATTTCTGATTATCGCTGACGTAAATTCACCTCATTTCTGATTATTCTATTGCTGCCAGAGCAAATTCACATCTTGAAGTTGATCTTTTACTTTTACTGGCGTGATTTCAAAGAACAGTTCCGTATGAGTTTGCTATTTTATTCTTGTCTCCACGGCGGAAGCTGGTAACAGCTTTTCCGGTATTTTTAGTTAACCGGTTTTTAGTTTTAGAAAAATTAATAAATTCATTTAAACGTACGTGTTAGTAATTAATATGAGGAATTAGAAATTGTTTCGAACCTATAATTACAACATATAATATAATTGTAAATAATACAATAATTATACAAATATTCATTTTTATTTATTCGACATCTGTTTCTGTACTAAGATATTATTTTCATTGATCTGCAGTATTTCGTACAATTATTCCATTTATCTATGAAGGTACTCAGTGAATAAGCATATAGAGTAATCTCATCGTCGATTTTTAATAATTTCTAGCTGTCAAAATTGGTAAGAAATTTTACTAACAGGCTAACTGGATATTAAAGTCTTTTGCTAGGAAGATGTAATATCTTAATCGAGAATGTACAAGTGGTACTGGTGTACCTGGCTATTAACACGAGCGTAATATAAACTTGCTACAGGAATCCTTATTGCTTCATCATGGCTAGAGACGATTTAATCGAAGAGATCATTAGCTCGCATTATTACTCTTGTCTTAAGCCATTTACTCCTCTTACATACTCTCAAAACACTTCATCTAATAGATCTCCATCCAACTAGGACATCTCTCTCTCCCTTCCTCTCTTTCACCTTTCCATCTTAACAATCTTGGCAAAGCGCAGGTTGCTTCTACCCCGTCATAACCTACAAAAAGCAAACGATAAGTTGTGCAAAATCACAGGCAACAAGAAACAAACACGAGTTTACGCACCTCTCGTTCTGTATTCGAAGCACGGGCAACTTAACGATTCCAAGGGAGCCGCCGGTAACGCCATCTGCAATCGAAGCATGCTCTTCGATTCTGCAGCCTTCGTCAGGTGGTAATTACTGAAAATTCAAAGAGCCATCGAGTACGATTACCTGGCGAGCGATTCGTATCCTCGTTCCACGATCTGTTCCCTTGCACTGGACCCGATTCTTCTATGCTACGGAGTCAAAGAGGTGACCCACCTACTTTGGTAACTGTTCGAAACTCTCGACGAGAGACACTGCAGTGAATTTGAAGGAGCGTTACGGTACCCAGTCCCGAGTTGTGCATTTTCATTGCTCTTGCCTTCTGGCCCGAGGATTTTTGGCACTCGCGGGACCCTGGTCAGTGGCTGGAATGAAAAGGAAGAAAAGAAGAATGCCAGAGGTTAGGATTCACAATGGGCGTCGATATTAATTCTTCCACGGTCACCCCTTCGTGAATAACGACTGATCACAATAAAGGCAGGCTCAATGGCCGAGGAAGGAGTCCGCGTTAAAAATACGAGTTACGTCCAGACGAGGGATCACCGATAAATATAAATAAGAGTTGACGGGATAAATTCACCGGGATGCAAGTCGTTTATTTTCTTTTTTTTTTTCGGCCACAGAGGCACGGGCTTCTGCTATTTTTTCTGCCAGAATCGCTCGGGGAACTTCGCACCTCTCTAACAAGGAAACTTGTTCCTCTTCTAAATGCTCGCCAACCGGGCTACCTTGTAATCCTCTAGCATGTGCGCAGATCAGACCCCAGCATTTTCCTCGAAGCATCGTAAACGTCCCCCGAATTTTTTCTCCGCGCTTGTTTCATAGGAAATTACTCCAAAGCAGCGCTGCTGATGCTATCTTTCCATTTACGTTCCTTTGTGTTCACACGAGGAATTTTGCTTAACCGATTGACCGTGCACGCTTTGCAGGTTTCCTGTATGGGGAATGAAAGGCTCAATTAGAGAATGGTATTTCTGTACGATCCTGTCTTTTATTTTCTTGCCAAAGGTGATGGAAGAATGTAACTTTTACTTGATTTATTTGCTAGCCGATTAATCTCTTGTTATAAGTTACTTTATGGAACAGTAGTGTCAGTGAATTTATTAGACTGTGACTGTTTTAGTACATTTTACATATGTTCACTGCATAGTAAACATTATCCTGAAATTTGTAAAATTTATACAAGTCTTAGGGAAATAGCAATCCTCTATAGAACAAAATGTTATAAATTAGTTATAGAATAAAATCATTATCCAGAATCATATACTTTTTCGTGTATTAATTTTCTTTCCTTTGTTTAAAATTCACACTGACGTTGTTTTTTTTATTTTATTATGTCAAATTTATACAAGTCTTAGGGAAATAGCAATCCTCTATAGAACAAAATGTTATAAATTAGTTATAGAATAAAAGCATTGTCCAGAATCATATACTTTTTCGTGTATTAATTTTCTTTCCTTTGTTTAAAATTCACATTGACGTTGTTTTTCTTATTTTATTATCATATTTGTGAGAATAGGAATAGACGAATAATTTTTATGGAATTCCGATGAATGACTTTTAATCATATTTCAATCTTTCAAGTTAGGACATCATGTATCTTTTAACATCGTAAGGAAAGGACATAATTGTTCATTATCACAAACAAGCAAATAAATATTCAGACATCTTTGCATGCAATTCGCTCTTGGAGAATCGCAAGAATAACAAACATCCACAGAATTACTAAGAAATCCGTCATTTCTGAGAAAATAAACTCCCTCTATGCAAGGTTACATTCCTCTGTTATACCGTGTACTTGGTTGCGGTTTCACCCGGGATGTTCCCAGAATGGCATACAGAAGGTGGGAGATCCTTTTCGCGGATGACTTCATACACCAAGTTATTCCTTATACCGATTCCACGTTTCGATCGTGCCTCCGTCTCGTACCGTTTTTGTGACTATCGTCACGCACGTGTGTACCGTTACCGTGTTCGTATTGCGCAATAGTGCGTACCCATGGTACTAAAACAGAATTTATATTACGCGAGGGATTAAAGAAGAAAAGGGTGCAGAAAATTGGCAACTTTGCAATTGCGAATTCGGTGGTTAAAATGGAAAGAGATTCGGATTTGGTTAATTGAGATTATGTAAACCTAATTCTAAGTGTATCTATTGATATATTTTGTATGATGAGAAATGAGAATTACTTCTCAGTAAATTGATTTAGAATATTTAGGATTATTACTGTGAATGAAGAGCACTGTGTACTTTGTACCTGTTTTGTTCGAGTAATATAATGTATTCTGTATTTCAATATTATACATTGATTAAACATGTTAGTTATTATTATATTACATACATTGTTAATTTAATCATAAATATTATACTTGTTTTAGATGTATATATTTTGCTCAATTAAATTAATATAATAAATATGAGAAATTTAAAGTTCATACAACTCACAGTAAGAGACAATGATAGTTAATGATAATATAATAAACAATTGACTAATTATAATCATTTGATTTATAAGCATGTTATTGACTTTTATAACATATATAACAATAAAAATCAATCTTAATTTAATGAAAAGTAACTATACAGTATCAATGACACCAAAAGGAAAGTTTTTAAATCAGTCATTTTAATTAGTCATGTAGTTCTAGAATTAAATTTCAATAGCTTCTGCGTCAATTTCAAATTTGAAACAAGACTCGATATACTTAGTTGTATATACTCGTCTACATATTTACACTTTTATAAACTTGCTTGTATATAATAATTATATTTAGTTATTTATG
>NIJG01000040.1:694644-768951 GCA_002201625.1 Euglossa dilemma | reverse complement strand
AATATAGAAATTAGTTGTTCACAAATGAGTCACGATAAGTTATAAATAATTGTTAAAAAGTGTCAAATAACTTTAATGAATATAAAGATAAATTTTGTCTTTTCTTCTGTTTCTTCTGTTTTATATATGTAATAAAATTTATTACATAAATAATATTTTATATTACACAGAAATAACAAATAATTAATCTTCTACATTAAATTTCCCAATTTCTTTAACAAAAGCTTATACTTCAAATTTTAATTTCTGTCATTATTTCATCTCTATTATTATTACATATTATTTATCATTAATTCATATTATTATTATTAATTCGAAATCTTTCTTCGTTTCAATCTTGAATAAGCATTTAATAAATTTGAAGATTACTCTTGTGCTCATTTATAGCGTTTGTAATTAATATTTTCAACGCATTTTCCAGCCCTTTTGAAATTTAAAACATCAGCATTTCCGTCACCCGCGCATAAACGAGAGATAGAAACGAAACGCGACTCTGTGTATCCGATTAATTAAAACGTCTTCCTAATACGAGACAATCTTCTTAAATCCTCCTCTTAGCCGAGCAGCCGAGATAACAAGGCGTACCCCCATTAATCTGTCAGCGCGTGCAGAACCTTATAATGAAGTCGACGATAAGAAATCGCCACCATTTGCTTTACCATAATTTCACTACACTGTAATTTCCATGATAGAACACTTTTTAATAATTAACTTAAGATTTTGGTGATACAAAAACTGTAATATCGGAAGTTTTAATCACAGAGTTAATATATCATGGGTAGAATTTGCTGTGAGAGACATAATGATAATTAAAGATAATACATAGTGTGTCTATTTAATAGTAATAATAATAATAATAATAACAACAGTAATATAAATTATAGCAATGATCGTGATAATTATATAATTATATAAAATAAATATTATAACATAAATAATCATATAAATGAGAGTAGCAAAAGTTCATTTTTCCCTAATTTTTATTAAACTATATTAAATTGTTTAAAATGTTTGTAAAGAGATTTGCTAAAATGTATAGAAATTTTGGAAAATAGATGTAATTTAGTATATTAATCTTATAGATAATTATATAGCAGGAACATTTCTCAGAATCGATGAAAATCTGTGGAAAATATCTACTTAATTCTTATGTAGAGAGTCCGAGACCGGTTTTACAAATGTGATTGAAAGTTGCCTATCCTCAAGGCGCATGCTCGAGGAAAATTTACATAAAACTTCGTGGGAGTAAGTACAAAGTATGTTATTTAGAGATTTGAAAGAATCGAGAAAAAGAGGAAATCAATTTTTAGAATTTTTACTTATATTTAATAAATGTAATTTCTTGACATCGAACAATTGTATTATATAAATATTATTTTCTCGTCTATTTTGCAATCCCACGAGAAAAGAAATTACAATTGTTAGATTGTTAGAAAAATCACCAGAATTTAAATTAAAAAAAAATACTGTTATGTATATTTTTGCATCTATGATTTTCAATTTACGGGTAAAAAGAACTCTGTGATTTTTCAATAAGACTTTTCGTCTTTTTCAACGCTGAATTTTTTTTCTCTCGCCATTAAACGAGTTTCGTAAAGGCTAAAATAAATGGCAGGCAGTAGGACTCTGCTGTATCCGGTGAATGGGGCGGATGCAGTTAAACATCCAAGCTAAGGTCCAACATTTTTTGCCTGCTTTTTATGCATACACGAGTCTCAATTCACGTGGTACAGGAGATCTCGTTGACAAACCGCGTCTTTTCTTTTAACAACTCCGGATATTACATTCAATGTCCAGTCAGAAATTGTTCATGTCCTTGTTCAAACAAACTAATACTTATAAAAGAGAAATAATGTTTTAAAAGTTATAAGTAGCGTTTTTAATGATGATCAATTCACATGGATGCATTAGTAATATTAAAAAAAAAAACAATCTGAAATTTAATTTTATTATTCTTATTAATTACTAGCTTTATTAACACTATTATTCATTTCAGTAATATTACTATTAATATTATTATTATATTATTAACAATTTTCTTATTACTGTCTTATATTATTGTTATTATCTCAATTTTATTATCATCGTTATGTTATTGCTGTTAATTTGATTTTATAAATCTTGCTACCAATGTCGATGATTTCGTTAATAGCAATGATATATTTCACGAAATCGACTATCATTATTACGTAATAATTATCACTGCTAATAAAGAAAAAAAATGTTTAGTAATAATTTCAACACTACCCACGTTCCCGGATAAAATGCATGCCGCTGTGAATCAATTGATAGCACGATTAATTAACCAGCGTAACAAGTAATTGTTATACACGAGACCGAGGGTAGAAAGGGGGTACGAACGATTCACAGCGAGAGACTTTCGAAACTCGCTGGGCATTGTTTTATTCTTAGGTGTCTCGTTTCCTCTTGTGACCATTCTCACCGAGCATCGCGATAATCCATGTCTGGCAACAAACGCCGTCCTCGGCTCCTTCTGTTTTTCTTACATAAGGGAACAAGGTGAGAATCCTTGTTAAACTCTATTCCGAGCTTTAAGTGTTCCTCCTTCCGGGAAGTATATTCGGCTCCTTGCGAAATCTTCTCCTTTTTCCTCTTCTTGCCTTTTTCTCCTTCCTTCCTTTTTCGCCTCTTGTTTTCCATGCAAATTCCCCGATTGAGCGATTCGGTTCTGTGAGAAAGTGCCCAGATATCCTTGACGATACCGTCACTTTCGCGCGTGACATCAACGTTCTTTGTCATTGACACTTTTAATGTTCTTTCATTACGTCGTCATTACGTTTTTACGTATTTCAAGTGTTTCGATCATCTCCAGGTGAGATAAGCTTTGTTGCTGTACGAAATCATTCGAAAATATATGTTTTTCAATTTTCTTTTTCGCTCGTTATCTTGCTCGTGGCTTGTATTTTTGTATATATGCAGATATATGAGAGCACAATATGTAAGGAATATTGTGAAAGGTACGAAAGAATTTTCTTATACCAGCTTATGTAGATTTTGGTGATACTGGTCTTATTTAGTAACATTATCTAGTAACTTTTAAATTAAGTATTAGTAAGATTCCTCCCTAGTAGGTGTAATTAATAATTTTATAATACTTTTCTGATACTTATAAGGAGCTATTAATTTAAAAACAAGGACAAATTTTTAAAAATCTTAATTTCTGAATATATAAACTTCTTTTGCGTTTATATACATTTCCAACCTGTATTATTTATAGTATTTTCCTTCTTTAATATATAAATAAAAGACAATACAGGAAATAAAAAGAAAAAAATTGTATGTTTACTTAACTTTGATGACATTGTCACTTAAAATGCAAATTATGAATATAGTAATGGATAATATTATTGATTTTAAGTGAGAAAATTCAAAATACCTGTTTCGATTACAAAAAAAAACACGATGCTACTGTAACTAACAAGATTATAGTATTTATGTCGTTAAACTGCGATTTATCATAAGCAAGTGCCTCGGGAGATTCATAATATATATTCATGAGAATCAATTCCAAGTCACGCCAATGTTGGTTTAACGGTTCTACATTTCTAGCCGTGATTTCTATTATTATCCTCTAGGTTAATTTCTCGAATTAATGAAACCAAGAACCTAATGAAACATTGGAATCAGTTCACTGTATTTAATCACTTTCTCGTAGAAAACATCAACGCTTTCGTTTTTAGCGATATTTAGTCCAGTGCTATATATATATACATAGTGATTAGTTCCACATTCCACTGCAATCTATCACGGTCCGACATGAAAATCACAAAATTTCATTTCAATTTTCGATTCGAAAATGCGATGATTACGGGACTTAACGGTGCTTGTGAACCGTTCGACTGCATGATGATAGCGAAATCTAAAGACGAATGATCTCTGAGCTACACATTTATACACTTACTTTCTATATAGCATTAATAATTTATTTTACATTTGGAGACCACGAGAGAATAACGTGATGAGTTCATTTTCGTTGATTTCCTCATATTTATGTCACTCCGATGATAAAGGAATTATTTTGGCAAATAGATATGTTTTATTATATTATTATAAATAGTTATTATAGTATACTATTATAGATAATNAAATAATATTAAATTTAATAAATATTTATTAAGTAATATTGGTAAATATTATTCTTAAATAATGTATCCCAGTCAATTATTTTTACCAAGAGTAAATAATTGGCGAAACTTTCAGTTTGGCGAAAGTGACGCTCTTTCTAAAATTCTATGCTTCTTTGAAGAGGCATAAATTTCGCGCGAAAAATTTCTTCGAGTCTGCGCAAATATTTGTGATCAATCGTTAACGCACGATGTCGCTCGCAAGCTTCGCAAAATTCACGCAGAATCAGTAGGAAACAGGTGAAAGGAACGAGAATTCAGGGGAAGGAGAAACTACTTCGTTATTCATTTGCGTGGAATTAATAACAACGTTAAACGTTATGTCTAATGCGATCCACTTAGTTGCACAACAAGCTCTTGCAAATAGAGAACTCTAAGAAACGCTTTGAAATAGTTTAAAATTGACTGAGAGAAGCTAAATAGATTATAGAAAGTCTTTTTCTTATAACTCTGTAAAAGTACGAGAACTATGCAAAGGAGAACGAAGTTCGTGATTCATGGTAAAATGCGCCATTATTATTGTAATTATTACGATATACTCACTTAACGAGCATTCTTTTTAAATAGAATCACATGAAACTAGAAATTTGTTAATTAATGCTTTGGCTAACATTCTGGTTTCTATATTTCATAAAATAATTCGCTTCTATATATTTTATATCCCTGCTCTTTTATAACTTATTTGAAAAAGATATTAATTTGTCACGAATATAAATATTTTAAGTTAGGTAATTAATTTGCATATTCCATCATTTTTTACGCTTTTCGGTACATTTATGTGAAAAATACACTATTACATCCGCATAGATGATTATTTAAAGTAAAGTCGCTATCGTATAACTCTTTTAATTTATGGAGGATTCAAACCATAAATTTCACAAAATAACTGTTAGTAATATATATGCATATGTCACGTATATATTTTCATACATCATTACATACGTACATAATAAATTCTGATATATAACACGACTATGTAATTATAAAAAATGATTGAGAAATGCAGAATAATTAAACAATAAAAATAATTATAATAACATACGATAAGCTACCATAGGCACGAATCGTACGTAAGAAAGTTCATCGATCTGTTCTCTTTTTAAATCACATTATGAGGTTACTTCCGTTTGAACGCAGCAAACGCGACAAAGGAGAAAAACAAACGATCTGCGTCAGTGAATTTCATCCAGTGATCAAGAATACTTCACCACTATTTTCACCGAGTTATCGCGTGAAGCAGCACGAACCGGTGAAAGAAACCGTGAAGGTCTTCTTTTGAGACTATAGAAACGCAAATGAATATCGTTCCTTCTATGAAGATCAACTACCATAGAATTAACCAAGAAACACATGATTCTCGGTTATTGAAATCAGTTTGTTTACCATAGGTCATTGCCACTGAGTAAGAGATCATTCGCCAGGATTTCATAAATAGCGCCGCGATACGGATTCTACGGGAAGTAATCTTCATATTATATCGAGCAGACGCCTATTCGTCACTTTCGAAAGAATGAAAAACGACCTGTTTCGTTAGCTACCCGTTGCACACCGCTTTTAGCTTTACATAACCTACAATCTAAAAGATACTAGATCAAAGATTATCCTGATATCTGATGAATGTCCTCTGCGTGTTTATTCTACAAAGCTTGTGTGTTACTTGGTGTCTGTAATATGTGTAATTATCGATTTCACTTTGTTTGATATTTTAATAATGGTGTGTGTGTGTGTTGGATTTATAAGTTTCTGACACGTTCTGTAATAAAAAAAATAGATATTCTGTACAGGTATTTATTATTTTACGAATCAGTTCTTATGAAATTTGTAAAGTGTGTTGGTCAACTTGCATATTTTCTGCTCTAATATCTACATTATTGAGTAAATTTTCTCAGTAATTCTTCGCTTTTTTACAATAATTATATTACTAATAGTAAAAGAATATTAATACATAATAAAATTTCGAATCAATTTTATTACCTTTCGACAATTATTGCAGAACTTATTTTAACGCTACATTTTTATTCTTATATTAATTTTGAATAAAAAATATAAATTGAAATTGTACAATTCGATACATTTAGCTACATAATCGGTTTATGTTAGTTTAATATTAGCATATTGTCACATATGTAAATTAATTACAATTTGTTTTCGTTCTATTTTACAAAGATTTATTATAATATATATTTCTTGATACCTTTTGATATGTCTACTTTTCATTCACGTATATAAATTACAAATCGAAGGTATTATTGCAGCTCAACTACGTTATTTATTATGGATAAATAAATAAATTTTTAAAGTATCTTTTATATTGGGTAACTTTGACACTGTATCTGAAAAGAATATGAAATTATACTTTATGTTAAAAACATTGATTTTCATAATGTACGGTATTGTTAATAATATCAATTCAAACGATATAACCATACTTGAATAAAAAATATAAATAAAAGTATCTTGCTATTGTTAGCGCATGCGATTCTTTAATACAACAATGAAGACTGTTTCCATCGATTCCATTGGTTGCAAATTAAACGTATCTGAAATCTAAATTATTCAAGTAACGTCGATCGACGTCGGAAATTGTTTGAATAATTATGAGTATCAGTGCATATTGACTATACATTTTCTATTCCTCTCGGGTGAGTAACATAACCTCTTAAAGTATTAAACCGTCTTTCTTTAACATTACGTACGATAAGTTATGTATCCGAAATTTAAAAAATTCTTTACCATTGAACAATAGGAATCAAAATGACGCAAATTCTACGAAGGACCAAGGATACGGGATGTTTCGTAAGATCGATCTACGTACGTGCGATTAATCAATCGCTAATCGAATCGATTTTCTGCAAGATAAATGACGTCTTAAGATGACGGAAAAATAGCAGTGGGAGATGGCATAGAAAGCAGGAAGGATCTCTGCATATATTTGATCACGCAAAAGGGAAAGAAAACGGGACTGAAACACGATCGCTTGTGACGATAGTGCCAACGCAATTTGCTCGGCGTCGCAGCAAGGTATCCGAGCGTGAAGTATCGCACGGTAAATTCGATTATACAGTAGGCCCCCGTACAACACGCACTCGTACAACACGGTCTCATATAACACGATGCAAGAACTGTGGCAATATAATATATTAAAATGAACTTGTACAACACCGTATAAGTTTACATTTCACTACATTTTCACAGGTAGTACTGTCACAGTATAATAGCATTGCTATAGTGATACATATGATGAATAGTCGGTGGAAATGATGTAGTAGGCCTACAAATTAAAATATTAAACGATAGTATCAAGTAATGTGATTCAATTACGATCACGCACATACTTAGTAGAACGTATTTGTGTTATATGGCGATCTATCATGCTAAACGAGGCAACATAACATGCACGTGATTTCGGCTACACATATTGATCTCGAGAGATCGAAATACAAAACGGTATTAATATTCCGGATCCTGTGTCTGGAACGTGAACTTCGAGTTAATTTTGCGATTACAATCGTTCGATGCGTTTAATAATTCAGACGCTTATTATTAAGTCGTTTCAAGAATAACGCAAGGACGTTTATTTTAGCCTTCAATAACGTGATGTGACTTAAAACCCGTATATGTGCATGCAGTTTGTACAAAATTATTTGCTGAACAGGTTTTTCAGTATATGACCCATTAGATAAAAGAATATCTTTTACGAAGAATAGTAAGTTTGTATCTGTTCTAGGTAACCGGTGTAGAAAAATTATGCAACTATATATATAAAAAAAATTGAAGGTAATGATATAAAATTAATTTAGAAAAGAAAAGAGAAATCAGGGTAACCAATGTCATTACCTTGAAAGTCCTTTGGACTGAACTACATTTGTAAAGGTAATTTAAATTTATCACTGAATAGAAAACGTTAAGCTGCGCTAATAAGAGCAACAATTAGTTGTGCAAACTACATGTATCCATATCTTTTAATGGGGAAAGTATAAATGTGTGTCATGTGTAATCAAATTATTTCTCTTGAGTGTATTCTTGTATTGTGTTCTAAATATCAATAAGAAAGGAGAGTATGCCAAATCCAAGGAGTAGATAACGATGAAGATTTCTTTACAAACATCCTGTTATTACTTTGACATATAAATTTATTTTATTTAGTTTAAATTGTAAATTTAATTTGTTTTATACTTTTGTATAATTTACTTTGAACATTTTTAATATTGTTTAAATTTGAAATTTCATTAAGGTTTGTATTATTAATTTTGCACACTGAGATATATTAATTTTAATGCATTTCCTTACATTGAAATGAGAACTACTCCTAAAATAAACGATAGGTATATATGTATAGATAAATAATGAAGAATGTTTTGTTACTTAACTTAACCTTTAAGAAATAATGATATTACTCTCTTACTATTGATACAGGAAATGAAAATACATGAAAGTATCTTAGTAATTGAATCTTGTTTGTCAAATAAATTCAAAGAGAAATAAAAATTAAATATTAATTATTATAATTTAAATAATCAATCAATAAAACATATTGCATAATAGTTTGAAAAACAAATTAGTTTCTTGTTTATATAATTTTTATTAACACATCTACATATGTTTAATTCTCATTTGTTACCTATTTCATGAAGGAATAATATTATGTACATATATTATTACAATTGCTACAAAATAATATTGAAATTTAAATTACATAAAATTAAAATTTTGGACTAATATTTAAATTAAGAGTCAAACATTTACCTTTAAAAGCAGTAAAAAACAAATCCTTTAATCATATACGTATATACAAAAACATAAAAAGATAATAATTCCAATAATTCAATTTTACTCAAAATAGAAACAAACAATTTCTGCGTTTGCCCAACAATGTAGCTTCTTTACCACGAACTACCAATCAAAGCAAGTAGAAAAACGACTTTCATAACTCCTTCAATCAATTCCACAAATACCTAGTATTAATAATTACTCTGCCTTTTACCCGTTGCTATCTAGTTCCATCATTCTGAAGAAATGCCACACAAGCAAAAAGCAGAACGAAGGACAGCGTTCTCACTGCAAGAGTGGCCGACGAAACGTTTTGTTTTCCGATACGGGAGGCGATCTATGCCGAGTATCATCGATGAGGATACCGAGTACGCCACGGAGTCCACGATAGAAGAAACCAGGTGTGTTCTCCAGGGAGGCCTTCCTATGCGGCAGAGATCGGACCTGCCGGAAGAGTGGGGAGCTCATATAAGACACGAAGCCAAACGCCTCTCCCAGTGACCAGTCTCGACACGAAAACTCATCAGCCGAGCTTCTTCGGTTCCCATAAGAATCACTTCACGCATTCAGCCCCACCTTTGGATGGTTCCAGCCGCCGGACTGAAATTCGAGTAGATTAGAGTTTAATCGAATTGGTCTTACCCAAGGCCGAACAGGCTACAAGTCACAATGGTATCGTCGCAGGTTCTCTCGTTACTTCTGCTGTTCCTGGCTGCGCACGGTGAGTCGCTATAGCGTTCTTATTTTTTGCTTTTCTCTTCCCGTCCTTTTCTTCGCCTATCTCCTCTTTCTACGTCTCTTTCTTCTCGCGTGTTTTTCCTGTCTCCTTCGTTACGTAGCGTGGCTCCTACACGGTCTCTTTCTCTTCGTTCTCTTACTCCCACGTTTTCTTTTCTCACGAATGAACCGTACTAACCTGAACGTTAACCGCGATTTTGTTTTATTGTGTCGTTAAAGGGAGAGCGGGCCCGATCGCTCGTATAAATTAAGCGACTTTAACTGTCCGCGTAGCGAACGATACTCGCGAGAAATGCCTATGCAATAAACGCTTTAAGTGCCGTTTACATTCGTCCCGCCGGCCCAGTCAACGTTCTATTATCGCGCGTTAAAACAGCCAAGAACGCGAATCATACGGAGGCGATTGATTTTTCATTAATTAATCGAGATGAGAGTGGCCGGCTCGTGCACAGCTATGTCGCGAGTGCTAGTGAAAACGAACTTTCTGTCATCGGACCACAGCGTTTCTCGCGGCGCTGCGATCTAAAAAGTGCGCGTCGGCCTACTTTCGCGCCCAGGCGACGATCCTCTGTATCGTTCTCGCGTTTAATGGCGATGCCGCGATCGAAGCTCGCCTCGCATCATCCGCCTACTTCGTGAAATTATCTCCGTTTCATTCAATGTCATTATGCTTAACACTAGATTTACGGGACCCGTCAATTTGACGGGTAGATTGCTTCAATTATACAATATTAATAGATTTAATCAACTTATATTAAGTCTGTTAATATTGTAATTGTTTTTAAATTAAACTCGTGGTCTTATCTTTCATAAAAATACATGGTTTTCTTTACCAATAAATCTGATCAGTCTCCATAAAGATAACTATACAAACAACATCCGTAAATGTAGTGTTAATTCTCAGGACGACAAAGAAAATCGATCTTTTTGAACTCGTTAGAATCTCGTAACGTAAATATTATCCTCTGACACGTCTAGAAATTCATGACAAAATAAAAGGTTATGTTAGTAAAGAAAATCGATAGTTTTAAAATGATTAATATTTATTAAAGTGTATATCCTGTATCATATATGAAAGTTCATAACAATTTGTAGCATTCAGAAATATGAAAATGCAAACATGTGTCGTATTTGAAAGTTCATAAGGATAAGAGAAAGTGTCATTAAAATGGTTTTTAATGTTTATGAGATGTTCAGTATACAATAATATAAGAATGGAGTCTTGTGATACGTTTGAGAATCCATAACAATGCTAGAAATTTTTATAATGACAAAGAGAATCAGTCTTTCTAAACTGATTAGCATCCAGTAATGTGAGAATAAAGTTCTGTGCCACATCTGAGAGTCTGCAACGTGTGAAATCCTTATTTCAATAAAGAAAATTGATCTTTCTAACATGACTAATATTCACCAATATGAAAATAGTCTTGTGCCATATTTGAGAATTCATAACAGCAAGAGAAATTCCCATGATGACGAGTAAAATTGATCTTTCTGCAATGACCAATATTCTGCAATGCGACGACAAACAAAATGACAAATATTTAGTAATGCAAAAATACGGTCTCCTTCTATATTTAAGAATTTATAACGTTCAAAATTTTTAGAATAACAAAGGAAAATAATTGATTTCTAAAATATCTTGCATTCAATAATGCTTGAAAATTGAGTCTTTCATAACAAAAGAAACTTTTGTAGTAGCAAAAAAATGAAGTCTTGCATTATATTTGTAACGCTTTTACGGTAATGAAAGACATTAACATTTCTAAAATATTTAATACATAATAATACGAAAATAAAGCTTCTTTTATATTTTAGAATACACGCGCGGAATTATTATGGCGATGAAGACAAATTTGGTCATTTAGAAAAGGCTAATGTTCATCAATGTGGAAATGAGGCAATCCACCTAATTACCTTCAATAATCGATTTACACGGTATAGTTCTTTTACCAATATTGCGCGATTCATTTCCGCCTTTACCATTGCATAAAAACGAAATTGCACTGTATCGAATTAATCTGCCGACGGCGTGCTACTATTACTACTTGTTACTTTGTATCGTTTAATCGAATCATTTAATACGGTGTTAACGTGAGAAAGTTCAGGATTGAAGTCACATAACGAAGTTCTGGAAGAGTTCTCAGTTCTTAAACCTGCAAATAATTATATCTCAATTTAATACTTCAATTATACAGTATATTTAAACATAGACTTTGGTATTCGTCATTTCGTATTGTGATTTATTTCTCAAATAAAATTACCTCGTGACAAGATTTTAAGATTGGCCAGCCTTTGATCGACTCTGTCTTTTCTTTCGTTTATTCTTTCTTGCTGTTCTCTTTTTTCGTTACACAATCTCCATTATCGTTTAGTACTGTATTCGTAACTTAGAGGAATGCCTCCTTTTCCAGTAATCATTACACACGTCTTCGTAAGACAATGACGGGCATTCACCGGGTTTCACACATCTCGAGAACTTTCTCCCGTGTCTCGGGAGTGAAAATATGAAAGTAGCTCAGTAGATAGATCACTCTCTCTCTCTCTCTCTCTCTCTCTCTCTCTCTTTTTCTCTCTTTCTTCCACTCTTTTAATCATTTTGCATCTGCGGATCGCGAGGCTGATTAATTTTTCATCTAGAGCTCAGTTCCACTGTCATACCATAGACAATAAAATCAAGTCTAAATCTTTGCGCTCAGCGATTTTTTCATTACTGAAAGATAGCAATTCGAGGATTTCCTACTTTAAAATCGACGATATTTTCTAAAATAGTAAATAAGAAATGGTATAATAATTAATTAACACGTAGATTGAAAGAGGAATAAATTTTCTGATTCGTTTTATTTTTTAACTCTGAAACTACCAGGTATGTTAGCACGACTAGACCCAGATTTGTTATTTTTTAAGTTAATAAAGCTGTGCAGTTACTTTTGGTAAATTTAATCCTGACTTTTATTCAGAATTAAATGTAACTATGTATACTTGTATTATTTTCGCGCCATACTAATTATTATTTTATCTATTGTTGATTCTTATTATTTATATTACATTGTAGTATTTACTGTACATCCTAATTACTATCGTTGTGTTAGGTATGTATTGAAGATTGATAGTTGTAATATTAAAAAGCTAATGCCTAGTATGCTAGTAGGGTAATCACAATGAGTAATGACTAAGGAGTCAATTGATATATTAAGCAGCAAAATGTCACTTGCACATCTAGCCTTCTTCAGTTGCGAAACGTGAGTAAAAGTACTTCCTGTTTCGTAATTCTTTCTAAATAAACACTTGATCACTGTTTGAACGCGTAATTGTCAAACGCTTTTCGATACTTTCACTTTATTCCAAAAATACAACTCATCGTTCCAAAGTTATATGCTTCAGTTCCTCCGATTGAGTACAGCTTGTAATAAAGGAGGTTCAGCTGGAGATCGTGACGAGACAGGTACCTTATTCCCAGATATTGCCACTCAAGCAAGTTTCTATTAGCAACAAACTTTCTATGCACTTATAAAACATGTATACCGTGAATACGAACTTTCATTCAATTTTTACGCTACTGCGTATCATCATCTTTTTCTCAATTTTTAAACGTGACTTTTAGAAATATGCAGCGTTCCATTTCACTTTCTATGAAGCAACATTTCTCCATTTTCTCAATATTTCTAAATATTTTTAGGCATAGTTGGTCTTCATTAGAATATCTTTCATACCGTTTAAAAATCAGTATAATTTTATATTATACTTGCTTACATAAAGATCCTTGAATTATAATCAATAATGACAGATCGATCAAAATTGATTAAAATCACCCAGTTACCTAGCTAATATCTCACAAGATCAAATACAGCTTATTTACGACTATTTCCAACGAAACACGTATCCACACAATGAAACGTGAACGGTGACGGAAGATATTTCAAAAAATAAAAGCGAATATGACACTATCTACACGGTTAGATCTATAATACACGACAGATACTAAATTCAAAAATCTCTGTCCAATCTCAACTCGGGATCTAACGAGGCCACGCATCTCGGAGTTAACCCTCTCGCTTCGATCCACTGCTGCTCTTTACGTAAGAGGCACCACTTTCTATCTTGGCGCTCGGTTTTATCATAGAAATCATTTTAGCCGACTGAACGATCGAATTATTTATTTATTCCAACCGGTTTCCGCGATCGTTTTCCTTCCGCCCAGACGGAATTCCGCGACGCAGGAATTCCGGAGCGATAAACAGTCCATGTTGCTCCGGAATCTCCCCGTTTGCTCTTCGGTCTTGGCTCCATGGACCCGGAAGCCCGTAGAGAAAAACCGCTATTATCCCATTGATTAGTGGGAAAATCGTGGCACAAGAAGGAGAAACGTTTGCGGCGGGAACGTAACCTCGGAGAAAAAGAGAGCAAATTATACGCGTGCAAAAGAAGTAAAAGGAGGCTGCTGGAAACGAAGGTAGAAAAACGCCTGGAAAAATCAAGCTAGAAAAACTGGTCGCACTCAGAGTTAACTGCGAGTTAATATTCATTATATCCGATACGCTGGAGATCTGAATAGTTTTGAAGAAATTTAAACGAGCATTTGCAGAGGAAATAATTTCGAGATCTGTTTGTTACTTGTTTTGACAAATATGTGAAACGCGATGGAGTTAGTAAAGGAACACTTCACACGGTGCAAGGTGCAGGGCAACCGGTTATGTTTAATATTTCGACTTTCTACCGGTAAAATATATCGATGAAAAATCAGATTTATACCTTGTGCGAATATTTTTGCTTGCATCGCGATAGCAATAATTTTCCAACGAACCTTCAGATGATTTATTTCTATTCCGACACGATCACAGAATAGATACTAAGAGTAAGAAAAAACAGATACTTAAAGAATCTTCATATAACCACTAACCAAAAAATCCTAAGAAGATCGATAAAAACGTATGCCGTAAAACTAGAGAAGGTAGTTTGGAATAAAAAGAAAACGAAGTGAAAGCGAAGAGAATACGATATTAAAAGCTATAAAAGGCTCTTTGAAAGGCGGTTGCAAAAATGGACTTCATTTAACAATTATCGCGTTGACCACGAATATTCGATAAAAATAATAGTCTTAAGAAAACGAGTGATCTGAGAAGTACCGTCCCAACACGAAAGCTGCTGGTTTGTCCGACCCAAAGATGGTGGAGCACAGAAGAAGGAGCTGGAAGAAGGTGTGCCAGAGACAGAGAAGACCAAAGGGGAAGTGGAACGTATCTCGTAAACGTCGTCTAGATCGCTTATTACACGAGCTGACTTTTGACGTGGAACGTTGCACTTTACGGAAGGAACGTAGAAAGGTGGGGCCTAACGACTATCGTGAGTTTGCCCGCGCGCACCTCTCCACCAGCGGAGTCCACCGATGTTCGTTTATTTCCACGATCAGGAAGGAACACGGCAGAAACGACATTTCACTCTTGCTGTAAGTTTTGTCGTCCCACTGGTTCGACGAGCGCCAGAATTTTCCTTCTAACCGAACCTACTCCTTATTTTTCAGCCGCCGGTTAACCTGTCCTTGCCTGAAAATATGCAGAAGAATGTCGGGGAAGAAAAAATCCGATCGAAGGTGCACGGAATCTTGTCTGTTCGCTTTTGAATGCCCGGAATGGGTCGAGACACGGTTTTCTGGGTACAGAATATGGTTTTCTAACCGGTGGAAAGTCGATTTCAGTGGATATAATGGGGTACTTAGCGGGAAAGTGTATACTTACGTTAAGGCTTACGGCCTGGCCATCGATTTAGAGAATTCTCGTGGAAAAGCGTACGGATCGACCTTTCTCTTCGGCTATCTCGCACGATGCAACGTTATACCAGTGTTGCATGCGCGTTCACGTACGTTGGAGGAGTTATGCATGACTAATTCTGAGCTGTTTCTGGCCGGTTCCGAGAGACGACACTTTGGCCCCCATGACGTGATTGGTTTGGCCCAACGAGCCTTCGAATCCACCTGTGCCACCTGGAATTTACGACGTTTACGGGAAGGAAAATTCTGGAGATGCATTTTAAGGAGTCTACGTCACAGATATTTGTGCATGGATGCAATAGAGACTATGCTAATTTGCATGTTCTGACCTTATGGTTATCGAAGCTAAAAGTAAGAGAAAGGTAATAATGAGGTATTAATAAATGCATATATAGGAGGTATTTGAAGTAGAATATGAACCCTCGCAATAGAAGAATAGCAATTAAAAACTGAAGATAAAACACTTTCTGAACACGATTGTCTGCAGAAATTGAAAACACGTCGTATCTATATATTACGCTTCATAACAAACGGAAGAAATGAAAGTTCATGAAAAATAGAAAACTCAAACGTGCTAAAACGTACATAACACATGAACCTGAAGAAAGCGTCTAGGAAAGCAGATTTAGTATTAAGTTACATTATTCTTCTCGTTATATAATAATACCATACAAGAACTGAAACAAGAGCAGTCGACAAAGAGCTTACACAAGAAACGTTATAAAGAAATATGTTTTTAATTTAAAAGAAATACATATTAATCTTTCCACGATAGAGAGTTACAAAGACTGAACGTTGGAAAAGGAGATAGCCAAGAGGAAGAAGAAGTTAATAGTCCATAGTAGACCGCACGTGTTGGTTATGGAACATAAACAATTAGGGGTTTCACGGTAGAGATACTCTCGCCTCTGATTCTTATTGTTAGACGCAGACCAACGGCCTACTGCGGGCACTTACTTCTTTACAAGGAGTCGTAAAGGAAGGGAAAGTATCTCGGTGCCACGACACTACTAATAAGAGTCTCCGTTGCATAACCAAGCTGCCTAACCAGGGATGTGTCCACCTACAAAGTCAATAGGCGATAGCGTTTTAACGTTTTATAAAACGTATAACATCATATGTGTTGATAGGAAATTACATTTATTCCTTGTTTGTTATTTGCCACAAATTGGATACTTTTTTTTGCAATATCTTGCAAATATGCATTTATTCCCTGTACGAAAGAGTCATGTATTAGATGAGATGAAATTGGAAAGAGAAGTAAGAAAGAAATGATTTTATGTTTTAAGTCAAGATGCTGGAATGTCAAAAGAAAAATATATTATTAAATATAAAACTTCCTTAATTATTATCTCTGTGAGATGCATGCAGAAGACATAAGACATAATATCTCTATGAGATATAATTTTTATATAAAAGATATGATCATGTTCAAGGATATAGGATTTAAATCAAGATTATAAACATATATATATATAGAGAGATAATAAATATGTACATTAGTTGGAAGTTTAATACAAAAAAACAGTAAAAGAGCATATACTATCACAGTATTATAAAATTACCTACATTCTATTAATCTTACATATCCATGTACATTTCTACACAAAATTCTTCACACAAAAGTGAAAAGAAACAAATTTTAATTTCCATATATATATATATATTCCAAGTAACCCAAAAATTTAGCAACCCTTTATATCTATAGTCATTTAAATGACTAACCCATGATTGTTACAGACACAGGTATACATATTCACGTTTCAAGGAAAGAAACATGATTAAATGTTCAAATAATAATCAAATAATCGAATATCGTGTTTCGAATATGATTGTGAACTAAGTTTTTCATCTCCTGGAGTAAAAAATTACTGTTTGCCTTTTTATTGCGTTTCTTCTATTGTTTTCGTTAGAGGTTAGGTTTCAAACGCTCTCCGTGATCATAAAACGCGCGAAAGCCACGTGCAAACGCTTAGACGCTGATCTATGGCATGCGCAGTCGTTTCTCTAGGCAAGTCGATTATTCGAACCCAGCACATTGTTGCATTCTGCTGCATTCGCAGGGAACAACATTCTCGACCGTTCTAGAGTTCCGAATGGCGGCGCGGCGGAGCAACCCATTTGGAAAGGCGCGCGAGATATATATATATATATATATATACAGGGAGGTATATATATATATTCCACTCGCTTTTCCTTCGTCATGCGATTCCCATTACTCGTCGCTTTGCGATCACATAAATTCCGTTGCAGTTAAGACGTTGCTATTTTATTGAAAAATAGATCAACGTCATTTTGAAATCCTGTTCGTCTTTTAAGTAATATTACATTGGTGTTACGTCTTATATAACATAAGTATATATATTAAATATCTAGTTATTTATTATTTGACTTATTTATTATATATATTAATGAATTATTTTTTAAATTCATTAATAGTGATTTATATCACTGTGGTTATCTCCGAAATTCGCCACCAGAGGGATGCGCGGACAAATATGTTTCTCTAAAGTCGTTACTCGACTATTTCTCTTACAAATATCTTTTCCATCTTGGATTTTACTATTATTGTGATTATAGGTTTATAATTTCGAAATAACCACGATATATATAATACGTAGAAGGTATATCTATCTTTGAATGTTTCTCCAGAAAGATTCGTGAGAGTGTTGAGAGGGTACATAGTGCAGTTCGCTTAAACCCTCAATTCTTCTTTAATGTTTATATAAACATTCATTCTCGGAATTTAAGTCTTATAAACTATTTATTCACAGCTTATATATAGCATATTTTTGTATATAACAAGACTTATCTTTTTAACAACTATCTTCGTACGTATAATACGGATCTTTAAAATTCATTGTACTATTACGCCATTTATTATTTGAATCTCTTCTTTCGTTGGTTATTTCCTTGCATTGCGATTGTCGGTTTCAAACGATATATTATGCGATATTCAATTTAATCAGATTCGGACCATCAATTTAACTAGACTTTTATAAAATCATTTAAACGGTTGTTCTTAAATGAGAACACGAGAACTCTTCGTGATCAGACCTCCCCCTCCCCCCTCCCCGAAGTTTTTTTACTTCAAGAAACTTGAGAATTCACAGGAGATTCGTTCGTAAACGTGTTAACACGCTCCACAGACCGGACTGGGCAGATAAAGGAGGGAAGGAAAGCGAGATTTCGCGATAGCTACGAACGGAAATCGTGTTAAACCCCCTCCCCCTCTTCGTTTATCTAAGATCAGAGATTTTCCCTTTTCTCCTGTTCGTGTACAATTAAGCGATATCTCGATTAAGCATCGAAACGCAAGATAGTTTAACGATCGCCGACTTAGATTCGGATTGTTTAATTGTGAACTGAAATTACGAGCACATCGAAGAGATCTAGGGGTTAAAACCTACTTGATTCTCGATCTTCGCGATCCCTGATTTATACCTCGCTTAACTTTATTCAAATTGGCTAAATACTTCAGTAATAACGATAAATAAATTTTAGCCGATATACTTTCTCATACTTTTAATTATTAATTATTTGATTTAACGTAATTTCATTTTCAAAATATAATATAAGCTATATTCAACGAATTACACGTATATTCCAAACAATTTATTATTCGAATAATAAATTACCGATAATTGCAGCAAATCGATAAACATTTCAAAATTCAATGATCGAAAAAAAGTTTGATTCATCATCCTTGTAACGCATATTCAAGTTACTTAAAAATCCATTATCTCTTTTCCATAACAAATTTTGATTTACGAAACCGGATAGCGTGTTGTCCGAAAGGAGCCATAAATATCACTTCAAGTGACTGGATATTTTAAAACCGATATAAATTCTCTACGCCTTAATCCGTGACCGAGAATGAGACGTTACAAGAGAGTGATCATCCTGTTTCATACCTTGTAGACGCGCCCGTATCCTTGACATTCAGCCGCCCATTCTACAATAGCACCACCTAACCTCTAAAACCCGAGCGGAACCGAAAAAAAAGAAAGAAATATTCGCATATCCTATACCGTTTCGAACAAGCTACATCTCAAAGCCCGTTCGAATATATCGCTAACCCGCAACCATAATCGTCCAGGTGATCGAGGTTTAATTCGAACCGTGGTCGTTTCGATCTTCCTCTGTTCGCTTTGCATTCCGAAAAAAGTGAAAGGGATACCCGGTCGACGTTCTCAATGAAACGATACACCGAAATCGAGCAGAATAAAACGATGGTAAACCCAAAGATAGACAGCAGGAATTAAAATGTCCCTATTAGCCTCCGTTTCTCTAGACACTTTAGAAAGTCACTAGGCAACTGTCTTACAACTTCTTTCTTCCTAACTTGTTATATATATATGTATTTCGTTTTGATCCTTTTCTCGTCGATCGCGATGAAGGATGGGAACGACGTTGGAGTAGAAACTGAAGTGAGTCGAATGTTCGATTTTATGGAGCACAAGGTGGGGGAAGGGGCTGCCTGAAGGTTGCAAGTCAAGGCTAGGCACTTTCACTCGTGCCCGAGCCATGCTCTCTTGGGAGCCAGCTACGAGCTGCCTTCCCACCTTACTTTACTATTTACTTTTCTACCTGGCCTCCCCGAGCCATGGGCACCGAATTGCGCCCATTAGCAGAGATATTACGGCCGCTACGTGTAACCTCCTGTGGTTAAACGATTGCGCGACCGTCCCATCGCAGGGCGAACAACCCGGCTTGGCATGTAAATTAATTTCACCACCGTGGTTGGTCACTCTAAACCTACGTTTCATTTACACCGTTTTAATCCTCTTGTTACGATGTTCGCTCGCAGAAACCTACCCGTGTTCCAGGGGATTTATTTTAGAGGACGTTCGTAATCCTGCTGTGATCCCTGAAACGTACAGGGTGCCTTAGAATGGGTTCCTGCGTGTAAAAATAAGCGTGAAGAATATGTTCTCGAGTGAAATCTCGTTCTTAACACTAAACCTACCACGGTCAAATGACCGGTGTACTGAAAAGAAGTAAAATCTTTAAAAAATAGAACAACGGAAGACATTGAGGCAATGATTGTACGTATATTGGAAGAAAAATCGCAGAGACGAGTGATTAGGATGATAACGTTGAAGGTGGAATTTTGAATGAAAATTTAGAAAACTGTGATTTACATCATGGTAGATTTAGTGTTAAGAATGAATCTAAGGTACATGTATAGTGAAGAGGTATTCTTGTAATCGACTCCTTTAAGATTTTTTTCTAAGGAAACCATGATACATTTTGGTATGCAGTTTTTGCATTCGGATTTATTTATCTGTTGAAGAATATTTCCAATTTTTTCTTTTTACGAAATTATTGAAAATTGTGCGAATTGTATAGCCTTAGGTAAAACGCGTTTTTTTTTTAAACGAAAAAATTAAAATGCATCTTAATTAGTATAAACACGGCTGACATGAATCGCTAAAACGGCGAAATTTCGGATATTAAAAAATTAGCAGCATTTTGAAATTTAAACATCGATTTTCCTTGTCCTTATCGCACAATAATAATTTTAGAAATTAACCGAAGAATAGGATTGTATTTTAAGATATTTGTGTAATAAATTTTAAAACATTCTTACGAACAAAGTCTGTTTAATAGCATCCGGAATTTCCTGGTTATAAACTACTTCATAAGAATCAGTTTTATTATCACTAAAATCGCTGTTTTCCCACTAATTTACCAGTAAATCTTTACTCGTAAAACTTTTACTCGTTAAAGTCAGAGGCACAATTGCTGGAATTAAATATTTCTAAAGAATAAACCATCGTTGAAATTGATTAACATCGATGAATTAATAAATATTTCACACGATTCGTGATTAGAATGAAACACAGATAAATGAAGCGATAGATTTAAGTAATTGCATGGGAAATCATAGAACTTCAAAAGTTTAAAAATTATTCTTTGTAGATTACCATCATGTTCTCGAGTAATGATTTTATCATAAATTTGAAAGATATAATAAATATCTAAATATCTATAATAATCTAAATATCTAATCTACAATATCTAAGTAACTATAATAATCTAAATATCTAATCTATAATATCTAAATATCTATAATAAACTGCAAGATATTTCTGTAGTGCTTTAGGTACTTTTAGATAGAAGATTAGCGAGGAAATTTCAAAGTAACAATCTCGACACTTTCACGTTGTTGAAGTGTGTCTTGTTTGAGGTTTGTTAGAAAAGCCTCAGAATGCGGTAATGCTTCATACTTACGTGACTATTGTATATTTGGAAAGTTGCTTTATAATGCATTACGTACATATTGTAATGCCGGTGGCAAAATGACTTAAAAGTAGAGAAACTTGGTTATTTTAACTGCCAAGACCTATTACTACACGAACATACTTCGCTTAGTAATGATTGATTATACTCCTTTCCAGTAGCGAAACGTTTAATGAAGTGTGAAAGATTGATAAATATTCTAACTGAATTAGGTACATACTTTTTCTTAAATTAAAATAAGCAGAGAGAATATTCTTTTTTCTATAAAAATAATTCAAATGATTCAATAATTTATTATAAAATTATTCTTCTTTTTAATTTGCTCAATATTATTTTAAGTAATTTAAAATACCACTTTCTTATTATTTTATAGGATATTTAAAATTTTATTTAAGCTCAAAATCTTATTTCATTATAATCTTACCTTATTTTTTTCAAATTTGAAATTCATAGAAGGACTTAAACAATTTTTATTAAAAAATCCTAATTTTAGAAATTACTTATAGTAAATATTCATGACATTCGGTTTTATTAGATATTTAATAAATAATTGATATGTGATTGATATATTTCTGATATAAGATTCTTCAGATTTGGTTTATTTTTAAATTTAATTTGAACTGCATTGTATTGTACATTACTGGCTAGCAGGTACCTCAGGCTATAGCAATTTTCACACGGTTATACATAACGCTTACAGCAAACATTAACACCTTTCCAGCCGCATTGGGCATCTGGGAAAGTATCACACGATGGATTGCATTCTGCAATACGTACCAGGTATTAGCTGTTTTTATATCTGATTAAAAGACTCACGTGACGTGATAGAATGCAATACAATAACGGCATTGTGATGCTGGAAAGGGATTGCTGCAGTTCAATAGCCAATCAACGGATATAGTCATTCCTGTCTTAAGAATTAAATATACAAACTTTATGTTCACGTATGCGAATTTTAGCATACGTGATACATAGGAGAAAATTCGAAACGTTGATATCTGCAACATATCTAAAAATTGTCGAAATCAATGGGACTCCCCTTTTTCTAAATAATTATCTAAAATTTCATTCTTTGATTTCCTGCGTTGAAGCATCAAATTAACATATGACAGAAAAAATTAAAAACACTTCTCTAATTATGTACCTCGATAATGTACATCAATTATCGAATTTCGTCATTCTCATAATTCATTGGAGACAGTGAGAACCCTTCCTTAAAAATGTTGATTTAAATCATGAAAAAATCATAGTCGTGAGGTGTCCAGCGGGATCGATGTGCCAACGAACGATGAGTCATAAACGTTCGATCAGATCGGGCAAGAAATCGTGTTACTATGCCTCATGGTCGACAAGAACGTGTTCCTGAATCGAAAGAAGAGACCACGAGCGCGCTGTCGTGCAACTTGATATTAGGTTGCGAGCCGTTTGGCCTTCTCAATGGAAATAACGCATAATTTCCTGCTTGCTTAGAAAAGCATGCAACAACGGGCCCCGACAATGTTAACGGTCGATAACTGATTCAGGTTGTTCGATTCGCCGCCAAACGTTTCGTAATTGGTATTCATTAGACACTAATAGATGTCACCCCCTTCTACTTGCAGTTTGCTCACAGGGTAACCCGTGCATGAGTAACTCGTGAATGAAAATATGCTTTGGCAATGAAAGAAAAAAAGGCAGCTGGTACGAAGCTCGCCTTGGTAGTGATATTTCTGTTGAATTTCGGACTTTTAAAAGGAAACTTATGCCTTTCGAAATTGTCTTAAATGCCACTTCCTTATAACTTTCAAAATAAACCAACCTACCTAATTTCCAAATCTTCACATTTATTTACAATTTTAAGTCAAACCATGTTCCTAGAACATCTTATTTAAGTATGTATTTCTTGTTACAGGATCGCATGCCCAGAAACAACAACAGGAAGACCCTTGTCAAACAAAATCCAGAGTCGTTGGCGACATAGAGTACTGTGATCGTTATTGGGAATGTGTCAATGGCCGTCCAGAATTATTCGACTGTCCAAATGGTCTCGTTTTTGCTGGAAAACATCGAGGTGTGACCGAGGGTTGCGATTATCCCTGGAGAGCAAACTACTGTGACGGAAAACGTCAAGCGAACCCACCGATTCCGGCTGAACACTGTGACTGGCTTTATGGTATCTTTGGCCACGAGACTTCCTGTACCCGATACTGGACCTGTTGGAACGGCACAGCAACAGAACAGCTCTGTATCGGTGGGCTTTTGTACAATGAAAGAGCCAGGTCCTGTGATTGGCCAGAGAACGTCGAAGGATGTCAAAAGCATCGTGAGTAAATCGATGATGAAACTTGATGATAAGATCTTTGCTTGCATAATTCCGGGTGGCTTTTTCTTCGTTGTAACTTAAGCTACTTTCGATTCTTTGCTCCTTTGCAGAATAAGAATGGTAGGTTTGTAATTAATGGTGAAGTAGCAGATTTGTCATTATGCCTGATACTATTGTTCTCTTAAATCTTAATCTCACTTTCTGGTAGTTATAACGTTGAAATTTCTTGAGAATTTTCGGTTTTTCCCTTCTTAATGGTTGGAATGGTGTAAATACTTCTGTTCATAAACGTTATGATACGTGGAAGGAATGAGGAAAACCTGAAACATCATCATATAATGCATAATTCAAAATTGATCAATAATTCATAAGCTTTTATTAATAACTGTACATACAACTTCATTCATCTCAGAGAAACTAGAAAAACTGAACATGAAAGATCACACTAACAGTAATAATTACTTCTCAAACAGTGTATAATTTCAAATGTCAAATGTTTAAAATTTTGTCTTAATATTTTTGTATTTCAATTTAATAGCTACGGTCATCTTGTGAATTTACAAGTAACTAAATTACTTAACTACCTGAAATAATGCAACATTTCTTTTCTGGTCCTTAAGCCTATACTTGATAGCATAAATTAGTAGAAAGTTTATAGCTTCAACAACGTAGCCTAGCCACGCACCACCTATTAATTTTCTGCATGCATCGAATTCATTTTCAGCCGCATGGACGTGCTTCCTGAACGCTGGATCGAATGTAAAATTTTTCGTTCCAAGTTGCAAAATATGGAAATCGTCTCTTAAATTACGTGTTCGCGGAATCTAGCGTCTTTTCCTTCGCTTCTTTTGACACTCGTTCACTCTTCTCTTTCGCAAAACACGTCGTATTTTGCCGGAGGCGACGTTCGCGATCATTCTCACTTTCGAAAGCGACCATGTAAGAGAACGTACACGTGTGGGTATGCATTGCCCCTGGCTGTTTTTCTCTCCGCCAGCAGAGTCGTCGGTCGATGTCAGTGCCCTCTTGCGGGAAAAAGAGGCGAGTCGTTAATTAGCATTCGAAGTGAGCTCTCGTCGTCGCGCCTTCGTCTGCCCCACGCGTCGTCTCGCCGGTAACCAAGTAGCCTGACAAGTTGACAGACAAGAAGTCTCATTCATCGCGACAGACTTGTAAAACAGCCGGCTGCGGGAAAACCGCTTGGAATATTTAGAGATTTACTTTACCCATTGCTGCAGAATTTCTTTTTCTTCATTGCATACACATTTTTCTATGGAAAAGTAACATGGGTTTGAATATTGTTAAGTTGATATGTTGGAATATTTAGAGTTATACTTTACCCTATATTGATGGGTTTCTTCTTGTTCGCTGCATTCATACACACTTTTCTATCTAAAAATTATATAGCTTGGAATACTCTTCTATATTTTGTATATATTATGTATGTATATGTAATAGTTACCTAGGTGTGAATATTATGTATTAAGTTCACAGGTTGGAATATTTAGACACTTATTTTAGCCTTTGCTGTTGAATTCCTTCTCATTTATTATACAAATATTCATCTGAATACTGGCATAGATGAGTCACCAAATCATGTTTCAGTATTCATTTTTAACAAACAAAAATTTACTACGATGGTATAAATAAAATTTCTTTATCTATATGATCACTCATTTTTATGTGATATACACCATACTGCTAATAGAATTGCCCTAAAATTGTAAAATTCAATATATATACATACACACTATTATTAAAATAATAGATTATGAAGAAAATCAGTGAACTTCTATTATATTCTATTATGTTTTTAAAAAGTCACCTGATAAAATAGATCATGCACATTAGCTTTTTCCAATGCATTATGAATTAAAATTATCATTCTGAATGCTAAGACAAAATATCACCGTTAGTTAGCGACCTCGCTAGAACGCTTTTTAAACCAGAATATCATATAACATGTAACCGAATCTCCAACAGCTTTGTGTAACGACGACGCGAACGGAAACGTTCCCTTGGGTAAATCCTGCAACCGCTACTGGCAATGTCAAGGCGGATATCCACGGCTACAGAGATGTCCAGCGATGCTTGTCTTCGATCGAAGGTCACTCAGGTGCGTAGTACCACCCACTGAGGACTGCGATGTACCCACGACGCCGCCTAACCTCGAAGGCGATCTTCCCGAAGGACGAAATGAACAGGAACCGGAAGAGGAAAATCTCCCACCAGGTGTTCCCCCATTGCCAGCTGGTGCACTGCCGATTCCACTTCGAGCTCGTCCCAGGAATTAGAATGTCGAACACTTTTCAGTGACTCGTTGGTCTTAGACTGCATCCATTCGTGTGGAATATGTAACGTAAGACACGTTCGAAGGATCTTGAAACAGTCGATTTTGATGAGACAGCGTATAATAGGATTGCTGATAATTGTTATTAAAAGTTCGGTATTGTTTCATTTGAGTTACGAAGTGTCTTGATAGAATTGCGTGTAATGGAAAAATTGTTGAAAATTGTTGTTAAATATTTGGTACTGTCTTATTTGAATTACATAAGCCTTTAAACAATAGAGCAACTTTCAAATAAATTCGTTGCTCGAAGTTCGAGATAAATAAGACTGTAGAATATTTATGCTGTGTACTGTTATTTATTTTAACAAATTGCGTTACGATTTATTCTTTTTTAATATTACACGCGTTAGTGCTACCTGCTTAGCTTTTGTTATGGATAGTCCGTATTATTAAGCGTCACCTTGAGAAGAAAAGATAAAGCACGTAAGTAAATATTCTAATTCAAATAAACATTGAAGTATTTAAATTGCACGATGAAATTATAAAAATGTTTGGAAAAAGAATTATTTTTGTCAGGGGTAAAGAAGCTTGAATAATATTACCATTTACGATAATCATTTATAACAATTTTAGATCCTAAATCTTAAAATTTTTATTTTTACCTTACGATTTCTATGTTAGAAATATGGAAATATAGAAATTATTGTACAAAAATTTATAATTTCTAGTACTATAAATATCCTTATTTTTATAAAGTCAACTTTCAGAAATAACTATAATTTTTTTAACCTTCATATCCTTTGAACACGCAGTAGAAACATGTATTAGAAGAGCTGCACGTTGTGATTATAATTCGTAGCAACTCACGAGCCCTCCAACGGTGTTCGTACGTTACATATTATGCGCGTGAGAACGCAGCCTAAGGGCCTTCGATTGGACGCAGATCATTCGTAAGAAGCGTGACTGGGGGATACGTGCCGAAATTTCGATACGTGCGAAGATCTCGATCATAGTTACGGCCGAGAGATGCGATTCGCTGATTATCGCGATTGGTAACACTGTTCCTGTTGCTGCAACAGTCACACAGGAGCGAGCAGTGTGTTTAGATTCACTTCTTTATGTATATTCACCGCTTCGTTATAAAGTATATAACTGTTACTTTTAATTAGAAGTGCTAGATATTCTTCTGTTTTCCTTTATCTCTCGTTCTGTTCTTTTCCCTTTATGTGAAGTCGACGTGATTGTTTTGTCGGCAATTCTACGAGCACATACGTTTAAGTTAAGAGGATACAGGTAAATAGCATGGAACACGTTCTGATTACACGTCTTTTAATTATTATTAAGCAATTCTCACCGCCCGTTCTCTGTCATTCTTATAGTCGATGTGTAAATATTCTCTCTTAGCCATTCTCACCTCTATTTCGCCCCTTACTATAAGTGTCTGTCAAAACGTTCACATTTGTACGAATGTAAACTCATTGAAATAAAATGTACGTTGTATATTTTTTGTACGCATGTCCACACTTTATTCGAATGTTTGCTGTACATGTTTTATTATTACACAGTCACCTGTTCTTCCTTGCAGCGGTTACAGAATTTTTTTCTAATTAAAAATGAAACGATTGGACAATGAATACAACGTTGATTAACATAATTTAAAATATAGTTTATTTTAAAAAAATACCGATAAATCTTTTTTTTTTTTTCTTTTTTATGATGATATATGTATTCGTGAAATTGTATAAATCTATCAGTATTCTTTTTTTTCGTAATTTTTACAGTAAGTAATTAAATTATTGATCGAGAAGAATATTGGTTCAGAATGAGATGAAGACTTGGGATTTCGAGATTCGAAAACAGTTGATTATGCTTGTGAATTCGACTTGTGTTCACTGACATTCTTATGTAATTTATACATTATTGGCGCTGAAACAAACGAAATAATATTTAGTATAATTTTTACACTATTATTTCACGAAATAAAACGATGAAATTTGTGACGTACCAGTGAGGCAATTCGTCGGGATCCAAGCAGCTTAGACTTACGGAATCAAAAAGTTTTCCATCACCACATGTGAGTAAACGGGGATTGCCATCGACACAAGTAATCAATCGACCGCAATCTCCAGGTACAGGGAATCTAAAAAATACATTTTTTTTTTTTTTTAGGAATCGTTCAGATGTATTAGCGTTAAACAATAATCATAATCTGTACGTAAAATTTTACATTCGTAAATATTTTGTAAAGTATATTGCTACACAGCGAAAAAATATCGTTTAACGTATATAAAAGAGAAAGTCTGAATAATAAATTTATAAATAAAATAATGAGATAATTTCTTTACCAAAAAATTAAACCAAAGAGCTTAATGTAATTAATTTACCTTAAAAATGTACTTTTATGCTAAAAAAATGTTTGAAAATATTTTGAAACGTACTTCAAATAAAAATATAAAATACAAATTAAACATTATATATTAATTACGTTTTAAAACACAATGAAACAACATTGTTTCAAGAGCTACAGTTTATTTATCGTCGTGTTGAAAATAACGTCTTATCTGCTTCATATCGCGGTTGTAATGCAAAAAGAAAAAGAACGACAAGAGGTTTGTTAACATGGCTGGTGGTAGAACTGAATAACCATAAAACACGTGTTATCGCACAGCGGGTGTTCTTGGATTCATCCCTTCGAAAGTAAAGGTAGACCGGTTTTTAATTTGCTCCACGGATAAGCAGCAGTCGCTGAATTATTTAAGGACTTCGGCTTCTTTCTTTCGCTTTTACAGGCACCCTGGCATGCAGTAATTTCTTTAATCGGTCAATCTTTCTGCGGTAATGTCATTTAAAGAAAAAGCTTCGAAAAGCTTTTAGGAACATCCTTTTTATTCGTTCGTTATTTATGAGTAAGTAGATATATACTTTCTTTTAGAAGAGTACGTATAATCGTCTCTTAAGGACAAAAATTTGTTAAGATTGATTATAAAGTGAATGTCCTTTTGTTAGTGTTATATTTTATGAGTTTCATTTAAAATATTTAATGTTATATTAAATTTTTATAAATTTTAACGCGGTAAATTGTTATTATTNTAAAAATATTATAAAATAATATAATATACTTTAATTTTATCTCACTAAATTGGTATCCCAAGATCAAAAATTTTGGTAGGGTGGTAAAATTTCTTTTACTATAGAATCCATAAAAGACCAATATAGAATCACTATAGAATATCATAACCGAAATTGATATAATCTGTTTTCAAGATTAAGAACATATATTCCAAAATTATTTATTATTTTCTGAAAATACTAATTTATGATCTTCAAAATAATCAATTATATCATAATATAACAATTTATGTAATAATTTACAAATCTTTAACTACAAACAATAAAAGATAAACACTAAACGATATAAATCTACTTTTCAGCATACTCCAAAGTGATGAATTTTTCCAACGTTACTATTCATAGAAGTCAATCGAATTCGAAAAAAAGGTAACTCTTTCCATCTCAATTTCGCCAATCAGACTTGCATGAATGCACATTGTGTGCCATGCGTTCAATTTATCCATTGTTCGTATTCATCAACCGCCCATCGAATATATTTATAAAGCATTCATAAATAATACATCGCTAGAAATACTCTCAAAAACAATGGTTCCATAGGTGCACTTACCTTGGGTAGGGCCAGAACTTGGCAGCCGCGCTGTGAGAAGGCACCTTGTGAGGGCATTTGAAGCCGACTATTTCCTCTGGATTGCAGTAGGGCAACAGTTGATCAGGCCAGACGCAATTGTGACTCTTCTCGTCGTAAACCAGACCTGCATCGCAGTGTACTTCTTCCGGATGTCCATGAGCACACTTGATATATGAGGTGCTGCAAGCGTCACTGATAGGGTAGAGACCAAATTGATACTCGCAACCAGGACTGCTATCAGGTGTTACTAAAAACGATATTGTTTTATATGAATTACTGAAGTTATCATAGACTATCTTGAAGTGTACACGAATTATTTACTTGCAAAGAAATTGTACACAATTAGAATTTTTATTTGAGAAGTGCTGAACGAAAATTATGATTTAATATTATGATGGTAAGTGGATGCCTAAGTGGACAAGTCTGTTCTACTGTTTCTTGGTTTAAATGTGTGAATCTTGGTTCTGATTCACAAAACCTAGCAGAACCAACTTTAAAACCTTCTAAAAGATTTCTCTCTATTTATCATATTCGCAATTTGATATCAGTTTAGTTAGAAAAAGTCCTCAGTTTCCGAAAAATGTGAGTTTTTCTAAAATCACATGACTTTTGGCTAAAATAAAGTATTAGGTTAAAAGTAAGAACGTTAGGAGGTATATTGCTTTTAATGTTTGTTTTTCTTTTAATGTTTATACTTCTCATATAATACTACAGAGATTTTTTTTTTCCTTTTTATTTTTTCCTTTCTATTTATCTTTACTTTAGAATTCGAATAGTTCGTATAATATTCGAATGTCTCATCGTTGGATTGTTTATATCTGATCTTGGGTTATTAATAATTTCCTTTTTCAGGTTTAATTTAGTTCCTTTTCAGGATTTAATTATTCTTCTTCTCCTTCCAAATCTTTTTTTTCGTTTCTATTTATCCTTATTTAATAATTCGAATATTTTATATAAGAGTCAAATGTTTCGTTGTTGGTTTGTCCATGTCACGTGGTTGCGTTGTTACATTTGGTTGATCTTTCTAGTTTATATTAATTTCATTTCTATCTAGGTCTGTCAACACCACGTGGTGAGACCTGGTAATTGATATCGTTTTCTACCAATTGTTTTTTGTGAAACAATGTTTAAAAAAATGCAGAAACAATTGTTTTCCAAAAAACAATTTTTAAATAACGATATCAAGCTAAGAGGTACGCACAAAGTTTAAGATATTTCCTATCTCTTGTACATTTTCAGTGTTTTTTGTGAATTTTGAAAATAAAGAGTGGGTTATATCTGATGAAATTATATGAAAATTAAGATGAATTAAGATAAGGAAGGACGAAAAGGTAAGTAAGGAAGAAAAGGTAAGTAAGATAAGTAAAATAGTTCAAATATTCGGCAATGAGTACACTATGTATAATATTAGGTCGTCCCATAAATTCGTTCCGGTTTTCACTTTTACCATTTAAAATTATACGTCGAATAAACCTTTAAATATTAAGAAAAAATTTAGTCGCCCTTTTGTTCTTCCGATTTCGTTGACAAAGGCGTTAATCACCGATATAGTTTATAAATTGTGACGAGAAATGTTAATATCTCCGCGAATGAACTTATGGGACGACCTAATATATATATATTCACACAAGTGCTGTAAAAGTATTGTCCCGGAGAATTCTTCGAACTAATGTCATTTCTTGGAATCGGTCGGCGAGATACCTCCTGTCATGTTCTATGATCCTGATATAAAATCGCCAAATCGAATGAAAATTTTTCGTCGAGCCGCAAAAGTATTATCCCAGAGAATTCTTGAAAATGACGTCATTTCTGAGAATTCCCGGGACTATACTTTTCCAGCTTGACATCAAATTTTTGGCTAATTTTACGATTTTTGTATCAGGATAACATAACATGGTAGGAGATTGTTCACCGACCGATTCTTAGAAATGACGTCATTTCCAAGAATTCCCGGGACTATACTTTTGCAGCCTGACGTAAAATTTTTGGCCGATTTCACAACTTTGTATTAGGAGTATATAACATAATAAGAGGTTGCTCACCGACCGATTTCTACTGTACCGATACTTACCTTACCTTTCTTTACCGATACTTACTTTACTTACCTTATTTACTTATCTTCTTGATTCCTCATAATTTATATACTGCTGTCACGAGGCATTAATCTCAAAAATATCGCTTACCAACTACTAACTTATTATGTATCTTATTATATATATCTAATTAATGACTAATACTACCTTATTTGTAATTAACCCTTTGCACTTGACGATTTTTTGGTTACAGAAGAGTAGAAATTTACAGATTTTCTGCTATAAAACTGACGTTACTTTTTTGACTGGTAGATAAAGAATCGTATAATAATTAGTACGTAAAATTATTTGATCTTGATATATCACATATTGTTATATTATCTTAAATTTTACATATTAATTAATATGGACCTTTAAAATTTTATGGCGACTAAGAGTCGCCTCTCGAATGCAAAGGGTTAAACTAAAATTATTTGCAAGTATTCTCAAGTATTTATTTGCAAGTACTATAAAAATTCATAAATTAATAGCAGAAATTGAGTAATTTATTATTTTTTTACTGCTTAATAATAATTAAGAAGCCACTGTCAGCGCCATCTGTGATTTTAAACTGGAAGCTTAATGTTAATTTAAAAAAACAACAGTAAGCGCCATCTATGATTTTAGACTGGAACCTTATGTTCCTGTTTAAATTCATAGATGGCGCTGACTATTGCGTTCCAATTATCATTAAGTAGTAAAACATTAACAAATTACTCAATTTTCGCTATTCATTTATGAACTTTTATAGCTTCATCGGAAAGCTAGAATTTTGGGCAGCATTTTTATGACAATTTTGTACATAATTTGATGCTAATTAGTTTAATATTGATAATTATTTTGTGACGTTCGATAAAATATTTAATTATCGTCGAAACTAGAAGTAGAATGTAAACAAAATTGATATGTGAAGATGTGCAAGGATTTTTTTTATATAATACGTGCATGAATATTCACAAATTAATTGTCTAATGATAGAACTTAATAACAAACTGTTTGTTGGTATGTACGACAATAGATCAAACACTCCGTGCAATAGTCATAAATAATTAATTATTTACGAAGAAATTAATATTCAAAGTAACATTAGAAAGTTCTTCAAAAGTGCGCCTTTACGATGCAATTATAAAAGTTCATAAATTAATTAATAAATTGAGTTGCTTGATAATTTTTCACTGCTTAATGATAATTAAGAAAGTTCGGTGGCAAAATCATAAATGGCGCAAACCGTTGTTGCTTAATTATCATTAAGCAGTAAAAAATTATCAAAGTATTCAATTTCTACGATTAATTTATGAACTTTCATAATTGCATCGTAAAGACAGACCCTCAGCGAGCTGTATAAAATTCGTGTCAGATGACATACTTTTTATAAGAAAACAAAAATGCGCGTAGAAAGCACGCTCGGAGGCTTATTTTTAAACTTTCATGCTCAATTACAGTTATTCAGGAGCATAAATAATTATAATTATGAACATTGAAAGTCTCTAAATACTCACTGCTAACTTTTAAGACAAAATAGAACTTTCTTGACAGTCTTATTTTTTATGTAACAATAAATTTTAGCCAAAAATCGTGCGTTTTTAAAAAGGAACTCGCATTTTTTGAAAACTGAAGGTGAGAAAGCAATTTAAAATTCGAGTTGAACAGTGTTATCTACTCTGTGTTGAACATTGTTTGATTATAAGGTATAAAACATGATTTCTATGCATATTTCCTATATATTTCATGCTTCGTTACGAAAATTAACGAGCGAAAGTGAAGTTTATAAAAATAAATTTCATTTGTAAATTAATTCTTTCAATACGATAAATTATTGTAACTTTTTATTGATTTCAACGACGACTGTACAAAGAGAAATGTCGCAGCGTTGTTAAGTATAATTTACTTGCTGGCAAGTTTTTATGATGAATGGCATTGACGTGACCCACTAAAGCGTTTTAAAAGTTACCGAAATTGTTCCGTCATACAACTTTTACTTTTCCTTCAAGATATTTCACGCACCTGTGAGACACATGTGTCTCCTCGAAAAAGTTATGCGAACATATCTACTAAAAAAGTCTCCTATCGCACTATTTAGTAACTTACGTCCTTTTAAAATGCGAAGAAATACTATTGTAATATTTAAATTATAAAATTTCCTATCTTAAAGATCCATTATAGCAATCGAACGTTATATATAACGATTAAATGTAAATAAAATATAATTTTAAAACAATATTTGAAATAATCTAATCCCAACATATTTTTACAATTATTTATTACCTACCCTATTTATGACATTTCAATAATTTTTAATCATTTTAATTTTCAGACCTTTCTTCATGCAGAACACTCATAATTTATGAATATAACGTTCAGCAGTTTGTTCATAATCTAATCCAATTATTTCCCATATATAAGTAATTAAAAATCAGATTAAGACCAATTTTTTGCTAACAAAAATCTCAAACCAGATGCTTGATCATAGCAATTGCTATAAATACGTTCAGAATGTTTCATACTAAGGAAATAGAATATGAAAAAATGATTAATAATATACAAGGTGGACCGGAATTCGTAGTACAACCGAGCAAGGAATATTCAAAGTCGATTTTCTCAATTACAAAGCTTCAAATTTAAAAAATTGTATTCTCTTCTTTTTTATTTGTTCTTTTTCACGTAGAATCACCATTTCTTCAATTTTTCCACCGATACTGATGTATCGATGATTTATCTACTTAACAATAGGGCATAATTGAGTATACGAGTAATTTTCTCAACTACGAAGCTTCCTAGATAATATTAAAAAATTTTATTCCCTATTTTTGATTTGTGTTCTCACGTAGAATTCACGTAGAATCACAAATTCGTAGAATTCGTTTCTTCAGTTCCCGATTGTACTACGAATCCTAGGCTACCCTGTATATAGCAACGATACAATGACAGGTGAAATAAACTTGTAACACAAACACGTGACTCTGTCACATTCGAGTTACATCTCATTATATACAGCTGACTTTCATTTCTGCATAAACATTGCTCGCTTCGATTTATACCTTAATTATGCGATTTTCCTTTGGTCAACTTTCTGAATTTTTATTTCCCGGTCGAAAGGTACGAGAGAACGGTACTTTGTAAACGAATAAAGCGTTAATAGATCCAGTTGGAGAGACGAAACCTTCACGCGTGACTCGTATATGCATATCGTTATGACATTGCCACGATGATTGGGAGCGTAACGAGATACTTACGGTCAGCCTTGCGATTCCCGCAGTGGACGGCCCAGTGATAGTTGCAATGGTTGTATATGGAGCCATGGCCATCGAAAAGCAATCCGTTCTCGCAGTACTCCAGGCTCAGGGAGCCGTTCGTGCAGAGGAAGAAGGAGTTACAGTGCTCGGGGTGAGCGTACGCGTGGACCCCATGGGGGTCGGGGCAAAGTGGCGCGCCCAACAGGGTGGCTGCTTCGACTATCAACCGAAAAGAAAACAGAATAATTGGAGAAATCAATACGCGTTGTTTAAAATTTCCGATTAGCTTTTATATCTGTGAATTTTTCGACACGTCCATTCGAAATATACGTGTGTATTATATTCATGAAAATTTGGAATGGGATATTATTTCTGTGAATTTTTGGATATTAATATTTGAAATATACGTGTGTATTATATTTATAAAAATTTGGAATGGAATATTATTCCTGTGAATTTTTGGATATTAATATTTGAAATATATGTGTGTATTGTATTTATAAAAATTTGGAATGGAATATTATTCCTGTGAATTTTTGGATATTAATATTTGAAATATACGTGTATATTGAATTTGTAAAAATTTGGAATGGAATATTATTCTTGTGAATTTTTGGATATTAATATTTGAAATATACGTGTGTATTATATTTGTAAAACTTTGGAATGGAATATTATTCCTGTGAATTTTTGGATATTAATATTTGAAATATACATGTGTATTATATTTATAAAAATTTGGAGTGGAATATTATTCCTGTAAATTTTTGGACACGTTAATTCGAAAACTCTGTGTATTATATTTATAAAAATTTGGAATGGGACATTATTTCTGTGAAATTCTTGATACGTCCATTTAAAATATATGTGTGTCTTATATTTATAAACATATGGAATAGAGTTTTATTCCTGAGAAAATTGGAACACGTGTGTGTTATGTTTATAAAAATTTGGAATGAAATATTATGGCTGTAAAATTCTAGACACGATGATTTGAAAAATATGTGTATGTTATATTTATAAAAATTTAAAGTTATCTGAAAGAATGCGGCTGTGGTGGATGAAGGTTAATAATATAAGTAAAAGATGCTTGGTAATTTATTTGATGATATTTAAATAAATATAAATAGAAACATTAGTAATCAAGACAATTAATTCAAATAGCATTTCAAGAAAAGGAATATACTGGCGAATGACCTTGAAATGATCGTATTATTTTATACCATCTTTTGATTTATGTCTCATCGTTGCTTATAATGAGATTCATTTGCAATTCGAAATCTAGTTGTTACTAGCTTACAATTTAAAGCAATGAAATATATTTGCGAAATTCCCAAGAATTGTATGCATTGAATTGTTCTTCTTTTTCAATGATACAATTTCGCTATGAAAAATACAAGCAATAATATTACATACGTGTAATAAAAGTATCAATATCGATGAATTATCGATCATCGATTAAACACAAATTAAAACGAGTAAACACACGATAGAACCAAAATTCTTTTAAGTACTTTAAATAAAGCGAAAGTATTAAACAAAATAACATCCAGGAAAGAAGAAAGTAATTCACGAGTCACGACAAACGACCATAAGAAGCATACGAGCAACTAAAATGCTCATTCTTAACGAGTAAAACGGCAGAGAAAGCAAGTCAAGGTTGCAGACGATGAATCTCGAATACTGAGCAGAAAATGAGGCAGAAAGACGAACTTTCGTGATTGGGATTCGCATGAGGAGTCAGGACATCAAGAAGAGCACCGCGAAAACAACAGACGGTATACACCGATTCATCGACGAATAGAAAGTCGAAGTGGCTTCTTTCCATGAAAAACCGAGAAACCAAAAACACAGCTAACCGAAGCTAACATTCGGCATCTGCAACCTCACCGACAGGTTCTAGAAAGGAAACGGTCTAAGGACAAGAAATCTAGGCTCGATATCCTCGAGCTAGAAAGAGAAACTCGCCCGCTGGAACGATACCGATCTCCATATTTTTTTACCCAAAACATTCTCTCCTAAAATCCACAAAGACTCTCATATCCATCATCGAACCAGGGACCATAAATTTCTCAGAACCCTGATCGAATCTCCTTCAAACTGTATATACGAACACTGAAAAAGAACCAAGATTAGAACGAAACGACATAGAAAAAAGAAACCATAAATTTCCCAGAAGCCTGATCTCCTCCAAACTCGACTGCATATGTACCCATAATTATGAAAGCGATTTAAATCACGATAAACTCGTGTGTTTTTAAATTTTTACTTAGACCATTTTCATAATTATGATCACATATACAATTCAATTTAGAGAAGATGCGATCATGTTCCGATCGAATCCGAACTTGTGGTTCTGAAAGAGAAGCAAGTAAAAAGCACATCGGAAGAAACGGTGTAGAAAGGGAGAGAAAAGGAGGGGAAAGAAGACGACAGTGAGTGTTCGAGTCTCCATCGAATGAATAATGCAGGTGAAATATGGCGGATAGAGTTGGGCATAGCAAAGCTAACGGCTAGACAGCGCCATTATATCATAGGTCTGGGCTACGTAACCATATGGCGAGAGGAGAGGCGGCCGGTGAAAGCTATTGAAATCGCAGGACGTGGGTGTCGTAACACGGGGAACCACCGGGTTCAGCCGCGAATACGCCTGTCGGGATGCAGCCCGGAGAGCGGCCGATGGGCCCGGCGAAGACGCGCCGTGGGGTATCGGGCCCGACCAGAGGGAGCTGGCTCGGGGACAACTCGGTGGAACTCGGTGAAGGTGAAGGGGGAAAAGGAAGAAAAGAGAAGAGACTTACCGGAGGCCAGAAAAGCCAACAGGGCCAATAAGGTCAGGCTCCTCCGGTGCTCGATCATGGTGCTCGCTCGGTCTGATCCTCCACTCGGGTCGACTCTGACTACTGACACTTAGTTATCGACCTCGGGACACAGAGCTTCTCCCTTCACTTGCTCGGTATACTTGCTGTCTCGTTACCCCACCCGGGCCCGTCGTTCCCCGGGTCCGTTTCTTCGCTCGATCGTGCGGCCTCGGTGAACCGAGCCGAGCGAAGCCGAGCGGACACGCTGAGACTATTGCTGTGGGAACAGATTTCGGAGGGGGCAATAGGAGAACGCGGAAAAGAGGGAAGAGACGGTGGAATTTGAATGCTACGTGGACTAGAGCGGATTTGGGTTTCGATATTTCGCTTGTTTTCATGGTTAACACGTTTGCATCACCGAGCGGAATAATCCGAGCCCGGTAATTGTTACTTATCTATTTGAAGTTTATTTATCGTGCAACTACCAGCGAAAAAAATATTTACGTCGTGTAAGATTTTATTCTAGAGTACCTATAATTTTTGGATTAAATTTAAACTAGAGTTTGTTTGTTTAACTTTATTTCGATCTAAGGCTTGAAAGATTCTCTTCAGAGCGTGGATGTAAATGGGTTAAACGTACTCGTATCGAGGATTCGGGATGGCTGGAATTGAAATTAATAAAAATATGTCCTACAAATATTATAAATTTTGTGTAACTTTATATCTCATAGTCTCGTGTGTAAATGTTCGAATAGTATAGGAGAAATATCCGGAAACAACAAATTTACAACAACTTACAAATATTATACGTTTTGTGTAACCGTATATCTCATAGTCTCGTGTGTAAATGTTCGAATAGTGTAGGACAAAATGTCCGGAAACTTACAACTTGTTACTGGTAATAAAAACAAATGATTAGAATAATATTTTAATGATATATTTTAATAATAATATTTTAATGGTTATGAAAAGAGTAGAGATGTGAATAAATCAACAAGAATTATACAAATTTGGAACCGAATTTTATTTTTCGACACGTTTATTCGAAAAATTTGGATATAATATGAAATAATGGATTAAATATAGTAAGTTAAATACATTCTTCGTGTTGGAAATTCGGAATTGTTAAAGTTGAGTGACGAAATATCTGGAGAAAGAAGATGGAAGAGGAAGCTCTTTATAGATTTGATTACTATGAATACTCGAATGTGATTATTCTATGTAATCTAAGTTAGTTTAATATTTGTCGTGTATACAGAGTGTCTTAGTTTTTCAAACTTTATCAGTATATTCTGTGGTATTAAATGAGAAATAAATATTTATAAACGTAAGTCATTTGAAGCTTCATTAAAAAGTTATGACACAAATATGGAATGCAAATGGATAGCAATCATCTTGTAGTATGTTTATATAAGCTATGTTTACTACCTGAGGACTCCAAAGATTTTGATAGTAATCTTCGCCTGTAATAGCTATTAGTAAGTCGTTGAATTTGTTATATTTCACTTGTATTCCATATTTGTGTCATAATTTGTACCAATTAACGATTGACGAGACATAAAAATATACATAAGTAAAGAAAGAGGGTTTGCTAATTCGAATATATTTTAATAAGAGAAAATTATTCTTATTTTTTTCATTTCAATGTTAATTATGATGAACATTAATAACAATATTGTAAATTTAAGATAAATTGAGTCTCATTAAGTCAGAGGTTTGTTTCTAATTTCTAAATCTAACATACAACTGTTGCTTCCTTTATTATATTGTACAGTAAAATGAAAAATCACACCAGAATTCTACAAATTGAATAAATTATGCATAAAGTAGTACTTTTTTTTTAAATGAAATTGTAAATTTATTTATGTAATTATAACTTCGATAAAAAGAACACTTTATTAATTACGGTATGGTATGATGCAAACATAGTGGAATAAATTTTTATTTCTCACGTGTAAAGAAAACGAAGATAACAATGTAATAGCTGTAGCCGGTAATTTTAATTCCAAAACGTGTGAATAAATCTGTGTTTCATTATCCACTTGCAACTGAATTGCGCAGAAATGAAATATCTCAAATATTTGAAGAAACTCTGCACATAAAACGGAATGCGGAAGTATAAACGTTCTACCCATTTAATAATAACGTAACCATGACACGGTCAAAATATGACATAATACGATACCTAAATGCTATGAATATAAAATAATTTAATATTATTTTTTATACAAGAATTTAATATTTAAAAAATTCACTGTATTTTCAAAGTTTAATTTGATTCATTTAGTTACTCGGAAATTATTATAACTTCGATAACTTAATAATATTTTTAATAATATCCTATTTTCAATATTACTAGTTTTTAATCATTTTTAATCTGTACAATTAATCCAAACTTTGATAATAATTTGTACTATAATTTATTTCAATTCCAATATTATAGCGAAACACGTTCGACTAATTGAAAGGAACATACGCTTTCACCACCCCTAAGAAAAGAAAGAATTTTTAAAAAAATTTGTTCCAAAGAAATACAGTATAAAAATTTGAATTTTTTGATACGAAAAGATTATACGCTCTATCTGGAAGAGATAATTATACTTCAATAGCAACTGCTACTTAGAAAGAACCACTTTTATTCAATTTCTTTTTCTTTAATGCCTGTTATTCGCGATACTTGCTAATTTCAAACTCGTTGATATTACAGGTATACTACGCGTCGCATAATTGAACACCTCGTTGATACCACTAAATATAACAAGACGTAAAAATAGTTACGCAACGAAGAAGAAGAACCAGTAACAACGCTGACATTTTGGAAAATGAGAAAAAATCGTTTGCCTAAAGCCGGAGTCCAATTACATAACATAAACGAAAAGAAGATTTGAGGAATTTTTCTCATTCATAGATGACTATGTGATCGTTGGAAGAAATAAAATGGCGACGAAGCATCTTGATTGCATGCAAAACCGGTAAGCGATGTTTTATAACGTAAGCAAGCATTTCCTCCTTATTAACATTTTAACTTTCGTGATTACAGAGAAGCAAACGCATACGCATTTCGAGCGGCAATTATTTAGATGATCAAGCCATTTGTAATCCGTTCTGGTAACGAGTACACGCGTAATTATTCCAGTAACGTGTATGGCAATTATGAATGAAACTGTTGCATAAAACAGTACGTGATAATTAAATGTAATCGTTCCGCTTGCGGTTCCCAGAATTTTTCGAAATTAGGTAAATTACCCGTAGAGGTGAATGATCTGGATCGTTAGGATTCATACTGGAAATCTGGAACCTTCGGTTCCTTCTGAATAAAATTATTCAATACAATTTTTAAATATACTCATAACATTAGAAAAACAAGTAATTAAAAAATGGCGTCTGAACAGAGGTGAAAATTATTCTTGAATATAACGATCGTTTGTTAAATAAATGATAAGAATATTTCTTATTTTGAAAATATCGAAAATAATCTACAGGGGTTTGAATTGGATGATGGTAGTTTTATTAATAAAATAAATTAACTAATACAAATCTATAGGAGACGATGAGGATCCAAATTACTCTTAGCTTATTTCAACTACAAGTCAACTGCAATTTGAAACTCGATAATAACTAAGTCAACGCTAAATCAACACCCAGTCAATAACACTAGATCAACTTTAAAACACTGGATCAACTCTAAAATTAGCTCACTGAAACTAAACCAACTCTGAGCTTTGCGCTTTCGGTTCTCGCTTTCTCGGTAGCCTTCGTAAAGCTACGTGTACATGGTGGAAAATGTACGATACCACAATAACATTTATCTTCACTATTTATTTCTGATGTCAGTTTCACTTTTTCTCCATGTTTCCTTCACTTTCTTTGTCACACGATGCCATAAGATCAGGCTAAATAGGAAGAGCTCATTTCTGTCAATGAAGAAAACGGATTCACTCTACTTCTGCCATCGCGTTAAAATGGATGAATTGGTAAGGGTTGGTGAGGATTCGCTCCTACACTTTTCTCAGAGGACTTCAAGTGAGCAACGCATAATAGATGCAACAGCGTAGACTTATCCCTAAGGCATTAACTTCGGATTCTTCCGATGAATGTTCAATTCCTAATTTTATTTGACTGTACGTATATTTCATACATATTAAATACGTGTTCGATATCTATGAAATATAAACAAAAATAATCATGGGTTGCTCGTATTATTCGAGTATAAGAATTTTACGGATATCTTACGCCTATGTTGATATATTAACTTTGCACTCGACAGGCTCCAGTCCAAATTCTAAAGGTCGATTTCAATTCACGCATTAAATTTAAAATAACGTAGCAATGTCGAATAAAATAATTCTAATTTATACACGATTTCTTTTTTACTATTAACCCTTTCGCTACGGTGGGCTTCATCGCGGAACGAAACGCCAAAGGTGGAGAAACATTACGCGAACGAAGTCTTTAGCATTCGGAACCAATTTTCTTTTAAAAAACGAAAGATAGAAAAATACCAACCATCGCAATACCGGATGCAATTCTTTGCGAAGAGAACTAAACGCTTGTAATTCTTTGCGAAGAGAATTAAACGCTTGCAATTCTTTGCAAAGAAAGCTAAGCAGAACGATAGCACTTGTAATTTTTGGTGGTCGGTGACTATAGTCACCTATAGTAGCCAAAGGGTTAAAGAATTTAACGCTTTATAACGTAGAATCTTCGAAATCTTATTTTCCTCTATCGAGTGCAAAGAGTTAAATTACCGAACCTCAAGATAACGATTTCGACAATGTCATAGAAGACTACGAATGAAATACTCCGTTTATCCCTCGATCGAAACAGCGGACTTCAAATAAGCAACGCGTAGTACTGTCTTCTAAATAACACTAGGTTTACGAGGGTTTTTTGTATACCTATTTCTACGGACACCCATCAAATTTAGGGTATAGAAAACCACATATTTTCTTTAAAAAACAAACGATGGGTTTAATTTGAAAACAATCGCAATATTAACAGACTTGATATAAGTTAATTAAATTTGTTAATATCGTATAATTGAAGCAACCCATCCATCAAATTGACGGGTCCTGTAAATCTAGTGTTAAAAAACAAGAGATGGGTTTAATTTGAAAACAATCGCAATATTAACAGACTTAATATAAGTTAATTAAATCTATTAATATGGTATAATTGACGCAACCCATCCGTCAAATTGACGGGTCCCGTAAATCTAGTGTTAAAAAACAAACGATGGGTTTAATTTGAAAACAATCGCAATATTAACAGACTTAATATAAGTTAATTAAATCTATTAATATGGTATAATTGACGCAACCCATCCGTCAAATTGACGGGTCCCGTAAATCTAGTGATAAACTGTGGAGGTCCTTCTCCAGGAAGATTGGAATCCTTTGTAGCGAGGTATCCTCGATGTTCTGTTGTGCTGTAAAGGGACGAAAGGAAAAGTACTTATATCCGTGCGAATACATTTGTTGGACGTATGCACGGTTAGACCCTGGAGGCCTAACTGGCCTTACGCAACAGTCATCGGTACTCGGAGCAATGGGGAACCAGATCTCCCGGCATGGATAGTGAAAGCCGACGAATACCGCTCAGGATCTCGCTGCTCAGCATCCGTGGACCGGTCAGAACGAATACGTCACGGTCATGTCTCTGATCGATGGCTAATTGAGCAGATGGAACGGTATGCTTCATCCTCTAGACACTCGGGGCCGTGATTCTTTCCTCTTCGTCTACTTAACGTAATACCGGCTTCTCTTTGCAAGGTTCGTTCACCTTTCCATCGAGTATTATGAAAATTATCGTTTCAGGTGGGAGAACGCTGAAGGAGAGATGGCTAGAGTCTCTGGAATTCTAATCGTTGGAAGTGGACTGGAAATGATCTGCAGATATGCTGTGTGTAATATCCGAGTGTCAGATAGGTCGATTAACGATAAAACCACGATGAGAAATGGTCAAATTTGTTTAAAATATCCAGCTATTTTTGGATATTTCATTCGCACATTGCAAATAAAATGGAAACGTACTTTTACGTTTTTTGTCTGTTACTAGAGCACGAGTCACCTAAAAATACGTATTTAGTGGACTTGAGCATTGTAAGTATCGAGAAAAACGAAGTAGTTATTGATTTATTGCGATTTTATCGAATGTCTAAACTTCCGCGAAATTCGCGAAAAAACGACCACGTGCAATGTGTTAAAATAGGGTCACGATTACGTATGCTCTTCTTATATCGTGTTAATACCAATTGCGTATGCTGTGTTTAGGTATAGATTACATACCAGTAGTTCTAGTGCTAGGAATTTCTTGGAGATCTGATTTTTGGAGGAACGAAACGGGTATGAAAAGAGTATTGGTATGGATCAGGGTAATAAGATTTGCAATACTGGAACTGGTTTGTTCTTCCACTCTTTGATGCAATTGGCAGTGACTGCTTTATTATGAAATTCAGGCAAATATTCGTGTAACGTGTTACAGGTAAATGCCTCTTATGGTTGCATCACTTTGCGGTGGCGATAGGACAGAAATAATAGTTGTTAGGATGCAATGAAGGAACTGTCGATAATTTAATTTTTCAAAGATTTTGAAAGATAGATAATTTTAAAGATGAAAGATCTATAAGGAATAATTAGGATTTCATTTTTCACGTGTATTATTTAATTATTTATTCGACTTTCGAGGATTTTGGTTGGTAGTAGAATTGTTAATACCGTAAAATTTTCTGTTATTCATATATGAGTTACTTAAAAGCCAATATGGTTGAGTCCAGAAAACTGAAATTTAGGAAATTAATATTTTTCGATACGCAAAACTATCATCAACACTGGGTGTTTTAAAATTCACGAAAAATTTGAATTTTGCGCAATTTGTGAGATAAAATGACAACATGATAATTGACAGTTCAGATTCTTCAATATTGAGCAATATTTTTAAAATAATGAAGGTTTGAAGGTTTGCTGTTTAGAAGGGTTGTCTGACCTAGAAAAAAACGAAATAATAACTAAAAAGAATATTATTTATTCTGTTAAAATTTACAAGAATCAGAAAAGATGAAAACACTTAACAGCATTGGTTTCTGAGCGACTCGTATCATAATGAATAGAATTATAAAAATTCTTAGTTTACTCCATGAGAATTAGAGCAACTCCGTGCAAACCCTATGGTGCGAAAAATGAAAAATAAGCTTTCTAATGCAACAGTTGCACAAGCTGCTCTGTCACAATGATACAGAATGATAGTGCGAAAGAATATTTCAGCGGAATTTTCTGCAAATACCTGATCATGGGACTAAAACGCGAGCTTTCACAATTTTTCAATAGCAAGACAGGCTTGGCAGAAATGTAAATCGTCCAACGGGGTCGCGAGAAATGCGTTTCATCGAGCACATCGTAAATTACGTAAAGAGAAAGGTTGCAATCAGGTGAATTAAGTGAAATTGTGTGCCAGCCCAAAGGAACCATTATGCGTCGCTCATTGTATTCAAACGGCGTCCAATTTTCAACGATTTATACCAATAACTATAATTGCCCGCCGTTTCAAGATGTTCTTTCCTGTGCAATCAACGCCTAGGACAATTAGGCGATATTTAAGTTCAAAGATACCATAATCTCTCCGCACCTCGTAACGTTGAAAAAAAAGAAATAACCGCTGCAAGTTTCTCGAAAGTGCTACGCAAATTTTTTACTTTCTCCTGGTTAATTAAGGCAGGATTATTTCTGCGACGGGAATTACTTATATTAATCCATTAATATTAATTGACGATTTCATTTGGAGAAATTTTTCCGCCATTCTGTTAACTTTAACGCTAGAACTACTGGCCTGTAATATATATTTAAATACAATGCATGAAATTGGTATTAATTGATACGATATAATGAAAATAAAAGAGCATACATAATTGCGACCTTATCTGCACAAGAATCAGCACAACTTTTACCAAAAGTAGCTGTATATTTTCAACAATGGTGAGTACAAAATCATTTTGACCCCCATAATAGTTCTAGTGTTAATTACTTTTTGATACATGTAATATATATATTATTTTCTTATTTAATTAGAAATATTGAAATTTAAAAACAAGCAACAAATATTTTTTGTAATTAAAAATCGAGAACCAACCAGTGAGTTCAATAAGTATAGAGAAAAGGGTACCAAAGCTATGCAAGAGCACGTTTACTTGTTTTCCTATGGTGAATTCTTCCATTGCGATATTAACTGGCGGTTATTGATCCTTCTGTTAGAACAAGCCGCAACAAAGTTGTCGACACTATAAGCTTCCGGAGCGTAATATCCGTTTACATAAGGAGAAAGGTATAATTATCGTGGGAGGTGTATGCAAAGGCCACTCATTTACGTAAGTATATCACGGGTTTATTGTTCCTAAGTGTAAAAAATTAAGCGTTACAGACGTATCGCTGAGTAACTGGCACCTTGTCTCGTTCAATTCTTGTTCTTGTAGTAGTCCTCGCTGCAACAAGAACAGACGGTAAAAATGAGAATTTTATTGCATCGGAAATGCACTGTTGTTATACCTTACTACTAAGAACCGAGAAAAAAGTGCGGAAAAATTTCAAACTTCCTTTCGCGATTATGTCACAAATTGCTACTATCTTCTAATAAATATTCTAATTTTCTAATTTTCTAATTTTCTACAGGTTCTAATTATTCCTATTCTTTAATTAGTATTTTTCTACTTTCCCTGCGTGTAATCGAGAATCATATTATACGATGATCGCCTAGATCTTCTGAACAGTTCAGATGTATTCCAAAGATTGATCTATTAAAATTAATTGCCAATTTACATACATATTTCAAGATCAAACGCGCTAATGATGATCAGTGTATTATATTAGACAGAGTGGGCCAGAATTCGTAGCATAACGAAATAAATTTTTTTATTCTTTTGCATTTAGCTATGGCGAATATTCAAAGTCGATTTCCTCGATTACGAAGCTATAAATTAAAATATTTAATTCTTCTTTTTCGATTTATTTTTTCACGTAGAATTATCCTCTTTCTTGGTCTATTGAGATAAGCAATAATTAAGTGCATGAATAATTTTCTTAGTTACGAAGCTTCGAATGAACCTCTTGCCTGGTCATACCACAAATTCCAGTCCAATCTGTATGTGACTGATGTATCAATAATTATTATACAATATTTAATTAGAAATTTTGAATAACTTCTAATTTTTAATTTCCAATATTGAACGTTCAATCGCGTATCTTTAGCCCTTTCGCTACTATAGTAATCGACCACTAAAACTGAGTCAAAAATTAAGACAAGTGCTATCGTTCCGTTTAGCTCTCTTCGCAAAGAATTGCAAACGCTAAACAATCGGTGTCTTTCTTCTTTTTTTCAAAAAACTTGGCCCCAAATGCTAAAGACTGCACATATGTAATATTTCCACCTTTGACAAGACACTTTATTCCACGACAGAGTCGTCACTTTTCAAGACTCGCCGTAGCGAAAGGGTCGACAATTAAATTTTCATTTCCACGTCATTCGAATAACAATGATACCTAAACAACAGAAATACTCATCATCGAACACGTTACGATGAGTACCGTAGTATAACTATTAATCTTGCCATCACGAAAGACGAGTTAGGTTATAGATCAGAGCACTGAAGCAAACAATTCTGTCGTTATAACAAAAAAAATAAAAGTTCTAAAATTAAAACCTATTGCTCCGTTTACTCTCGCAACCAACAACGAGAAACATCTGAACCTAAGAAAACGAGGATGCAACGAGAAATGAACCATGGAAATAGGTGTTCCATGAGAATTAGAGGAACTCTGTGCAAATTTCATGGTACGAAAAATGAAAAACAGCTTTCTAATGCAACAGTTTAAAAACCTTACCATCCAGGCACGTTCTCGGGGTCCATGCACTTGAAGCTGTCCTCGCTGTAAACGGTGCCAGGTTCGCACTGTCCTTTCTGTGGCACCACGCCGTTCTTGCAGATGTAGAACTTGGCACAGTCCTCCGGATGAGGATAGGTAGGGTGAGGAAGGATCCTGCCAAGTGGCCCGGGCACGTCGCCATCGGGACAGACGAAGCCATCGTCGAGGACGTCTCTCTTCACGTTCTCGCACAACCTGCTGGCATCCGCGGGCCAAACGCAGCTGGACATCTTGTCCTCGTAGATCAAGCTAGGTGGACAGGGCATTATCTGAGCCACTCCATCGATGCAGTTCACGAAACGATCGCAAGCGGTTGGATCCTCGTGCTTGAAGTAGCCATTAGCGCGCGGGCACCCTTTGCTCGGCTGGGGTTCCTCTGAATAATTAATATTGGAAGAAGATTCTTGTCAGACTTGGGTGATTGGACTCGTAATCGGTTATTTATATATTATACGTAAATTACGTTAAATAATATATTATGTTTATTTTATGCAGGTATAATTTATAAATTGATAAAATATTGTAAGTATGATGTTATAAGTTGTATACAAATATAGTCTACTAAATATTATAGATATAATATTATGATTGGAAAATTTTATTTCGTATATTTATATAATGTTATATGTAAATTGCATGTAATTATGTTAAATAATATGATATCATGAGTATTTTATATATGTATAATTTATAACTTTAAAAGGTACTGTAAATATGATGTTATAAATTGTATATAATTATAATATACTAGATATTATAAATATTTATATATTTAATTAATGTTATAAATTGTATATAATTATAATAAGTAATATAATGTTGTATATATGTAATTTATAAATTTATAATTATAGATTGAATATTATAATACCCCTTATCTTGAGTTTATTTATTATCGTTTACCAATTTAATTTATTTAACTTGATTTTAAGTTTAATTGCATCGAGTATCAATAATCGTTGACATAGTGAATGACTAAAATATTAGTGGTGAAGATTATTTAACTGATCCAGATGATATAACTGTAATAGATATATAGTTAACATAATATTTAGGTTTATGATGTAGATAATTATGAAATGTATATTCAAGTTTGAAAATTAAAGTAATAATTAATTGTTAGCTGTCTGCGTTTTCATGTATGTTATAGCCAGTCTTTTATAATATATTGTTAAACTGACGTCCAATCTGTATCGCTAATTTATATAATAATAAAGTGGTCAATTTCTTTTTATAATTAGCAAATTATTTGGAAGTCAAATATAGAAATTAAAATCTGGACCTCCTCCACAGGGGTCAAAGAGAAGACTAAATTGCTTTCGACTCACTCGTCGTAAATCAATTTTTTCGAAAAACAACCAATCCCAATACCCAAAATCATTAAAACGTTCCAAGAAATCACGATCAGTTGTAAGAAGATATTAAATTACATTTTTGCCAATTTTACTCTCTACATTTTTTATAAATGTAATATATATAAATTTACATTTAACATACGAATAACAAATACTATAAAAATAATGAAACTATTGCATCTCACAATTCTAAATTTGAAAATTAACGAGTGTAATAAGGAATTAAAAATTCCTTATATATCGATTCATTTGATATCCTACTCGTATTTCGACATGTCGCAATTACAATAATCGTATCATGTTTGAAGTATACTATACTTTTTACGTTCGAACATCGCAAACTTCGTCCTTTCACTAAGATTCTCCTGTGTCCTCAGAAATGAGAAGATTAGCATGCAGATTTATTCGATCCCGAATGGAACGAGACAATGAAAAAACCTCGAACAAAAGATTAAACGCGCGTCTGGCAGCAAATTTAACGAAGAATCGTTGAAACCGGTTCATCCGAAATTTATCGCCTCTCTCGGCACTCAGCTCGAACTCGATCTAATCGTCATTCGTTCCTCCGCGAAACGAAACCTGAATTCCATTTTAAGACCGGCAACGCTTCGTCCCCCGGCCGGACTTTCGATATGGAAAATCGGTACGAATTTTCGCTCCGGCCGAGAATTCGATCCACGTCCGCGATCGGAATTTCTCGAAAATAGAAGATAATGTGACCAGAATATTCTCGCGCGCGCAATCGGTACACGTAACTTTCACCTTTGGTTTCTCATAAGCTTGCTTCTCGAAGTTCCCGGTATCTCGCGATCTTTAAGCGATTGCACCTCGCCAGACGATCCGTTTGGCCAGGTATCCTGGCTTATCTACGGTACCGATTTCGAATCGACGTTTCCTTTGATGCGATTTCCATTAGAAATCTGAATATCTTCTTTTCTCTCCACCCAAAGAAAGAAAAAAGAATCGAGTAAAATATTTTGACGAGACGGGAGTTTTCTTTTTTTGAAACTTTGTGGAAGAATTGAATTTTGCTTTTATTTTTGGAATATTTAAATTAAACGTGGAATTATTTTTTATGTAAAATAATTAAATTTGTGATATTTCTTCGTTTTGATTTTCTAAGAAATTATTCAAATATATTAGCAAGAATTTTTATTTGGAAATTCATGAACTATTTCAATTTGGATGTTTGAATTAAATTTATATTATTCCTTCAATGTACCTAAATGAGAAATCGTTTAAAAATTTTGAGGGAAATTATTTTTGCATCGAAATCTATAAAACATTGTTTTAAACGATTTTGTTCTGTGAAACGTTTGAGCTGGATGTTATTATTTCATTTTTTATTTTGCCTAATAGATAACTAATAAAAATTGGCAACTTGCAATTTCAATTTTTCACAAGAAAAGTACGTATAAAATTTTTGTACTCGAATTATATTGGTTTATTTACTGTTGACACTTTCTGTGTCAACTAGCTTTAGAGCGTTTTTCCATTTAGGCCACATGTGCCACTAATGGCACACGTCATTTTATACTCGCAGGAAACGTTAGTGGCCCAAATGGAAAGTTCTACTGTCGATCGTTACAACATGGTATTTAACGCGTTCGAAATATTATTAATCTCAACTTTCGATCTTAAAGTGCTCTAAAAGTCATCCATCTGCTGTCATTCATCCATCACAGAAATTATTATGCGGTAACTCTACCTCGCTACAAATTGCAATATATGTAATTAAATAAAATGAAATACATAACCTCTACCGTATTTCGCAATAGGTAAATAAAAATGAATCAAACGTTTCACGATTACGTTAACCGTGTCTCGCTCGAATAAACATAAAGAATTCACGAAAATGTAACTTACGAAGCAGGCTCCTATCGCCGCAAGGCACGTTAGCTGGAATATCACACAGCTCCTTCTTAGGGTTGTCATCCCTGAATACGAGACCATCCTTGCACAGCTTCTCTTCCGCTTTGCCATCTACGCAGGCGTAGTAGAGATCGCACTGTTCCACGTCCGGGAAGAAACCCTTGGGCTCAGGGCACCGAAACTGTGCCCTGCTCAAGGTCACGGCACTGAGCAACAAAATCGAGAACACTCGAAGGAACATGGTCCTCTTATTTTTCCTTTTCTCGAAACCCTTAATCTAGAAACACGAAGGCCCGAAAACACGGTACGTTTCTCCTCTTCTTCTTCCTCTTCTTCTTTCTATTCCGATCCGTCGACAGCACGTAGCAACGTGGGTATGACGTGAGCGCAGACCTGAAACTGGTCCTGATTCGCCTGCCCGCCACACCACCTCTGCATCCTTGCTTGCATTTCACAACCCCCACCCCCCTTTCGCCGAAACTCCTTTCTCGCTTGCTCTCCTATCGCCGCTTTTCTTCGACGTCGACCGTCGATACGTTTCTCGGCTAAACACATTCGCCTTTGACTTGCCTGTTGCTTTCTGTTTTCCCGCGTTACGTCCCACCGTTTCTTCTTATTTCTCCGCTCGTTACACGCGTATCACGCGACACCGATATCCCTGGTCTCTCTTCCTGGTCCGCGCTACCCCCCACCCTTTGCCGCCCATGAACACCGGCTGAGTTGGTCACCGCTTATCATCGATCAGAATACAGTTTAGGTCGCAATGCTTCTGGTTGGTGGTAATTTATCGACAGACCGAAAGGGAAGTCCGACAGCGGTGAGGTTATGTCGGAGAGAAGGGTAACGTGCGAGGAAGGAACTGTTGGTGGGCGGAAAGTAAAATGTTTATTTGGCGGGAAGTGAGATTTGTTTTACTCTACGTATTTCTTGTTTCTTTTCTACGCGTATTGTACGGCGATACGTAAGTTTGTTTGCATTGAAATTATAAATGCTTTGCAGGGGTTAAAACTGAAGTATAGCTGTATCTCGTTGTAAACAATCGTCAACGAAATGAATTAGCAGCCAGGTTAGAAGAAGTTTATATTTTTTATATTATTATTTAAATATTTTTCGTAACATATTGATTGTGTTCGATAGGTTTCGTCGATAGTTGAGTTGAAAGCCACTGAAATGGAGAATTCGAAATATCTACGTGGGCGTTGACAGTGCTAAATTTAGATCTAGTAGATCCCTAGAATTTACTTCTAAAATATTGATTTTATATAATAAAGTATTAGATTTAAGTACTACGATGTTAATAAACACTGCTTTAGTTTTAGTACTAAGCTATAAAATGCATAAAATTTCACGATGAATATAAGGTGATAAAAGAACACATTAACAAGATATTAATAAAATATCTTAACAACTTGGACAATAATAATAAAATTTGCACAATTATGTTTATTATTCCATCAAATGTTAATTAAAAGACCTATGTAAGTATGAAAATTCCACGAATAACAAAATGTTTTTAATAAGTGAAAGCGGTTGAATGCTACACACGAACTTGTAATCCATTAGCTACATAATTTTTTCTTGTTTTTATGTAACAAAAAGGACAGCATATATGATATGACATTCCCAAAAAAATAAATTCATTTCGTTGTATTAATAATAAATATTACTTCTGAAAATAGGTAATAGTAAATGGTAATAGTACTTTTATATAAAATAAGTCAAATTTAACGGTTCAAAGATGATCTGTACCATAAAAGGAATAAATATTGATGTAACGTTTCATCACAGTTCATTCACTATTTTTTAATACGTTTTCGAATAAGTGAAGAATAACCACGTTATTTTATCAATTAGGCACGGCCCATACGGTTTCACGCGCGTTTGTGAAATTATATTTGCGCAACGCTTTGAAAGTGTCCGTGAATGTTAATATCGTTACTTCTGTGCACACGTTCTCTTCCGGGTACTTTGAATACGTGTTGTGCTCGGTATTCTCGCGCCACGTTTACTCTTCGTCAACGTGATACTCATTTCTTTAATTTCTTTACGATTTTCTTTACTTATTTTTCCCAGTAGTTATAATGTTTCGATTTTATAATATGTCTTAGATATATATTTCTATAGTTCTTGTAATGTTTTTTTTTTTTAATGTTTCATATTGCACATTTTAATAAAATTCTTTCACACCTTTTAAATGAGAACATCTAATATTTTTAATTCGTTAGAAACATTTGTTTGTCCTCATGTGAAGTAAACGGAAATAATCATGACATCTGGTTTAAAACATACCGAAGTACGTAGAAAAATAAGAATTGATAAGTAGGCCACTTTACCAAAAGAGGGCAGCACGGTTTCATCACGTTTCTTCGTATACATATGTTTCTCTGATTCCTTTACATTATCCCAGATTTTTTCACGAATCTTTAATTGTTTCGGGGATAAGCTAAAAGTATCAATCGATATCTCGACAAATAAATCAGTGCGTGATTTTTCACTATTAAAAAATTGCTTGGTGAAACATTAGGGCTCGTACGTGTGAAGCATACTCGTAATTGTGAAATGCGAAGAACAGATCGTGAACTTTCAGTGATTTGAATAAAAATACAATTTCACTTTCTTCTTTCATTGGACGATCGCTTTTTAAGCGACATACCCATGACTAATGCACGAGAAAGCAGAACAATTTAGATTCGCGGTGTAATGTCAACTACGTCAAGATAAAATTGGTGATTGATTTGCGAATACGAAAGCGTACATTTATTCGGAAAAATAAAAGCAACATTAGATATTTAAGTAGAATGATAAAAATTATGCAAGAACATTTAGGTAAATATTACGAATATAAAAATACTGACTGCTTTATAATAAGATGTTACGTGAAGCGTGAAGTGTGCATTTCTATTAATATATTTTAGTACTAATATTGTAAAGTACACTTTAGCAGAGAGTAATATTGAGACAAAATTCAAATATTTATTGAAACTAATGTAATTTTATATGAATAAATTATACAAAAAAGCATGAAACTATTAACTCTTCTTTTATGTTCGTATAAATCCATATCTATAGCAGAAAAATAAGCAAAGTAAAAAATCTACTTCCAATAAAGTTTAATTCAAAAAAGTTATGTTAATTTGTTAATTTAACTTTGATCTTCACGCCTATCAATAAAGATTGATATTTATGAAATAAAAATTACAAAACTAAACAATATAACATAGAACATGATCGTAACATGATTCGATGACACCACAATAATTTATGATTCGTGGTAATGTTAAAGGTCGACATTTTGAATACCTCTTGTGCTCGTATAAGTGAAGTAATATATTTCCAAAGGTCATGCAACTCACTTTTGATTCTTCTTAGGTAATGAATTATACGTGGGAAAAGATGTAGATAGAATACAATATACTTTATGGTACACTCGTGCAATACATAATTTTTTATGGTAAAATAAATAAAAATTTATTACAAAACTTTTTATGCTAAACTCCGTATTTTCAAAAAGAAGGCCTTTTTATTCAATATTTCTGTTATATATGTCAAAACATGAAAAATATATTATTTTTTTATTTTACTTCGCTATAATTATCAATATACAGTCGCATTAATTGTTAAACTTTTATAAATTTTTCGTATTCAAAATCACATGACGGTCATAGTGTCACGTAGAGGTCATACGGAGGTCATTTGCATTTATTTCGATTATCATATAATGATAATAAAAATGTAATTTTAAATAAAAGTTTGCTGTCTATTGTAATATTTATTCTTTCAAACCAACTTCAAAACAACAATATTGAAAATAAAATTTAAGGAATGTTAAAATAAACTAAAATTAGATTTTTTAACATTTGAATTGAAAAAGCACGTGATGAAATACATTTGCATGAACACGCCATCTTGCAACTACAATTTGAACTTTACCGATATTACAGTTCCTTGATTGTTTACATCATGTCTGAAAGCACCGATGCATGCAAGTATCTTTTATGATATAATAAAAAAAAATAATAAATAAATAACATAAATATATAAAATGGAAGTTCTTGAATTAAAAGATGTAAAAGCTGTACCTGATATTATTCATCCTTATTTAGATAGAGTAAAAACCGAAGCAACACCACTTGTAATTGATAATGGTAAGTAATATACAATACATTATACAATATGAAATAAGTATAATAAAAATTGATATATAATTTATTGCATATAAATATTTCTAGGGTCGTACAATTGTAGAGTTGGGTGGGCCACAGAGAAAGAACCTCAATTAGTATTTAAGAATCTTATTGCAAAGCCACGTAAAGAACGTGGTAAAAAGGATGGTGAGCCTCAGGTTGGAAATGACATAGCTAATATTGAAGCTGTTCGATTTCAATTAAAAACACAGTTTGACCGAAATGTGGTTACACATTTTGAAGCTCAAGAACAAATCTTTGATTATACTTTCACTCATATGGGGATAGATACAGAAGGGGCAGTAAATCATCCCATTATTTTAACAGAAGCATTTCTCAATCCTAATTATTCACGAAACTGTAGGTACATAAGTATATAACAAACTTTGAGGTTAGGTTAAACTTTAAGTTTTAGATCTTCTTTTCTTAAATTATATCACTTTTAGTGATGGCTGAACTTTTATTTGAATGTTACAATGTACCTGCAATAGCATATGGAGTAGATTGTTTATTTTCTTATCAACATAATAATTGCCCATCGGATGGCTTAATAATTAGTATTGGGTATCATACCACACACATAATACCTATATTAGATGGTAAAGCAGATCCTGTAAATTCAAGGAGAATCAATGTTGGTGGATACCATATTACATCTTATATGCATAGGTTGCTTCAACTTAAATATCCAGTCCATGTAAATGCTATAACACCTAGTCGAGCAGAGGTATGTATATCATCTATCATATCTACTATTATAATTTGAAAAATAAATGTTTTTGTTTTTCTTAAATAGGAATTAATACATGAACATTCAATGATAGCTTTAAATTATCAAGAAGAAATTTCTAAATGGGCAGATCCCGATTATTATGACACGAATGTATTAAGAGTACAATTACCCTATGTTGCCCCTGCAAACGCTCCTGGTTTAACAGTTGAACAGCAGAAAGAAAGAAAACGTGAATTAGCTAGAAGATTAATGGAAATTAATGCCAGGAAAAGAGAAGAGAGAGTTAGACATATTTTTTTCTAATTTATTAATTTATTTATATATGAACGTAATGCAAAAATAATTATTATTTATAGTTAGCAGAAGACGAAGAACAGTTAAATCAGTTATTGGCAGTCCAGGACTTATTAGAAGAAGGAGAAACAGATGAATTCGATCAAGCATTAAAAACCTATTCTCTCGCGAATGAAGCAGATTTAATAAAAATGATTAATAATTTGCAAGCAAAAGTAGAAAGAACTAGACAAAAAATAGTAGCAGCTAATTCACAAGAAGAAAATATTGCAATGGAAGAACAGAAACCAAAAATAAAATCGACACTACAACCTAAAGACCAGCAAGATTTCGACGAATGGATTGCTGGTGTACGAAAAAAAAGGTAATCAAATTTTTCATTACTTTTATAACGTTATTGAAGTATATCTTTTTTTACATTACAGGCAAGAAATATTAGAACGACGAATGGCGAAAAGACAACGCAGACAAGATATGGCGAAACGTAGAACAGCTGCTGCTCAAGAAAGAATGCGTATAATAAGCCAATTAGCGAGAAAAGAAAAACGTGATGACGATTTTGGTATGAGAGATGAAGATTGGGATGTTTATAAAGTTATAAATAGGGTTTGTACACATTTTTATTTCTCTTTTAGTTTAAATTTATAATTTTGAAATTATGTTATATTTTTAATTTGTTTATATTTATACAGGAAGGTGGAGACTCAGATTCAGAAGTAGAACAGGAAAAGCTTCTGGAATTGGAAGATGTATTACGACATCACGATCCAGAATTTGACGGCGCTGGATCTAATGTTCCTATAGTTCCTGGAGAAACTCATCAATTGCACGTAGGAGTAGAACGCTTAAGAGCTCCAGAAATACTATTTCAACCATCTATGATAGGTTCTGTAGAAGCAGGTATTGCAGAAACTATCGAATTCGTTTTGAAGCTTTATCCATTGGAACAACAGTCGCGACTCGTGGGAAATATATTTCTTACTGGAGGGCCGACCAGATTTCCTGGTTTACTCGAGAGATTGAATCGTGAACTTCGTGAAATGCGTCCATTTGGATCGAATTTCCAAATAAATATCGCAAAAAATACTAGTATAGATGCATGGTATGGCGCGAGGGATTTTGGCCTAAGTGGAAATCTTCCTGAATTTTTAGTAAGCAAGAAGGAGTACGAAGAGAAAGGTGGTGAATATTTTAAAGAACACTCGACCAGTAATACTTACACTCGATCTCCTGATCCCTTACCTACAGTGCAAGCTCCTGTGACATCAGAACAGGTTATTGTAGAGGATGCTGTTGTTGATGTTGAAATGGAGTAGGAAAAATAACTTTTATACTGCTCATTATCATTTAATAAAATTTATTTGGTATAAAAATTGATGTTTCTCGTTAATTCTTTTTATCAAGCAGCAGATGCGACAACTATTTGAATAATAAAGCTAAACAAATTATTTTTTTAACGAAATATAATTTAACTTTATATTTAATTTTATGTTTTCCACAAAGAAAATTTTCATTTCACTACCTATCCATCATAGAAAAATTCAATTTCATTAAAACATTATTTTATTAAAAGTTATATTTGAGGATGTATTTTTGTATAGATATTTTTTTCTATGGATAAAAAAAAAAAATTTAACCTGTTTGAAAAATGTTTAGCTACAGATACATGTAATTACAATAAAAATGAGGTGAATAAAAATACAGGAGATACTTTTTTATGGATATCTACTTTATTACACAAGTGTTTCTGTTTGTTCATTCAATCACGAACAAACTACATTGTAGTCTGTTTGTTGATCACACTGTACAGTTCCCAATCATCGCCATTTCATCATTCAAAGATAATTATGCGGGTACATTCTGGCTTTTTGTTTTTTTATTCATCGAGAATAGCCGACATCCGCTTGTTTATTGGCGCTTGTCGAGTAAGCTAAAAAACTGAGAAAGTGATCCCTCACCTCAGCGGTAGGATTTACTACAGCGACCTCGAGAAACTCCCCCACGTCTCTGTCCATGGCTTAANATATATATATATATATATATTGAAAAAATATTACGAAGCCCTACAGGCGATTATATTACAGCTAATTATAAGTGATTCTTGCGTGTTTCATCTAATAAAGGAACATACCGTATGGAAACTCGTTCGTTTCGAGCCTTTCACATGTCACAACATGCACAAGAAAAGAAGAAACAAGTCGATTAGTTCTCTCTTTCTCTTAAAGAAAAAAAAGAAAGGTCGTGATCACAAGCGCACAGCGTTTGTTACGTGTATTTGTTTAAAGCACTCAATGACACTTGTTACATTTTTACTTTTACGTATTCTGTGGCTACACTTTCGTCTCTTATCACATGCAATTATAGATAAAATTACAAAGTATAGCGTATTACATAACATACGAACCGGTCGAGCGAAAATATCGATTCTTAAATAGTCCTTTCATTGAATTTGTCGAGGGAACGCAAGGGATCCATAAATTAGGTTATCTTTCGCAGCGAAATACGGTGAAAGCAAGTTTCACGTTAAAACGTCTACTAATACGTATTGCACTAATAAAGCTCATTACAAAATTGGGATTTACAAAAATCTGACAAAACTATACACAATGTTGCATCGATCCAACTAGTTTTTTCTTCCATTTTGTTCTTTCAATCAACGACAGTATAACGTTGTAATGAGCTCAATTCTAGGCACGCGGGCCTTACAAAAATCCAATATATATAGTTCGACCCTTCGAAACTATAGCCAATCGATGCTCTACGTTTCACGTAATACAGCGGATACTTAATTTAAATAATATCCTTTGTAACTATCACAGGCTGAGGTCGCTGCAGTTTGAACAATTCTTGCTAATTAATAACAACGGTAATAATAATTAGTAATATTTTCAACTGATCGCAAAGTGTTTTTCCATTTCTAATAATTAGTGGAAGAATAGAAAAATGTGTGAAGAGTGTCTATTTCTTTTATTTCTTTCGTTATTCATGGTTTTCTCATTTTTCATGCTTCTTTCTTTTAATGTAGTAGCAATTATAGTGAGGTAGAGTCCAATCGGTAAAAAAAGTAAGAATACATTTTTATGTGCCCTAGCTAAGAGTGAGGATCTACTTTCGCCAATGATAATATCGTACGCTAATTAAAATTACACGCGGTTTTAACATATTCTTATCGTGATAATCATATAAAGTAGCGATAATAATAATAATATTAATAATTACAATGATTTACGATAAAATTATAATAATAAAGACAATAGTATTTCAAAATAATCATTAGTACAACAATGATTAATGTTCTGCAATATAATGGCTTTATGTATTTATATATATATATATATATATAGATTTATTTATATATTTATATATTTATATAGTCGCATGGTGGGGAAGAGGGTAAGTGACAGCTATGTACAGTACATACTTGCCTTAGTTGTACCATCGTTACGTTTATACGTATCTATATTCTCGATAATCATAATCGTAATTATACGATAATAATCAAGAATCGCAATAAACAATAATAATCTGTGATAATCAATAATAATATTAATAATAATATTATCGTCGTTTTTACTCGTAAAATAGCCTATATTCTCGTGTAGTAATCGTGTGGTGGTATCGTAATAAGAACTAGTATGCAGTATGTACGTAAAGAGGATGTGTTCAACCAGGATATGTCGGTGAAAACTATGGTGTATCAAGCGTCAACTCTTTTTTTCTTCTTTATATTTAAATATCTAATATATGTGATATATATCATATATATATCATTCACTATCATTTATCGCATTTTTTTGTTCTTGTCTCTCAAAACTACTATTACAAAAGTGCGTACTCTCGTCTTACGTTTTATAGGTACATACATGTATCGGCGTAACCTACCTACTTGTTCATTGTCCTTTATATTAGATCTGTAGCTTTAAATTATTCTCTTCGATTGGACAGGAAGCGTCGAAAATAGCGCTGCCCCTAGAGACTGAATTCATTTTTTCCGTGTAAGAATAAACGGCATCATGGAGTCAATTTTGTTCGCGTTATAAACCTTTGTACCTGGGGAAAGTAATTTTATTAAAATATATTTTCATATTCGACTGTTCTTACTTAAATCTTCCCGATAATAGTTTTAATTGATACGTTTAACTCAAAATTGTATAACGGATGCAGAGAACGTAATACTTCAACGCACACGTCGAACAGTGGTCGATAAAAATCGCATCTCATGCGAAGCATTGAAACATAACCTTAAAAGGCGTTGTTATGTATTCGCATTTCACATGCTCGGACGATATACAATTAACGACGTGTTTCGAAAGTGACATTTTCGATTTCCATTTGTATTTTATTTTTCAAATAAAATAACCGATTCAACAACTAACTGGTTATAGGCAACTTTATGATACTGAAAGTTCACTTCCCTGAGAAACAGAGTTCGAACCGAACAAAACTTGCTCCATGACAGCCGACCTACTTTTTCACAGAAAAATAATACTGCAACCGGTTACAGCACAATTTTCGCCACAGCCTGCATGCTTTCCTTAAACGGAGCACTACGATAATCCTCTGTTTAACATTTCACGCACACACGCATACACACGCACATTTTTCAAATATGCAAATTCACTCATACACGTACATACATACATACGCGCGTATTTTTGTTATTTTAGAAGCAAACGTTCAATTATAGGTTCAGGTTTGGGTTCGAAGTTTAGATTTTTGTTACATATAATATATATATATTAATATATATTATATTAATATAATATATATATATATGACACGATACTTTCTACGCTTCGACCGTATGTATATAGGTATATCTTATCTTTATCGTCGTGCCGTATCAGAATCTTTTATTCCTTCGATGAATCGATCATCCATATTTCTCTATTATTAATTTTTTTCTGTTTCCCTCTTCCTTTCTTTATTTTGCTCTCTTTCTTTTCGAATCGTGCGATCTTGCTATCTCTCTATCACTCACTCACTCACTCACTCTCTTTCTCTCTCTCTCTTTCTCTCCCTCTCTCTCTCGTTTTCTTTCCCGAGGATAACCCGAAACAACACACCGCGAGAATCCGATAAGTAATTCCCATTTTTTTTTCTGTTTCTCTCTGTGTTTTTTAAAAAAAGGTTCATCGACACGCAATTCAGAACTTGCTTTTTATTTCTTGTTTGCTCCTTAATCAAAGCTTTTTAGGCACCGTTCAAGACTCGACCTGAGGAAAAATATTAGCAATAAAAAATCTTACGCTTGTACTTACGGCCTAACTAGCCAATCGATCTTTTCCTTCTTTTATTTTTCCTGCTTATCTTTTTATTTCTCTCTGCTCTTGGTTCTAGTACCCTAGCGTTTGTTATAGACCATACCAGTGTTAACCTCAACTGACTATCGTGTGTGTACGTGTGTCCTGTATACTTTTTACGTGTTTGCGATTAGTCGAACGAGTTCGATTTTGTTCCTATCGATTGAAGATCGTTACTCGAACAAAAGAACAGTGGAATATCTTCAATGACTGGGGAAGACGTTAGAAACGGAGATCTCTGAAACATCGCGGAACGAAACGCGCGGGAAGTAGTATAACCTCAAGCCGCGTTTACAAAAATACGGATGCATTTCGAACGAAACACCGTTTGCAACACTGCTCGGCGGAGAGATTTGCTTCTTTTCAACGTCTTTCACGCATATCACATGTTCGCCACACTGTTTGACTTGATAGCTTCGCTTTAATTATTTATACGGTATAATGGCATCGTGGTGTGTATTCTACATTAGATTTAGTGGCTATTTGATTAGAAGACCGCGCTACTTGTTCGCGACAAGTCTCTCGAAGCGACACAATATATGTATACTTATGTAAAGAGAATATAGTAAGGCCAATTTGAATATTAAAGAAAATTTTTAATTTGTATAATTTAAAAATTGCATTTATAAAATTGGTTCTGATTACTCTCTGTACGGAATATATTTTCGAAAATAAAAACGTTTATAAATTTGTTAGTAAATAAAATTCTGGATGTTAGCAGAGGCTATATTATATGTAACGTATATGGCCAAATATTTATATTAAATATCGGTATTGAATTTATTATATTAATCAAGGAGTTTTAATATTTGAATAAATTATTGGAGATATAAACATTACAGGTTTGAAGTAATCATATTTATTCATATTAAATAACGATATATAAATAATTGTATTTACAAAAAAATTTAACATAATTTACTAAATTTTGATCTTATAAATCTTATTTAGAAATATTTTATACAGGTATGATTTTAGAGGCTATTCATCAATTTGTAAACTCATTATTAACATACTGTAAAAATTATCACATACATTAAAATAACCTTCAAACTCTTTAAATAATATCTTACATAGAAATACCTTACTTAGAACAATTTCTTCGTTATACGACTCTATTTTTACTTCTACAGTGCTTCCACATACTTTTTCATACTTTCCAACGAAGAATTAACGAACAACTGATTCGAATCACGGATTTTATATATAGCGGCTAAAAATACTACATGAAAAAAAAATTAATTTCAAACAGTAGCCAAACTGTGAGTATATAAATCTATTCGTAGATATGTATGACCTTACTATATCTTTTTTTCATAAAATATACACAGTTCTCTTTTAACTTTAAAACTTAATATTACCGTAGGACACGCATCAAGAGACCTGCCTGGAAGTTCATCCGGAGTTAACTTCACGAAAAGCAGCAATCAGCGGAAGAAGTATTGCGTGTTATTATCGTCTACGTTGCACCGCCTCAACGATAATCGATCATCGACGATGGGAAAATGAAAATTCAGGATGCCAGAAATTATCGTCAAGGCGGCCACGATCGCCCTACTCTCGTATAGAAACATTTTATCATCTATCCACTTCTTTTATTGCTGTCTGTGTTCCCTCCTTTTTCTAGAACTGCGACGAACTGGCAAGGTTCAGCCTAAACGAGGTTTAACGGCGTCACGTGACCTTAAGATACGAATTGCTTGTTTATTTCGGTGGACCACATCGCCCCTAAAGAAGCATTGCTCTGGGTGTTCCCGCTATATAGATCTCAGAGAAGAAAAACGCGTGAACGTGTACGACAGCCGGAAACAAAAGCCAGTACTAGAAGTGCGTGTCTCGTTTAAACATCGTTACACATCGAATCCCAGGTAACCTTATATCTTACATCGTGGAATCCGCGGCTCCTATGAAAAATCCTACACTATTTTATTTCGCAGGCCTCTATAAGACTTACTGGTAGCACGGTAAACCTCTATAAAAATAATAGCTATCCTACGTAAACGTATTACAAAAATAAATGGCATTGTACTCTGCTAAAGAAGCAAAATGGTACAGGCGCAATGTCGAGCGACGCGAGCATCGTTTCGTCATTTTTACTCTTTCTTACCGTTTCTTTCTCAGCTCATCCTTATCCTCGCCCGCCACTCGCGCTTCACTCCCCACTCCCATTCCTCTCCCCTCTCCTTATACCCATCCATCATACCCCCACTCCTTGCCGCCTTATCGACTCCCCACTCCTATTCTAAAAGGTAGACCAGTCTCGATAATAAATCGAGATTGATTTCGCTCTTATTAAATTCGTATACCACCCTCGATTCACGTGGCTCTTATCAACCGAACCACCACTCCCACCTTCCCCGCTGGTCTTCGCTGATTAATCCAACCCTCACCCCTCACCCTACCCCCACCAACTGACCCGCGAAAGTCGATTTAATTACATCACGCGCTGCTCGTACCAGGAGACGAGCGAGAGTATTAAACGTCCGAGCCAGGGCTGTGCGGAACCGAGTATCACAAATGTGTAGGGCCGATCAGCCGGCACGATAAAGCACCCAAAGGGTTCAAAGTCGGACCAGGAACTGCTTCGAGCCTCTGCCGGAAGTCCGCACCGAACCGACCGACATGAAAGGAGACGGTGGATTCTGTTGAGGAAAAATGCGACGATCGTGCAATTTTTTTCGGTTTTATTCATTTGGTATCGTTTATAAGGCAATGGAGTATTTATATTTGAGAGTTTAAGTCATTTTCTGTGTATCTTTTAGGTACTGGAAAGGTATAGGAGAGTGATGTATGGAAATTCAGGATACGAATGGGATGTATATATATATATACATACATATATGTGTGTGTGCATTGCGATGGTATTTTGTATTATTTTATGTTTCTATTAGTATATGAACGCGTTAAATTTTATTTTGTGTTATTTTATATTTCTATAGGTACGAAAATGTACAGGATTTTATTTTTATTTTTTTTCTTTTTCCTTATTTTTTATTCGAGACTAGAATTAATTCAATGCNATTATGACTCGATAAGGATGTCGTATATAAATTGTTCGAAGAATAAAGGTATCTAAAATTGTTTGATATTTTTATTTTCTTCAAAACTCGAACGCCGCTCTTTCGTGTATTTAATACTGTCATTTAAACAAGTGACTAGTAAAACTTCGTACTCATTTTCCTTTTTTTTTTTTCCTTTTTCTTTGTTTATAGTCGAAATACTAGGAACCAAATGAGTATGGCTTATCTCTACACGTAAATAATTACTCTTTTATTCCGTTTGTGTTTTTTTTCTTTTTTTTTTTAAATCACACGTACATTTACAAACTACTATTGTTATTGCATCGTTATTACAAAAATGGTAGCTCAGATTTCACGTTTGCGTCTACGCGTTATGCGATCGTTGAAAAATTGCAGTACCATCGCAAGTCTTTTATTTCACATTCTCTTTCGTTTCAAGCTTTTCTTTCCATGTTTGTAGATTTGGTGTGGACTCGGTTAAAGGCAACGAGACTCGAGTGACTCGTGACCGAAGCAGACTAACTCTGTTAGTAGTCTCGAAAGACTGATTTGAATCGTTACTTTCGGTTGCACTTTGCTGTTATCGCTTTTAGCATGTACATTTTGCACCATTTAGAGTTCATAACACGAATAATAGCATTTGCTTGCACCAAGTATAGTACAGGTATAAAATTTATCAATTCATTGCATCCTAAAGTAATTGGAAAAAGGATCCACATATTATGTAAAATAAAAGGACTTAAACACCGTATCTTTAAAACGTTTAAAATATCTATAATATCCTACAGCTCCATAATTCTGCGTGTTATTTCTTTAATTAGGAATATCAACCTCGCGTATAAAAACTTCTAAAATTCCTCAATGTATCGATAAAAAGAATTTCATTCATTTCGACAGCTGTCTAATGGTCAAAATGCTTATACCGGCTATTCAATTACAAAATCTGCATTCTCCATAACGCATGTACACTATGATACGTTTCCCCCCCTAAAAATGATAAATATTTCATAATTACAAACGATGAATAGTCTTTTAACCCTTTGCAGTCCTGTCGGGAAATCGTTCCAAGAAATATCATACACTTGAAAATTACAAACTGACATTTAATCGAATTCCTTTCTTCCTTTATTTATTTAAATTGTCCTATTTTTTAGTCGTAGTAAATAAGAAATAAAGCAAAGGGTTAAATAAAAATAAAAGCAAACAGCACAGTACAGAATTATCCGACAACATGTATGTATATAAAATACATAATACCAAAGGATTGTTATACAACCAATTTTATAAACCAAGCTGCCATTAATAATACTAAATCACGATCACAACCGAACTACGATAATTTCGAGTAAAATCAGAAGACACGAGAATATAAGAATGAAAGAAAGTAAAAGAGGAGAGCAAGCGAAATTGGCAAGGAAGGTTGTAAGTGTGGTCGAAGAACGATTCAAACCAGTAGATCCTCGGAAACGATCTTTGCTCGCTTCGCGCCAGAATCACTCGCGGTGTATCCTCAGAGAATAGATCGAATAACTGCCCTTGTCGAGCGACGTTTCCACGTAACATCGTAACGCGATATCGACGAAGGTTTCACCAGGCATTGCGACTGGTAACGTTCGATCGGGGCCCGATCAAATCTACCGATTACCGATGCAACAATCGTGCGGTTTAACCCATTCGCTGCCAGGAAAATTTCGAGCGTTTTGCTTTAGGCTTGAAGATTTTATTTCGAACGAATTCCATAGAAGTTAATAATATTTAGTTTGAGATATAGCGTTAAAATGGCGTTTATTTTTTCTAATAATTCTTAACTCAAACGAATAGAAACTTATATTCCGTGACAAATCGCAATCCACTACGAGATATCTCGTAGTTGGCAGTGAATGGGTTAAGAAATCTCGCGAGTATTGCTCGCGAAGGATTAATCCGCTCGAATTCCCGACTGACCTTTCTTGACGACGAACATGGAGAGGAATAAACGAAACGAATGGTGAAAAAAAAGAAAGAAGACCGAAGAATGAAACCCTTACTATGGAGGAAACGTTACCTCGAGCCCTGTTAAACACCAATGGACGAACTGCGCGAGACGAAAAATCGAACATGGACGTGAAAGTCGATCGTGTGTACATTGTGCACCGATTCAAAAATCTGTGTGTGTTCGTTCACTTCGTATAATAACCTAAAAATCGAAGCGGGGCTTAACGCTAGAACCGTGGGTCCGGCGCCATTTTGTTTGGTCTGGTTCCTTTTCTCGTTACGTTGGTACTTTTATCATATCTAGTGATTTTTCGCGTGTAATATATTATATGTACTTGTAATAGAAATTAAACTATTGTATCTTGGAATATGAATGTAGAAATGTGGCGAAGTATAAGTATATTTCTTTCCTGGAATTTTGTAAATAAATCTCTGTAAGGTTTAGTTAAATTTTGTAGCTAGTACTTTCACATCGAGTTTATACCGAAAGCAGGTTTAGTTTTGGTGTTAAAAACTGCCTCGAGCATATAAGGTTTGGTGTATTTTTGCTGCCAATATGCCAAAATAACTTTATTACGATACCTGTATTCCAAGCATTTCGAAAATCTGGCCTCGACAGATTTGGCTAATACGGCCGTAAAGGATTTTAAATGAAATTATTAAAATAGAATAAGTGATTCCCTAAATCTAAGGCAATAAGAAGTAATTAATTGTTTGTAAGACTAAAGAAATTTAAGAGTGCGTAATGTTTATTAAAGATATATATAAAATTAAGAAAATAGCGCATATAGTGATCTCTAGTGGAATTCTAGGGAGAATGAAATTCCCAAGGTTCTAGCGTTAATTCCATGAATATTTGATATTTTGTTATTTTTCGTCTCGTGACTTGATTTCTACGATTCCTTTTGTACGAAACTTTGGTTTGTCAAACGTGATTTATTGAAAAAATGGACGAGAACTGTACGGTGCAAAAGAGCATTCTTTTTCATGATTTTCAATCAATATCGATTTCTTTATTTCGATTCTTTTAACTCATTCGTGTGTTTTTTCTTTCTGTTGAAAATACTTTGCTGTAAATCGCAATATTAAAATATCATGGAAGAGTTATTTTGATTTCTTCAATTAGAAATTCGTATGGCAATAGCACAAATAATGGTCTGTGACCAATTATGTTACATTGTACAAAGTATCATTCCATGGTGAAAACACGCTTTTTCGTGTATATTTATAAATAAAATATCTACAAAATTTTATACGTATTTTGAGTGGTATGTCTGATCATAAAACAAAAACTCAAATACAAATTAACATCGTTATTTCTTTCCTTCCTTTTACAATTTTGATTCTCTTTCTTTGATGATATACAAAAACAAGATGTTTTATCGATTTACCACTAGAATTACCAACCTCTATCGCGTATCTAGTTATATTATATACAGAGGAATATAATTAAAGTGGTATGATAAAAATAAATACATGTACATGATTACGTTCCTTTCTCGATAAAAGTTAATATGAATCTTTACAAAATGTCTCGCACAATTTTTAGTAATTGCGAAAATAAAATCCCGAAAGCCGCCATCTTGACTAGTTTGGTAGTTCTAGTGACAAATCCTAGTTTGAGAAATAAAAATAAATGAAATAAATTTCGTAATTTGTGATACATTTTTCTCGACATTTGCGTAGAAATGAATGTAATATTTTGGTTGCCTGATCGAATCGTACGTGAAAGCTCATCTAGGGTATTTTAGTGCGCCATTTTCACGATAATTGGTTCGAGTGCATAGTCACGTAGAAACAGCTGTTCTTAAATACTGTTATCCCTAATTCTTTTTCATTTATTATTCGCAAGCAGTCTATTGTTGTTACTTAAAAGTTTCTGGTACAAAGCTGATTGTAATTATTCATTTACGATGTTTAACGAATGAGAGTGGTCTCGTGGTAAGCTTTACTTGATTCGGCATCGTCGAATTTTATCATCGAATGATGCAAGCGTTGAACAATGAAATCCTCATCGTGCATGCATGAAGAGGCAAGCAGAACGCGTTTCGACATTTATTAAAACGTATGGCTATTTGAAAATCTCGAGTAACGTACGACGAAAATAAAAATTCTAAATATTTCTCCTTAGGTCACACGTATTTTTAAGTACTCGAAATTACAGAGTAGCCGACACCAATGACGTAAAAAATCTCGCGAAGAATAATATCTTTATCGAACAGTTCGCTTTGACTGTTGAAAATTGGGATCGCTCCCAATTAACCGATTTAATCTCGAAGAATTTAAATTTTGTAATATTTTTTTATAATTACGAATTGTAATTATGATTGCATAACTCTGGATAGGTATAAAATATTCGAAGTAAATCGGAATCTAGAAAAGAAATTGAAAAAAAAAGTAAAGTAAAGGAGTAAAAAATTTGATTACAGATTAGCTTGTATTGAATAATTTGACGAATAAGATATTGTAAAAATCGTGTTAAGTGTAATAGTGTAATAGTTCGCATTATGTACTCGACTCATGAACATATTATATAAGGCTATCATTAGGTAGTAATAACCCTCAATTGATAGCATGAGGTCAAAATGAACCACATTACCTTTTCAGAGTGTAGCAAGCATGATACTTGATATACATGAACTTTTAATGACATAATAAATTTAGAATAAATATAGCTATTAATGTAACTATAATTAAACGGTGAATAAGTTAAAATATATTTTAGCTATCAATTACTAAATGTAAATTTAAGCGATATTTATTACAAATTAAAACAGCGTAATAAGGAATCGTCTGATTCATAGATTATGCAATTAGTAGATTAGACAATGTTAATACGTTTCAATAATTTGTATCATTATCTGTATATATTTGAGTGTAAAACAAAAAATGAAAAAAAAAGAAACATTGCAGAAACGAAATTCAATTATCTGATATAATCAGGTATAACTTATCTCAAAGACGTTTCTGCGATTAATAAATCACGAATACTCGAGTATTTTAACGTTGCAACAAATTTAAAAAATCTTTCAAATTTTTTAAACGCAAAGAAATTTGATTCATTTTGAGATTCGACTGTATAAAGAATCGAAACTCGATTAAAAACTCGATGCGTCTTAATTTGTCGAATTTTCACGCGAAAATAACTTAAAAATAAAATAAATATTCAATAAATAACCGCGTTTAGTCGATAACTTTTTCAAATTTCCGCGGGAACTCTTACAACACGTAACTCGATAGAATAATGTCTATCTCTTCGATTAAACGTTAAACGTAAAAAATTTACTTTCCGATTTTTTATCATATGGCACTGAAATACTTGAATCTTTCAAATATCCATACGTCTATATCTCTCAAATCATTTTTGTATTAAAAGATTACGTATCCTGTACGTATCAACGATAATGCATCAAATGCATGATGATATTCAACTTCTCTTTCAGAATGTTGTACGTTTGTCGTCAAGAAAAGCGTTAGAAAATTTGTTTCGCAACAAGACAGATCGAGAATCGAACAACGCGAGCGTCGTCAATAATTAATAGATCGCGGAGAAGATGCCTCTTCGAAAATCGAGACGCGAGTGAAATGAACCAATCCGCATGCACTGAGATTTCGAATAAGAAACATAATACTGACACGGACAAGCACGAAATAATAATAACAATAATAATAATAATAATATTAATAATAATAATAATAATAATTAATTATCGTCGTAACGTATGTACATTTGAATTGTCAAACGAGGACATAAATTTAATCATATACAAATGAAAATATTTATCCAACAAATACATACATATATATATATACATAGGTAGATAGATATATATGTATATATAGACATAGATGTATATATATATAGATACATATTATATAAATTATAATCACTTTTCTTTCAAATAGTCATGTAAAAAATATCGTGGTTTGATAACACAAGAATCACATTGCACGGAATATCGCTATTCTCGAAGTCATGCACATATCCCAACGGCACCTCGTAATAATTCTTATCCCGATTATTCATTTCCAAACCTCGTTCGAACAACAATTGCATCTTACTTCGGATAATTCTCGTATACAAAATGACGCGTCACAGTCCGTCGGCGCATCGCCCTACGCGCATCTTCGCGAGGGAAATTGGCGCGCGGCTTAAAAATCGTATCCCGTTTTTTACAAAAGAAGAAGAATAAAACGATACATCTACCTCGCTAATTTCTCTTATCTTTCGATCGATGAATATATCTTCTCTTATACATATATATATATACATATATATATATAAAAAAAAAAGAAGGGAAAATAAAGGAACACGAAGAAAGAAAAAGCACAAACAACAACGATCCGAGTTCCGTGGCACTGTTTCCCGTTCGTCTCGTCGAGAAACGGCGAAACTAAGTCTACCCCCTTTCTAAAGACACGTATACACCGCGATACAATCGCTGGAAGACTGTCCAAGGTCGACCGACCGTCGCCAAGCTATATTTCGATGATCGGCTAGTGGCGCCAAAAAATTGCAACTAATTACATTTGATTATATACATATACACCGTCTGCCAGTATACATCGAACGAAATGAATCTGTGTGGACGCAAAACTTCGTAGTCTACCAGTCTATCGACTCAAATCGGCCAATGTCAAAAAGTTGAACGACTCTATTCGCGTACGGTAAGTCGACTGTGAAAATACAACGTTTCCCAACGATCGTATCCCAATCTGCATAAACCTTAACACCGATCGATCGTTCGAATACTCTGTCGTCGTGTTCAATCGCGAAGAACGAAAAGAAAGAAGAAGAACGACGAGAACGTAAACAACGACGCGTTTAAAACTATACGCAACATGGTTAAAAGAGTAATACTTTACGTTTGAGATTATCTAACAATTCTCTTCGACGAACAAGAAAGACGTGGGGCAACGAAAATGGGGATCAGAGATCGACACTAAGGAAAAAAGAGTTTCGCCAGAGGAAACAGCACAAGCATAGTGTACGAAAGGAGATCAGGGAACGTTGGTTCCGCGTACAATGAAGAAAACTGTCAACCGACGACTCGAGAGGTTCGATTAGAAAATAGCTGCCCGCTACGTGTGGTCGTCGCTTGACTACGCAAACTATAGTCGATGCTTCTCGTGCTTCTCTAGACGATGGGCGGCAACTCTGCGATATAATATACGATATCTTTATGTTTTTTTTTTCTTTTTTTTTTCAACTTCCTCCCGTTTTCGCTCATTTTGATTCCCTTACGCGTTAATTACATGTAACTTGTATATACGTATGTACAAAAGCTCGGTCAGAAGAATTTCGCGTGGAATACATTCCGCGAGACGTCTTTGACTTTTTTCCCACCTATTTCAGAATTATTCGACCGTGCGTTTCTCGCGCCCTAACGATAATACGCGGCGAACGAAGGAAAGTAGCAAGTAAAGAGCGCACCGAAGAGAAAAGTTAACCAAAGGGAGAAGAAAAAAAAAAAAAAGGAGAAAAAAAAGAAAAAGGATGACAACAGATTTTCCCAATGGTAACAATGATGCACGATACTGTGATGCACGATAAAAGGAATCGCCATCGACGATGCGACGTTTTTCAATTAATTCATCGACCGTGAACTTTACTCGAGTCTGTGTATGTGTACGTGTGTGTATGTGTTCCTTTGTCTCTCTATTATTTTTTTCTTCCTTTCTTTCTCAATTTTTTTTCTTTTTTTCTTTATTTCACTACACTTTCTCCTATCGATCTTCTTCTTTTCTCTCTTTTTTTTTCGTATTTTTTTCTTTTTTTAATTTTCATATATATTGGTCCGACATGTGCTCTTTCAAAGAAAGGACCTATCCTTTTCCCTTCTTCTTATGAAAAATACACGGATCTTTGATATACACGTCACGAACGAAAACAAGAACTCCCGTGTTATGCACGTCCGCGGAATGGCGGTTGAAATTATTGAGATCGTTAAACTGATCCGGAAGATACGGAGAGTGTGTGCGTTTCGGTGCTGGATAACGCTTCTAACGTATATAACCGTGTCCCCGAGACCCGTCGCTCGAAACAGCTCTCGTTTCCTTTTTCGTCGATAAGAAACGCTCGTTACGTTTGCATAATACGGCACTATGTCACCGATAAATAAATCGCGTCTCTATCGATCGTACGATTTACCCGTTCCATCATTTTCATAAATCAGGAACGCTTTCGTATCACGTTCGATCATTTGCGAAAATAAACGCTCATTGTTAACGTTCAATACGAAATTATAGCACGAGGATAATCCGTACATCTAAGTTTTGGTTTAGCCGATCCAATCGATAGAAAATTTACGCGTACATACGTGTAATCGAATAGAAATTTTGCAGCACTTGCTGTTCCGTGTTCCGAGATATTTTTCTGCACGACTATTTACGCTTTTCGAGAAAGCTTAAATGCAGCGCGAGAATAAATATAACCTAGAAACTCGAATGTTGCGAGAAATCGAAAAAGTTTGCTTTTTCTATTGTACGATCGGTTAATGGGCGAATATTTTCGTAAAATCTCGTGACACTAGATATATATATATATATCTATTTTTTTTTTTGTTCTTTTTTTAATTATAGCATTTTCTTAAAATACGATATAATACTGCTACTAAACGTTAATCTCCAATTCATTATCCTACAACAAGTTCCACGCGGGTAAACACGATTTCTTAAACACTATAAAACAAAAATGAAAGCTCGAAACGAATAATTACATCACCCTATGAAACGCGACACCGTATAAAAACGACAAATAAACGTCACACGTAAAACCTAACCTCGCGTGTTCTTTTTCGTTACGTTATTCGCGGAAGGGGCGGGGAGGGGTGGGAAGAGAAACAATGCACCGATACACAATACGGAGGCTAAAAGTCTAGGATAAAAATCAGAGGGCAAAAAAGCAAACTCGTACCACTACTTGAAATAACAGAACAACGACTCGCGTAGTACTTGAAACGTGCAACGCTCGTTACTCTATCGTTTCCTTCAAAATTCTTCCCTTTTATTTTCACGAACGATACGCCGGCTCATCCAGCACCGTGAAGCACTTGTGATAGAAGAAAAGAAAAGAAGAGAACAGCGGTGGGGATAGATTGGAGGGGGACGAGGTAGAAAGGGGGAGTGTAGAAGAGATCAAGGCAGGAAGATAAAGGAAGAGCGGAGAGGGGACAGCGGAGAGGGTAAGGAAAGAAGAAGAGAAAGAAAGAAAAGAGATCGGAATGAAGAATCGACCGATCAATTCGGAACTGCGACTTCTTTTCGTTAGGTATACCTACGAGCTACCTACTGTACCTTACAATTGTAACAAGCTACAAAATATGTTATCACTATAATAATTAGGAGCTGCGCGAACATATGCACGGAGGCTTTATTAATCACAGCTTTAGTAGTACGATTAGTATCTCATAGAGCTGTACAATGACTAGCCAACATGAAGATCATCGCTTTTCTCTCGTTCCCATTGCACCTAACGTATATCCCGAAATAAAACACGCGGCAGCTTTTTCCTCTTCCCTTGTCGCTAGGAAGGGACCGAAAGAACGCTGCGCTAACGTCTTTCTTCCGTGAATGTATATATGTATATATATATATA
>NIJG01000040.1:673767-694629 GCA_002201625.1 Euglossa dilemma | reverse complement strand
TATATACATACATATATATTACGTTCGACGTTCGCGTGGACCTAAAACGAACGGAAAGGAAAAAAAAACCGTGGGGGCGAAAAAGAAGAACGTCCCGTGTTCCCTCTCTACCTTTTCCTTTTTTCTCTTTTATCTCGCTTTTCCCGTGCTCGCAGCTCTTTGCGAGTAAAATCAGTCTTGCCCGGTGACTTCGCGTCTCGTTTAAATCAAAAGCCTCAGGCATACGCGCGCAGAGAATTGTTCTTCCTCTTGTTTCAGCGTGAAGACTAAAAAGATAGCCGAGACAAGCCTACGATATACAACAAGGAGGTTCGAGGCACGCTAGCGCGAATATTCTTCTCTCTCTCTCTCTCTCTGACTTTTACTTCTTCCACCATTTTTCTGTTTTTTTTTTCTTTTTTTTTTTCGTTTTTCCCTTTTGTCCCGTTTCGCTCCACCGTTCCTGTTATTTTTATTCGTCCACTTCCCCTCCCCCTCCCCCCACTCCCGCCCATTTCCTTTTCGCTCTACCAATCTTTGCCCTTTAGTACGCTTCGATCGACTTCAGACTCGCGTGTACCTTTTATTCCTTTTACCGCTGTCGATTCGAAACCTCTTGGCGCGTACGCGTGCGCGCTCGTGCTCGCGCGCACCCGATCATCTATTTTCGTGTATCGTGAAAACAAATAGACACATCGCGCTGGACCCGTTACGCGAAAATTTCGAAGGAAACGAAAACTCCCTACTCTTTCGCGCATTGTTCTTTGACTCGCGGCTGTCATGGTTCCCCCGCTTGCTGTGTCTAAGCATATTATTATTATTATTATTTTTTTTTTGTGGCGTTAGCGTTAAAAAGATCGACAATAATCGTAATAAACAGAACGTTAATGATAATAATAATAATAGTAATGATAAGAGTAATAGTAGTAGTAGCAATAATAATAATAATAATAGTAATAATAGTAGCATAGTAATAATCGTAACCGCTAAAAACTAATACCTAATAATAGACAAAAAAAAGAAAAAATCAACAGCCCTGCTATTACACTCCTAGTACTTAGAACTTACGATCTGCACATCCGCTCATCGTTTTATAATACATCCATATGTATATGTATACGTATGTACAATATGTATCTTGTGTGTACAATACACTTCGATATGTGAAAAGTAAGTACACCTATGGAACTGATTCAAAGCTGTACAGTAGTCCTACGTGATAAAATGTATACCGGCACCTTGATACGCTTCTATTGTTCACAGACACGCTCAAAGATGAGGTATGCGGAAAAATTAGTTCGAGAGGGTTAAGGTAAAGATAAAACGACATAAGAAAAGGGGGGGGGGGCGTGGAAAAAAAATTAAAAGAAGAAGAGGAGGAGGAGGAAGAGGGAAAAAAGAAATGAAAATTTAAAGCTAAAGAGAAACCATGACGACTGGGATACAGGCCCTATGAGTACACGCGCTATGCATGTTATCAAAATAAAATAACATTCGCATGTTTCTAAGGATAATAATAATAATAACAGTTGTAGTAGTAGAGGTGGTGTTAGTGGTAGTAATAATAGCGAGAGTAATATATAGTTGAGGAGATGCGAGTGGTGATGGTGGTGGTTGGTAGTAGAGTAAGGGTGATAGTATTAGTAAGAGTAGTAGTACTAATAGTGTAGTAATAATAATAATAGTAGTTGTTGTAGTAGTAGTAGTAGTAGTAATAGTAGTAGTACTAATAGTAGCATTAGTAACAGTAATGTTCCTGTTTTTTTTTTTTTAAACTTGTTTGTTTGTAAAAGAAATAGTAGGGTGTCTACCAAACACCTTCGGTAGAGACCAATGTCCGTTAAATTCTGATAGCTAGATCGCCTCGTGACATTGCTTTCTTATTTTTTTTTTCCTCGTTTTGATATCATCAAAATAGTAAACCAATAGTTTAAACGTTGTAGATAATAATTACTATCTATATCACAGATCCAAGTGACTAAACTCCTTTAAAAATATAATATAAATATGTGTATGTGTAATGGTTCGCGCATAATATATATACACACATAGATATATATATATGTATATGTACTCGCAGATGTGATTGAAAAACAGGTAAATCAAGAAGTGCGGAAACTTGGAAAACTCGTGTAGAAACGTTCGCGCCGTTAGTTTATGCTAACATCGATATACCACGACAGATCCAGATAAAACGAGGAAAATCCACAACGATCGAGGAAACGTCCGGGAGTCAAACGATCGTGGGTCGCGTGTATGTGTATCTGTATGTTTGTATGTATGTATGTATGTATGTGTGCGTGTGTGTGTGTATAGTGCACGTCCCTTCGAACGGTGCTATTTAATTCTCGTTAAAATACGCTCGTCAACGTAGAATCCATTAAATGGACCAAGAAGTATCATCGGTGAGACACATGCAAAACGGTAATCAATTTACAATTGATCCACTCATCGTCCGTTTTAAAAAATCGAAATAAAATCGGTGCGTAAAAATTCTTTAGTATCGTTAATCCACGATTGTGTAAGCATCCGTCGTGATCCAGAAAGCGGATGCTCTTTAGGCACTTTGTTTAACCAGCACCATTAAATGACACGCGATCGAAGAGTCTGCGTTGTTGGGGTGCTCGCGCGTGGCGAATGGTCACTCCGTTCGTGGTAAAAATCGTCATTGCTGGCATAAACTGACTTATTCATTGTTGCGTTGAATATATTCGGGGTACGAGATAGGAGAGCTGGTATTCGAGTACTGAGCGTACAGATAAAGCGCAGGGTGAAGCCCTGGCGGAGGAATGCCGCGATGCAGTTGCTGCGATTGATGATGCGACTCCGATGAATCTATGGGGGATGATATTTGCGGATAAAGTTGGGAGTTGAGGCTATCCAGCGAGCTGGAGGAGCCTGTCGTTTGGTAGACACTCTGCGGTGTGGTGTGCTCGTGAGACACAGGTGAATTAAGTGTGAATGGCGAAGACGCCGAGGTGGGACATACTACTTGCTGCGGTGATTGATGTTGCGGTAGGGACTCGGACACGTTGTCATCTAAACACTAGTTGGTAGTCTGCGGATGTAGCAGTGGTAGAGGAAGTTGAAGATTATTTTGCTTGGCTAAACTTGCGATCTCAGCTGCGATGCCTCCTTTAGAACCCGCTAAGCCGTCCAACGACGAAGGTCCTTCGCTGTAGCGTAAATCACAAACTGGACTCTCGAACCCTGTACCTGGCGTGCCACCACCGGTACTCTGGGGCGTAGGTGGATTGTGATTGGTACTGCTTTGATTCATATCACGGTGTACTCGGTTTTGATGCCGTATGAGATAACTGTCGCGTACAAATGTACGTCCGCATATGTTACACTCGTACGTGGTACTTGCAGTGTGGGTACGGATGTGTATTGCGAATTGACTCTTGGACGTGAATGTGAGAGAACATCTGTCGCACACTAAAGGCTTTTCGGCAACGTGACTCCAACGGTGTGCTGTCACATAGCTTTTCACTGCAAAACGTTTCTGACAAATATCGCAGGCATATGGTCTTTCTCCTGTATGCACCCGTTTATGAGTATTAAGACTGCTCTTCTGAGTAAACCTTTTCAAGCACAGCTCACATTGGAAAGGTCGTTCTCCTGTGTGCGTCCTCATGTGCACTTCCAAGTATGGCTTCCGGCAAAAACTTGCTTCGCATACTGTACAATGATATGGTTTGTTGCCCGAATGAAGTTTCATATGTACATAGTACGATGAAGCAGAAGATAGCACCTTGCCGCATACCTTGCAGGGTTGTGGCTTTGACCGTGAACCCTCTTTAACTGTTTGTTGCCCCGTCGACTGACGGCTTGGAACTTCTTGTTGCACGCTCTGACTCTGCTGTTGCTGACCCTGTTGCGTTTGTTGTTGACTCTGCTGTTGAGTTTGCTGTTGACCCTGTTGTTGGTTTAGTTGTAGCGTTGTCTGTTGCTGGGGTTGTAAATGACCTTCTTGTTGCGACAGGTCTTCACGATCATCGGATAAATTCACCATAGAATTTGAACCATCCGAACGGCTTGAAGCAACAGAATAAAACCCGATGGGTTCGCTTTTGATTTGTTGTTCAAACATGGACGTCATTATATCAGTCTGTTGCTGCTGAGCCAGCTGTTGTGACTGTGGCTCCTGCTGCTGCACTGCTTCTTGATGGGGGAGCAGAGTCAGGTTGCGCTTGACAAGCTGCTCATATCCTGCGTACCAATCCACCTGCATGACAGGGAACCTCTATAAATCGCCATTTATGACACTGGTTGTGGCGCAAAAATTTGCGACGATGTAGGTACACTCGTAATTCCGGTATCATGCATGCCCGACTCATATATACGCGTGTCAGGTTAGACCAATCGCTTTGACATTTATCTTTGACAAGTGACAGAAGGTAGCTGGATGATCAGCTGATTGCATAACTTTTACGCGAAGCACTCGAAGACGGTACGATGCCGTCGTCAACAGAACGTAACCCAGCAGTGAGCAACACGGGCAACTCTATTTTTAAAAAAGCGACGGGAGAAACGGCGGAATATTTTGACTGCGAAACCGGATTCTTCGTAAGCGCTTCGCAAGTGGGGGTCGCTTTTGCTGTAGCCGAGCAAGAAAGCAGCATTCTACGAACCTTTGCTAATGTAGTGGTCCGGGCTAGGGTCGAAAAACGTCACGCCTCATCGAGCGCACGCCTCCCGTTCTCGAGCGGCTTCACGGACAATCACGAAACATTTGTACGGCCAAATTGTTTTTCTCCGACACAAAATATAAGATGGCTGCTACTATATTTCGCGACCGTCACCTATATGCACTCCTACAAACACACGCACCTAAGTACCGACGGACGATATTCGCCAACTTTTCTAATTGGCTGCCCTTCTTAAACCGCGAATATTATGCTCTACCACGACCAACATCGCACTTCGAAAACCGCTGATTGGATCGATCTCTCGCAAAGCTTTATTCACCTGTTTGATTTTATGCATATTTAATGGACAAACTTCCTCGATATAAATAACTTTAATCTCTTTCAATAGAAATCGAATTGTTTGTCAAGTCAGTGGATATTTATTCAAGAATTACGTATAAACGTAAATTTTCTTGTCAAAATTCAAACTTTTATTTCAACTTTTCGAAATTCAAAATTTATATTTATTTGCGAAAGAAAATATACGATTCGAGATTTTAAGATATAATTCACGAAATAAAGAAATATATAGATGATATGATATATATACGATTCGTTTAAAAGTGAAAGTTGAATACTTTACCATATAAATCATATTTATAATTGAAATTTGTTAATAAAAATATAATCGTTTATAAAGTATTCGAGTATTATAAAATATTAATTTATTCTTCTATTTTTACGTATTTTTCTTTATATTTTCACTACAACTTTGTTAAGTCAATTTGGTAAAACAGTGTTTATACGTAAATGTAATATCGATAATTAATTTTAAATGTTTACTAAATTAATTCTGCGCAATATTTTAATACGCGATACAATACTAAACGCGCCTTGAGTGACGACATTCTAGGAACTATTAGGCCCTATCCAATGTAACATTGAACTCTTAATACTCGAATATAATGTTCCTAAAAAAAGCAGGCAACCAACCCGAAAACCTGTGTTAAATATATTGAAAGAGCAATTCATTTATAAACATTACTGCCTACTAAGTACACTTCGAGATTCATTGAAAAAGTGTAAAGTTTACTACATAAGCTAAACATTAGTAAATCTAATTCTAATCTATAACATACAATTAATAGGTATGCTGAAAGATATACTTATACGAATAATTTATAAAAGTAATATTAATATCTTGGACAATATTCGATAATATCGATAATCTCTCATTGTAATTAGTATATTTTATATACGTTTACTTTCATAATTTTTGAAAAATTATATCCATTTTAATTGTAATAGAATATTGGATGACTGGTAGTTTTTAATTTTTATATTATTGTAAAATAAAATTTTATTTTAATTATTACCAAAAGTATTAATTCATGTATCAAAATTTTAGTTTAAAACATGGCTGTCTCATCAGAAGGTGTAATGAATCCTGGCCTCAATGATCCTGTAACCAAAGCAGTAGTTGATAATATAATGGGAAATTTACCTACGAAGAAACCCCTTGTTCGGTGTGATGATTGCGACCTTTCATTTACCAGTCAAACAGTATTAGATACACATTTACAAGGAGCACGCCATGCTAAACAGGTTTGTATTAATGAAACAATAAAGAAAAGAGAAACTAATTAAATACAAAAATAAAAAGTTGAAGTATGAGAGAACACACATACAATAAAGAAAGTTACTCATAAATTCTTTCTGACATGAAAGAATATCAGAAATCAGAGATGTGGAGACATATACTTGTTTTACAGATTAGATCCAAAAATATAATGGCATCTCTTGAAGAAACCAAAGTAACATTTACAAAAGATGAAGAAACAAACGGATTGAAATGCAATGTGTGTAATGTGTGTCTAAACTCAATACAACAACTTCAAACACATTTGAATGGTATTTTGCGGATTAAGATTTACTTGAATCATTTATATATTTTATAATATATTAAATAAATTTTGTTTCCTGTAGGGATCCGGCACAAAAAAAAAGCTGTGAGAGGTAATAAACCTTATATGGTACGAAAAATGCTACCATATGGGTTTAGATGTAGTCGCACTATGTGTATGGATAAAATAATAGAAAAGAATGTTATTATACTAATTTATTGCCTACTTTTGTTTATATTTGCATGCGTACTATTCTTGCTTAGTTTTGCTTTTCATTTGTTCTCAATAAAAAGCTGTGAGAGGTAATAAACCTTATATGGTACGAAAAATGCTACCATATGGGTTTAGATGTAGTCGCACTATGTGTATGGATAAAATAATAGAAAAGAATGTTATTATACTAATTTATTGCCTACTTTTGTTTATATTTGCATGCGTACTATTCTTGCTTAGTTTTGCTTTTCATTTGTTCTCAATAAGAAATTAATCGCTTGCTATCTAAGAGCTTTAATTCACCAGTCGCTATGAAATGCTTAGTGATACTTTCATGTTTGTTGCACTTTATGCGTCACTAGTTGCTATTTATTATTTATTATTTATTATTTATTTATTATGTATTTATTGTTATTTATTTCCTTGAAACTAAAACTGTATATTTAGTATTCATTAGTGATTTATCCTTCAGCATAATGTCAAAATAATAACTCGATTACGAGTTGCCCAGTTATAAATAATGATTAATAAAATTAATGTTGTTTACAAAACAATTCTACTCCTTTTCAGTTCTATTGTATCCCTTTCATTAATGTATATGTAAATGTATTTTGCTATATCTTCTAATTTTATTTTGTCAATAATTATAATTTTTTTTCCATAAAAATGTTAAAACTGACTGTCAGCTTGTTTCTATATAATATCATATATAAATTTTTTATATGCTATTTATACCTTTTCCCGACCATTTAATATAAATAAAGAGATAAACAATTTGGTGTAGTTATTTATGCATATGAAGTAATATTTATTTTCAAAAGGTCAAATTTGTTATATACATGCATAGACACATGTGTATCTTCAAAATTTTACGATGCTTTTTCGTTAAAAATATTTGTATTAATGGTTGCTTTTTCCATAGCATGAATGTAGTGTTCAAGCTGATTTATTATCACATTTAACCGCTTCAGCGGTTGTGATACATAGATAGTGTTGATCGCACATTGATGCTTAGGTGGGTGGGGTGGCAAAGATGTTGGCAGCGCAGTGACATCTACCACCATGAATATCCAAGAAAACTCAGGACCTAAAGGCGTATCACTTTCGTGCAGTATGTGTAACAAGATCTTCAATTCTGTGGCACAATATAATGTGGTATGTTATATTTATTAGTAAAAGAATGCAAGTAAATATTACCGATCGTTTAATAGTAGAATATCTTTTATATTATAGCATATGACATCAAAAAAACATACTGGTAAATTAAAACAAGCAAAAACTCAAAAAAAGAAGCGATTCTTCCCATATTGGAAAAAACCTAAACCTGGTGTAAATCCTAAGAATCTTGTTCAATCGTTATCAAACAACTTTGTATCGGGAGGTTTCACAAATCAGACATAGGGATATAACATAAAAGGAGGAATATGTCTATTTTAATACACATATGAATTATTTAGATATATATATTTTATTCTTCATAAAAAAAACAATTTTTTTATTTTATGTTGCTTTAAATATTAAAATCAATTTGATATTTATACCTTGGTTACTTAGAGATTTACTTACGTATATAAAATATAAGTACACACACAATGTCATATAATTTTTTAATTTTTCATGACGATTTAAGATTTTCTTGTGTTAAGATATATACCTCCCTGTTCGCACTATTTCTTGAGAAAGTAAATATGTGATTGAATCTTAATTGGTTTAACCAACAATTTTCCATTAAATGTATTTAATGATTAATAAATGTTTGAAAAAAAAATTGTACAAAATGTAGTTATCACGTTAGAAAATAACATATGATTTGATTATGGACAATGTCTTTAATATTAGTTGAAATAGTGCAAAAGGGTATGAATGCATTGTATGAATGTATATATGTCCATTTAAAAATTAATGGAAAAATATATGATATTGTAAGTAATAATAACTTATAATCCCTATTAATCCTATAAATAGGAATTCTATTTCCCTTTTAATCTATTGTTTCAGGCTGAAATTCAATAACATAATTATAAACCAATAACAAGATATTAGGTTGAGGAAAAAGAAATCAATTTAAAATTATAAAAGTAATGGATTTCTTTTCCCTCAAACTAATATTTTAATTATCATATAATATTACCTCTGTCGTATGTTTACTTAATAAACGACGCATTTCAGTATTCTGTTTTCGTAAAGATCGGGTCTCAGTATTTAATTGATGTCTCTCCTTCAACACATCATAATACTTTTTAAGACCAACTAGTAAATTATCCCATAGTCTTTCTTTATCTTGAGAAAAAATATTTCGATAACGTTCCCAAAATTCGGTTATATCTTGATCAGTTATGTTGCGCGATACTGTAGTTTTCTCCTTAAATGTTTTTTTATCAGTTGATATTTCGTTCTGAACAAATTCATACCTTTCTACAAATTCTTTTAATGCACTTGAAACATGTTCAGTTTCAACTGTCAATAAGTGGCCTTTGTCGCATGTCAGTAATCGTTTCGTAGCCCCGTCCTCTACAAAAATAAAAACTAATAAGTAATAATAACTACACAATAACGGATAAAGATTAAAATAATTTATCATTGAATTTTATTACGTGATATATAACTAAATACCACTGAAATATGTTTTCTTCAATGAATAAAAAGAATGAAAATTTCAATAATAGATTAGCATCTAAGCATAATATAATAGCGATATAATCGAACATGTAATTATTAAATAGTAAAATATAAAAATTGATTTGCTATTTTGATAAATTGATTAGTGAAAATGTTACATACTATCAGTAACCTCGATAATGCCTTCAGATACACAAGTCGACACATTTACAGACGGTATTTCATTCGCAGGAGATTCTTCTTCATTTCTACTCGAAACAGTCTCACTTTCATGTTCATCTTTTACGGGCAGCTTTTCACAACAAAGTTCCCCTGCCACAGCTGCCACTAGCTTAACTTCGTCCCTGTCGAGACTAACGCTGCCACAAACGTCCGGTAAAGTACATCTGAAATATTTATTTTCGACATCTTTATTACAGTTTTATTTCATTTTATATTAAACCTATAAATATCTTTTAAAGATAAACAATATTCTTCACGTACATAGACGAAGAACTTTCCGTAGTTTCTTCAGACTGTCCACAAACACTCGGTGTGCTTACAACTTTAATCGTGCAAATGGGACAATGTGCATATGGTAGAAAGAAGTTCAATAAAAATTGAAGTTCCTTTTCTGACGTAATTTTTAGTGCCTATAAATTCAATCACGTTCATATATAATTTATAACAGTGTAATTGCGTATACAAGGATATTCACCTCGAATACTTTATCCAATCGAATCAGTAGCTTATCCTCTTCGGCGTAATCAGAAAGTAAATTCTTTAAAGTATCTTCGATAAGGTAATCACAATGATCGGAAATCAATTTAAGAATGTGATTCAATAACCTTCGTTCTAAATTGATCTCTTCTAAACTAGTTGCTGGTTTGTACGATTTAGAGATCGTTTTCCTTTGTTTCGTTTCCTCTCGCTCTTAAACCATAAACAAGAAAGTTTATTGATTTTATATCCCTTCATAAGCGAACATTGTTTTTCAAACGAATGTTACCCGTTTTTAAGGCACACATCACACCGCAATACGAGGGTAGATCTTCTTTCTTCCATAACTGTTCTTCTGGCGGTTTCCATTCCATTATTAACAATTGTTCGTGTATAATTCTATCTGCCGTTAAAATCTGAAATATACAGTCATCAAACAGAACTATTCTCATTAATTACACATTGTTACCGTACCTTGTCGATCAATTCGTTCGCAGTTTTAATATTCATGTCCCATATTTGCATATATTTTTTATCGTTGATGCCCGCGAGATAGTTGGATTTTTCCTCTAGGTCTAGTATAGCTTGGTGCATCTTTAACATTTGATTCGTGAACTTTTGAATTTCCGCTCTCGACGATTCTTCCAAGCCTGAGTAAGTTTTTTTTAAATCATTAATAACATCCTGTAGTCTGAAATGTAAATATATTTAACTTATCCACCATTTAATCCTATTAATTTCGGAAACGTTCGATGGTAATTTAAAAATTATCAGATTATTTATTTCGAAATAGTTATTTTAATCCTGGTATATACACACTTGTTAATCTTTCTTTTCTGCTGATTCTTCACTATAGTATTTTCTTCATCGCGTCTCTTTAGTACTGCATAATTATAATCTAATTTCTCGACGTTCATCATACAAAAAGCTTTCATATTTTGCACTTCCTGCTGAAGATTTTGTATTTCCAGCTCAAACATGATCTTTTGTTTCCTAAATTCTTCTTGGTGCTCTGTCATCGCTTTCTGCATTTGCTCTTCGTACTCACGCATCACTTCCTTTCTCTTCTCCCTCGCCTCGAAGGTATCATCTTGCACCTTCTTAAATAACACGTTCCATTTTTCCAAAGAAGATTCCAAAAGTATTTTTCGTTCCGCTTCAACTACGTTTTCGATCAGTTCCACTTCACAGCGATAAGCTTTCGTCATTGTTTGTATCTACACAGAATGTTTTGAAGGTTTACAGATATTTCTATTTATTCTGCTCTTTTAGATTCCATTATCTCTTAATCTTTACTAATAATACACTTCATTTTTAGAGGTCTCACCTGAATTTTATATCGTAGCAGTTTGTATCAGTATTGTACTACTATTATATTACTTTGTATCAATATTGTATTAATATTATATAAATATTATGTTAATATAAAAATAGTTTATCATATTTGGTGAAACTTCTACAGATTAATGACCTTTCCCTAAATCAACTTATTTTTTCCCATTTTTTTTTATACTCTCTTTCTGTAATGTTCCCCTATTTTTTTACAATCGTTACAAAAAGCATTTTGAATACAATATTTAATAGGAAAAAACTATTTCACCTATAGTTCTATATATTATACCAAAGGTTTTTGATAATATGCCAGAAATAAAAATTTTTAATTTAAGTTTCACTACCCTACTGCTACCTCCCTTCTAAATTTCATTTTGATCAGCCACTAGCAACTATATTCGCTATCTTTTTCCAAAATGTTACAAAATATCAAATATTTTATTATAGCTTTTAAAGTCATAAAAGATATCCAATACTTATCGAGCAAAATAAAATTTTGAACTTTGAAAGATTTGTAGTCATTAAACTGACTTGATTCTCCATTCTTTCGATAAGCAAATCGATATCTTCGTTTTGTTTCTTCACGTCTTCAGCGAATTTCAAATCGGCATTATTCAGCTCCTGTTTCAATTCCGCAATCAAATCATCCTTTTTGTTCAATATCTCGAGACACTTGGTATTTTGAGCCTCCAGTTGATCGTAAATATCTAACGGGTGTTTAGTTGCAAGAATATCAGGCCACTTGTCTGTAATCTCACGATACTTCCCTGAACATTTTTTGTCTTCCTCTTCGAGCATCGCGAGTAATCTCTCTCTCGTCTCTTGCACCTCTTTCCTTCTTTCCAATTCCTTCGCATCGCTTGCCACTCTAATGCCAGCGACCTATAAATACATCGATGCGTTATTATTTCGATTTTTATTACCCGTTAGCGACAATAATGATACAATTTGGTAAACTAAGGTATACTTTCGAAAACGACGTTTGAAATTCTGTATCGAAATGTGCAGAATGGTCAAACGATGATGAGAAAGTAACGATGTTACATTTACAAGTTATATTTATGTTATTCGAGATATGTACGATATTCTTTTTAATAAAAAATTAAACTTGAAACATAATTCGTGTCACTTTTACAGTATTTTTATTTAAGGATAATTTCTAACGAAAATCGTATTTTACTTTATCTTACTGGTTGATTTCATATCGTTCTGAGTAATGATTTGTTGATGATACTGTTATAAGAATTGATTTTACATAAATTAAATTAATTTGAAATTTATATGCAAGCGAAATGCTAACAATATTTGTCTTATATAAATTATGTCATATATTTGTTAATTTCCAGTGTACCGGATCCTGTATTGCAAAATTATTGTAGGTTTGTATAAAATGGTAATTGATGGTGGTAATTTAATATATCGATAACTCGCGAAATATGACCATTGGTGATTCAAATTAGACGTACCACTTCATCACCTTCCGCGGTTAATTTTTCCAAAGTATCTACGCTCTCAAGAATTTGCTTCTCGACTGGAGTTATTTCTTTAATTTCTTCAGCCTGGGCTTTTTCCTGTCTAATATCACGAAATGATTAATTAAGCTTCCGTCAAATCGTATTATAAATAGTTATATAAATATTTTTATCGATAAAAAAAATTATACTTCTTTCAATTAAGTGAAAAATAGATTTCAGATTGGAAGAAATTAAGCGTACAATATGAAATATATAGAAGTAACTATTATTATTTTTTTTAATTTGAACAAATTTATAATTTAAACATGTTTATTAAATTTTATTTGATCCTTACTTGTCTCGAGCTTGTAAACGTCGTTGTACACGAAGTCTGCGTGCCAGCTTCCGCTCATTTGCATCAGATGATAAAATAGATGGTTCTTCCGAATGATCTGAGATTTCTGAACGTTTTTCGTGCAACGACATGTTCCTTGTAACTTATAAACACAAATATATACGTGATAAAGTATATAATTAAAGTTACAATTGAAAAGTTGAATATATGTCTTAATTTAGTGCATATGAGATTTCAAAATTTGCCCACAACGTGAGAGGTTATATATTACTGTTGTATAAAATCTGACAATGATAGAAAGTAATTACGTGCCCCAAATTGCATAAAATAAACAGTTTTGTTTGTTCGATGAGGAATTATTTGTATTTACAGTTGGTAAGTGCTATATTTTTAATATTTATTTTTCCAACAGATGGCTCTGAGTGCAAGTAAAATTATGATCCGTAAGATATTTTCATTGGAAGCTGTCGCCACCGTCACTTACACGATTGAACAATATGTTTAATCACTTTATAAATTAATAAATAATGGTATAAAGCATAACAAAATGTAGTTTTAAAACATTTAATTAAAATTTTATAAGATTAAATTTGAGATATTAATGCTAAAATGAAAATCTTTTTTTCATAAAATTGTTACAGCTAATTTGTTGATTTAACAGTGATTTATATCAGCATTTTGTATATTCTTCATCTCATTTTAACTATTTATGCATTAATGATTTTCTTTCATAGTATAGCATAGTGCAATAACTAAAATGATATTTTTTGATAAATTCAGAACACAGGAATCAGTTTTTGAACTAAGCCTTTTATTGCTATGTATTTTATGTGAAGAGAATAACAGTAAAATATATATACATATTGAATATGAAGAAAAATTTTATAATATATTTTGTACTTTACATATTCAATAGATAAATGCATTAAAATATAAAAATAAGTCAAATAATTAAACGTTTACACAATCATTTACAGAAACATTACATAAATTATGTACATATTCGTTTATTTAATAATATTAAATACATGGTACAAACATCACATCCGACAAAATGTTCTAACAAATATATTAAATAGTCACAATATTTTATATAACCTGCAAAGTAATACATGTTTATTTAACAGTAAATACTACCTAAAATTTAATGCAGTGAACATCTTTATATATGGTCACTATACGTTTGGAGGTATCTATAAATCACCGGTACAGAACACGCAATAGGCGTTTCTCGTTCGAAATGTTCTGAGTACGAAACAGTCATGAAACTGCCTTCGTTTTCGGACGAAGCAATTCGAGTGCGACGGAAATCGCTTTCTCTAGCCTCGATGACGTACTCTAACCGACGAACGGATGTTTGGTATTGTCGCCAATAGAGTTAATGTCGTATGAGCAAACCGCCGTGAACCATTAAAAGAAGGTACGACTCGTAAAAGACAAACGAACGGTAGGTCTCGTGAATTCGCAGCCACTAGATCGACGCCATGAATCTACGACTTTGACGCGATTTTAGCGGAAACAAGATGGAGCAAGGCCAGGCCCGGCTCAACGTACTCTGACGCCCATCGCAGTTGGAAAGTCATTATTCTCATATCTCGATTGAACTTTGAATGTGATAATAGCGAAAATAAGTGCAATACAGATAATTCCATGAAACTGAAATTGTACATCGTATTAAATATCATGGAGTATAATTTTTCGACATATTGTTTCAATGTTAGTTCATTACCTATTTTTCTCGTTTGTATATTTTCTATAATAATTAACGTAGTACATATTTCTTATAGAAATATAAAAAGTTATTATTAACGAATTGTTGCCGATCTATACATGCGACCAAACAAGAGAGCTGAAAGGAATAAAATTCTTTCTTTCACCATACCTCGTTCTATAACTATGTCATTACTGTATAATCTCTAGTTTTATCATAGTAGTTCCTATCGTGGCATTATCAAACAAAATCGAATTGTATTTCTTGTATCACGATACTCCGTGTCCAGGATATTTACACACAAAGCGCACAGACTGGTAAATATTTTATTAGCTTGTACGCGCCATCGAACCGACGCGTTTGTTTGATCGTTACTTCCTTGATTAAAGAGCACGTCACAAAGTTAAGTACTTTTATTTTCGTAATAATCCGATTTTCCGTCTTTATTCTTGGTAGAAAGTACCGATGCCCCGGGTAATTGGCTGCCCCTAAACCGGCCCTGGAGAGAGCGGGATGGAAAGAGAAAGAGCGTAGAACAAAGATGGCGGATGAGTGGCGACGGCGGAGGAGGTAGAAGGTAGGAGGAAGAGGACGAAGAGATTACGGAGTAGGAAGAGAAGAGGAGAAAAGAGGATGGGTCTGCGGGGAGCGGGGCAATTCGTTAAGAGGGGCAGGGGGAGAAGGTGGTTGGCTGTAGAGGGGGGCGAAGGGAAGAGACGAGAAAAGCCGCGAGGAGAGGTAGCAAGAAGAGAGATAGACCCGGCTCGAAAGGGACGAGCGCGGCTAGGGGGTTCGGGTTAGCTCGTTCGACCCGTTATCCCTTCTCTCCCGGAGTCCCGAGTTCTCCCTACCTGTCCTTGCTTCGATTCGAACGAGTCCCTCCACTCTCTCCCCTCCGGGGACGTACGAAAAGTTTCCCCCACCAAGGATACACTTCACCGGCTGGCGGGCGACGATCGCGATTGCAAGCCGCCGCTTTTCGAGGTAGACTCGTTTCGTTCCCCTACGCGTTGTCCCCCACTATGAGGCCAACAGCGATACTAGCCAGCGAGCCATACTACGCTCCCGCCACGGTGACGTCACTCTGAGTAGTGTAGTGCAGTGAGAAGGAGCGAAGCCAGCTCCATCCGCGTTACATGGCCCGAGTGAACGAAGCGAGTGCGTTTAAGACGTACATATACAAGCGTGCATCGTAGCGATCGAGTTGACGAATATATGATTAATTTGTTCTATTAATGCACGTTACGTGACACGACAAGTTATTCGAGCGCGAAAAAGATAAGAGGAAACCGCGCCTCGCTTTTACCGAAAAATATATTCAATGTATAATTCCATTAACGAGGTTCGAGCGGCGGTAATAATACAGTGATGTGAAAGAAGCGAAATACGCGCGCTGTAAGTGAAGTAAGCGGAGGAAATTCAGAAGTAAGAAAAAGGGAAATAGTAGTGTGTCGTGTGCGCGGTAAAAAGAGTTGCACGTTGTAATATTTAGCAGGAAGAAAAAGCAACGGTTTTATCGTTTGTAGATCGATTGTTTTTTTTTTAAGTGGGGTTTCCGCGAGAGTTTGAAAGCGTATCCGCAGCCTCTTCGTCGGTGTTCGGCAAGAAAACGGGAGGCGTTCGGAGTCAGCAGGCAGATCGACGCGAGTGTGATTATGCTTGGCAAATATGCGTTGGGATGTATCGCCCGCGCATTGTGCCCGGTGTGCTTGGTGTGACGTGTGATTAACCGCCTTTCTTCATACGCGATTCAGTGGTATACGATGTGGTGTTCGGCGACGGTCCTGATCCTTGTAGCCGTTGCCATCAGTGGTGTCCACTATCGAGGCTCCTCCTCCTCTTCTTCGTGGTCGTCGTTGTCGTCAGCGTGCGTCGCGACGCAAAAATTTTATCGCGAGAGCTCCGTAGCCACCCTCTTCTGTTGGCCGATCGTTCCACGGCGCTGCCCTGACGACAGCACTCGTGCTTGGGGTCACCACCTTCCGGCTAGTGACTAGTGATAATCTGTTTGTTGCCAGTGATTAAATTGGGAGTGTCGAAGTGGGAGGAAGCTCCTTCCTTCGTCGTGGAATACACGTAACGGTTTCTTCGTTTCTCGTCGCGTGTGTGTCGCGAGCTACACGAGAAAGTTTCTTCTCGTCAATTGAATAGGAAATATCAATTGTGTCGTATCGAATCTATTATTTACTTATTGATTTGTCGCGAAACGAGCAAACAGCGATTCCAAGAGATCCGGCAAAGAGAAAAGAGGTTTCCTTTAGCCGACCCGCTGGCGGTATTGAATATCGGTGGTGTGGTGAGAGTGTGCCGTGATTAGCGTCGGGCGAAGTTGTGTGTCGTTGTACAGTGCCGCCAAACGATACCACAACATCCGATCCCAAATGAAGAGTTCGGAGCAAAATGGTTAGAGAGACACGTCACCTGTGGGTTGGAAATCTGCCGGAAAACATCCGAGAGGATCGCATACGAGAGCATTTCAAACGGTGAGTACGTCTTTTCTTTCATGATCCTCCTATGCCTTCTAATAAGAAGCAGCCTTACATAACTGTACATACGCACCAAGAATTCGACAAAATTCAAGCACATCGTTATTTCGCCTTGCTTTATACTATAGCGTGCACGGAACTTAACACTTCATTTTCCGTTTACCTTCCCGGTACCTGTGTCGCTCACAAAGCTAGAGGACACGAACCTTGGGACGGACCTTTCGAAATATTTCTAATTTACCCATGAATCGTGAAGCCCCGCAAGGCCGACCGAAAAAAGAAATATTCAGGTCCGCGTGTACGTTTAAGCACAGGAAGTGGAATGCCTTTATTGTTGTCGCAGTCTGGGCAAAATTTTACGACTGTATGGTCGTGCCTTCGTAGCGTCTGCCAGGCTTTATCCCGTCGGGTCTAGCCAAGCCGGAATCTCTACGGCGTTGTATACAATCTTTCATGACCGGTTAACGAACAACCAAAGGAATGTCGCGCGAATCGGCTTGTTATTTGTTATTTTGTTTACGTGTTTCTATAGCAAAGCAGCGGTATTATCAGTTTGATAAAATCGGAATTCAGGAACACGCGTAAGGTGTACGTCGATGTTTTTAACTCCGTACGTAGATCGAGGATCCTGCACGCGTATATACACACCCACGTCTCACATACACACGCGTACACAGCGTGCGTTATACGAAGAGCCTTGGCTCTGTCTCTCCTCTCGTAGCGTGAGCGCGCCGTCATTTGTTTTTTCCCCGAAGTAATAATAGCTGAGGACAGCCATTTTGAGAGCTCGCAGCGGCACGAAGTTATTGTTCGACAGTGGCGCTCAAACCGTGGATCCTCGAACAGGGCACGCCTTTCGTGCGCCTAGAAAAGAAAGCGTCGAATAACTTGAAAATAGATCGTAAACTGATATTTTTGCTATTCCAATAATTTCCCAATTACTATTTTCTACATTTTGCTGATAATACCATTTCTTTTAATTTTGACTTTTATCTATGAAACGAAACGTTACAATGTCTTACCGAACGATTGAAACAAATGCTGAATTTAATATTTAGATAAATAATTATTTGATTAGCTATTTGTTATATCAAAATCAAGGGTGAAACCTGTACGATTTAATATTATTAGGAAAGTCTTGTTTTTAGCGTTTCATTTTGTCACAATGAATTATTACAGAAATTTGAAAGCATTTTTTTCTTAAATATAATTTTAATATTACCGTGAGGAAAATTGCGTATTATTTTCATATTTTATTATGAATATTTCTTATTGTCTTTTAAATATTTGTTGAACACGCTAAAAGAATAGCTTGTACAGACGAATCAAATTATATTTCTGAATTATTTCAGTTGTATCCTTGTAGGAATATAGTTGCTTTGTGATATGTCGTTGAAAATATTCACTCTCAACTTTTTGCACAGATTTGCATGCACAGGGAAATATTTTGCGGTACATGAAATAGAAATGCACCTAAAATGCAGGTAGAATTGTTAAAGAGCAGAGATCGAAGTAGGAAAACAGAAGTGAAAACTAACGGTGACGTGGCGCAGTGGCGCTCAACTTTCGGATACCTTAATACGAGATAAGTGCAATATCAGATATTTTACAATAAATAATTCTACAAAACCGATAAAACTGTCTCGCGTTATCGTTGATTTTTCAATCTTACAATCACATAACTTACGCATCTAGAAAATAGCCACTCGACGTTTTATATAACAGTTTTATTATATCGCATACTACGATACTCCTTCGAGTACAATATATCTTACATTTTTCAATTATTTTCGCTGCTATTTACGCGTTTATTCGCAGTATATTTTACCAGGCAGTTATGTAAACGTCGATACGAAAATTATCTCTATTCGTAGCTACATCTCAAGTCCTTTCACATTTGGAGGCTGTAACTATTCCAGAATACACAAGATCACCATAAAACTCCGAAAAATAAATGTCAAGGATGTTTCTATAGTGTCTTCAGACTCGTGTCTTCGAATATAACATTTAATTGCGTATCGATTAAGAGACGCAGACCAATTACGTTTTACTTTTGGTAATAGGAGGAAGTTCGTTTTTAATATCTATTGTAGGCTCTATTATTGCCATTAATTTTTCTCCTTTAAACGCACATGTCGCTGAATATTCGTATTGCCAGCGGCGCTACATTTTACGTGCCAGCTGGCGATACTTCGTTTGTACACTGGCTTCGTTCTTACGGTCGTCTACCGTGCGTTATAGCCTTAAAGGTTCGTCCTTAAAATGGCGGGTGGCGTCGTTACGCCGTTGACCTCTCGTTTCTCGAAACACACGATAGACAACGAAATAATATTTCTTAGAATGTTGTTCGAAAATCGTTCCGTTAATCCACAATCATAATTTCGTTGATTTAATTGCTTTTTCCCTTGCGTATATCTACAATTTTCATTTTGTCATTATCTTATTGTCTTTTAATTTAAGTAATATTTTATTTATAATACTCGCTTTTTTTGTACCATAATTACAAAGAAAAAACAGACTGACAAACAGTTTTTCTGCTTAAGACAGTAGATTGCGTGTACAAATTTTTCATGTCAATAACAAGGATACAGTGATATTCGTTTAAGGCATCTTTTAATGCTCAGTTTCATTCGGCCCCTATTATTCCATAACAATATACATTATTATTGCATTGCTTTACTTTCTAGTACCGTATAGGACAATCCAAGTATAACATTTATGAGAAAACACTGCAACAATTCACCATCTTTAGCCGAAACCATTTTATACCGATAACTCGTTTTTCTTTATTCATCCTTATGCACCATACGATATTAGCTCCTCAGTCGTGTTTGATGTTTCAAAGAGAAATGCGAGATATCATTCCGGCTGTGTTGTTACCCCGTTAAGAACTAGAATTATTTAGTTACTCTTTCATATATACACATACCTCCATGTATATAGCTACCTGCATGTATGTGGCGTCATGAAAAATTTCGTGGTGTCGATTCGCCATGAATAAAACATTTATAAGCCTTATGTCGGCATTGTAGTTTACAATACCGGTTTAAGATAGTACACACGAAAGAGAACTGGCAGATCTTACGTACACCCCGAGTCATTTCCCTTCGCGGACTATGCATGAAGTCGGAGATCCCGATACCGAAGATGTGTTTTGAAACGCACGTCCGGTACATTCTTATGCGTACGGCATGTGCATCGTATTCGTGCAATGCGTTTTACCCACTTACCGAAACGTACATTTCTCTCGTATATACACGCATGGCACATGATGTACCTTCGAATTTCTCTGCGTTCGCTATACACGCGAGATATAACTGTATCCATCGAGTGTGCATACGTATATATGGCTGTGCACAAGTAATATGCACACGTATCGCGTTTGCAATTTATGGTCACACGGAGATAAGAGTATGCGCAGCTTTCACACACACACACACACACACACATACATATACATATATGTGTATATATATATG
>NIJG01000040.1:626792-673733 GCA_002201625.1 Euglossa dilemma | reverse complement strand
TATATATATATATATATATATATATACGTACCGAAGTTACGAGGCGGTGTGCACGTTTAGATTATATTTACAATTTGTGCGTGCGAGTGTGCGTGTATGTGCATGTATCGGGTCGATGTATTGACAGAATGCTTGAGAGCGTACGTGTGTGCGCGCACGCGTACATGTATGTATGTGCGGGTTGCCGGCGTATTTTGTTATATTGATCGCGCGTGGTCGACCACCTCCCCTTCTCCAGCCCAACTCTGCCCCATCTCTCCCCACCCCTTGCCGTACCGCGCCCCTGCACCCCATGCTCACCCCACCCTTCCTCTGCGCCTCGTCCTCGTGTTCCACTCGACGTCACCCATCCGAAAACCTTCGACTCTCCGACAACCTCCAGTCACACGTATTTTCGTGTGTTAGTGCACCTACGATGATATACGAGCTGTCACAAATATGTATCCGAGTTACATAGCTTCTATGTGCACAAGGAGCTGCTTGCCTGTGTGCGTGTTTGTTCCTTATAGCGGCAATCGAATTCCTTGTTTCTTCGGCGAGCCGTGCCTTAAGTGAATCATGTATTTTACATGATATCCCGAAAACGACACGTTGCTCGCGAGATATACGGGAAACGATTTGTCGATAACGCAGGTTCGATAGGATTGATATAAATTTGAAGTATGACGGCGTACAGGTATCCCGGAGATAATTCGAAATTTCACCGAATCGAAGTTTTACCGCGAGAGAGCGGCGTGAGAGACTCGACATTCCAGTTGCGGTATCAGTAGAACGTAAATGAATACACGAGGTCGAAGATCGCACAATTAATCGGAACGCTCTCTTGACGCATTGCGCCGCTGGGACGTGGCTAATTGCGTTGCGAATTCCATAAAATAATTGCGAAAATGTTAAGGAAATTTTGTTTTCGTCCTTGATTGAACTTTCTACGGTTGTAGGTGTTCTTGAATATTGCAATCTTGCTTAGGAAAATAATCATTCCGATATTTTTTTTTTTTTTTTTTTTTTTTTTTTTTTTTTTTTAATACATTAGAAACACGTTCATTGTAATATTCGTTTTGAGGTTAGGTTTCGTATTGTTACTCGTGAGCTTATAATCACGCTAACACCGCCGTAGGCACGGGGAAGTGTAATATAATTCGCCCCCAGACTTGCAACGGCCTGCCGCAAAAGTGTTTTGGGGATTTCGGACATCGAGGTCTTCTCGACGAACACCTGCATGAAGAAGCCGATACCGCCAAATTTCTTCATCCGTCGACCCTGTTACGGTATCTGGCAAGCGGCCGGCATTGCGTTTCAAACCGAAACGACTACGTTGCCTTCTCCTTCGTGTCTCACAGCGTGTCTCTCGTTTCGCGACGTTGCCACGTTTGTGCCGGTCGTTTACGTGTGTCGACCCGGCAACATCGCATCTTTTACCCTCTCGCACAGCAAAGCGACTGAGTTGGCAGCTTGGTAAACGGAGCACTCCGTATACTTGCCTCGATCATCGTTCTGCGAACTCGTACATTGGTTGGTCGCTCGTCCGTCGTTCGGACGATCTTGATATCAAGTTTTTGCTTCAAAGTGTCGGTAAAATCTGCCCGTTTTTGACAAACTATATCAATTCGTGATAATCGCAGTAGTTTTGTGCGTCCATTTTTACAACATTGTCATGAGATACGTAGAGTTCGTGAGTGAACGGTAAAAATTTTCTTCGCCCACTGTGTAAGTTGTTCAGGGCACATGGATCTCTATAAAAATCAAAATAATATCTTAATAATAACATTTTCGAAACAGTATTAGTTTGACTTCATTTATGTTGTTTACTTTTTATGTCTTCACCTTTGTTTCGTATGTACGTTTTATTGAGAAGAAAATTTTTTACCATATTTTTTTGAATTTTATGTTACTTTTATAGGCATTTTGTAATCGCTAAGCTTCTCAATTCTCTCAGTTCTCGGTATGGTAGAAAAGAGAATCATCCGGTACTCGTTATCAGTTGGAATAGTTTATAAATGCGTCAAGTGTGTCTGATATTTATACAACAATGCAGTCTATGTATGTCCCTGTATTATGCCAGGATATACGTATTGTACGTGTTTTAATACACATATGTACGTATATACCTACATGCACACGATACGTTGTATGTTCTCCAAGGGCTCTTGGCCACATAGAACACACGACTGACTTTCACCGGCTAAGATGCCGAGTTCAAGAAGGAGGTGGACGATTACGACTCGTTCCAAAAACATTGGCTGAGACTTGCAGCGGCTACCAGTGCGTTCTCGTTTCGTACGTTTTCACAAATGATACGTGTTAACTGTTTCATTAGCAAATGAAATATATTTTTTTAACAAACCTTTCTATAAATCACGATTTCGTTAGAAAACAGTATGCAAATTTTTTGGATTTGCAAGAATTATGACGTTGGGTTAAATATTGGAATATTTAAGTGAATTTTAAAGATTCGTAATTATATTTAAACTCCAGAGATTATTAAGGCGATATTTTGCAATGTGCAAATGGAATCTTTTGCAAGTAATGTACAGTTTCTGCAACGCAGATACGCGTGTACGTAAATACGTCACAATTCAAGGTATTTCAGTTTTTATTCGCTTTGTTCACTTAGTCACCCGACGATATTAACGAGCAATACGAACGAACTATTTTTTAATTGAAATTTGAATTTCAAGAATTTCCCAGAAATCGTTCTTTCTCGTTCGTGCGTCGTTCAGTAGCATAAAATCGAATGGAGCGAGTATACCGTTCAGTGACCCTGTTTAATAGTTGTTAAACGTGAATGCCCCCATTTTTCTTTAAAGTATGCAGCATTCACAAATAACGGTACAATATATTTTTAGCATTGCTTTATATTTTCCCTCGTAATTGCAATTTTTGATAAAAGTGTGGATAAGCGTTAAATTATATGACCTCGATATGAAACAAGAATAAAAAAGATACCGTCCCAAAAACATTCACCATCCTTCGATATTTTTTTCCGAAAATTTTACGACCCGTGATATATATTTTCGTCGTAGGTCTTCCCCCGTCCATTTTGTGCCTTCTTCTCCTAGTGTCTGCTGGGTGTTTATCTTTTACGACTCTGTACCCTCATAGGTCTGCCAAAAGTAGTCGCGTAACTGAAACACCTGCTCGCAGAACTTTCTTTTTCTTTTCCTTTGCAGAATGTAGAACATTTTGTTCCGTTGTTTGATATTAATAGAATGCGTTATGAAGTTCGAGGCGGTGCTGGCAGATTCGACGCGAAATAACAGGTATTCTCGCGAGATAAATACTCGAGCAGGCTATGGTAATTCTTTTATTTTTATCGCAACTTTTGGTAATGGACGTAATGGTTTTTGCAGTCACGTACCATGCCACGGAAACGTGCTCGAGTGACCCAGAGGGCTCACGAGAAATTGTAGATCTGGAATCGATAGAGTTTGCAGCGACGTTGCCGGTAGTACGCACCACGCTGAAAATTGGCAACGCCGCTTCATCTTGGGGCCAGTCGGAACGTGCGTTTTTGTAGATTTCAAGGCCCTACCTTTCGGATTCAAAAATAATCCCTCTTCACAGGCCCCGTGCCGACATAATTGTATCGCATATGTTACATGTTCAGGATATTTGCGATTGTATCTTTGCTGCAAACATCGGGCCAATTTTTTCTTCACGACAAACTCGTAACCTTTGTGAGTTTATACATTCAACGAGCCATTGTTTATTAATATTCACGAATATTTCACCGACAAAGATCGATAAGAAATCGATATATTTCATAGAATGATTTTGAACAATTTCCCATTAAACGAATACGTATATATAATAAAATTTCTGGATTTTTCGAACATTTTCGATTACTCCAATTGTTATAAGCGGAAAGCAGCTAAGGAGACAAAGAATGACGAATAGTCTTTTATAATGTGTCCGATGCAAAATTAATGCGTAACGGAGCCACGAGGTTAATATATAAAGAAAGAACAAAGGAATCTTTCTCACCACATTCAGTTGATATTTTTCAAGCATGGAATAAGTAGAGCGAGGCTCCGTTTGAAACGCCTCGAGGGGCCTGGTAATCTGAGATCCGGAACCAGCCCGAGACATCCGGACTAGGGTAGGGCCCAAGTTCTCAGGGACAAAGGGAATTGCCATAATAGCTCTCCTCTGGCGAAAGCACGCGTCTCCGCTTCGACTTTTCGCCAGGAACGTACCGAATACTCGAGTAAACGCAACAACAAAAGCAGAGCCTGCCCGGTCTTTCCAAAATAAAACCCGTTTCGCCTGCATCCGCCAACTGTAACAACGCGTAGCAACTTTCCGCCAGGGAAAAATCCCCGTTTCGATCACACCGGTCTATGCTCCAAGTTCACGCCTTCAAGTCCAGCGTGGATACTCCGTTCCACCTACAGGAAATTCCTCCGGTTCCAAGCCGGGCCCGCTTTCAACGCGCGATATTAAAGTCACGCATTATATAGGTGGAAGTTATTCCGCGCTACTTTATTCTTCCCAATTTTACGAAGCCGCGTTTAATTACAAGCCCCAGAGCTCGTGTCCAAAGATCCTGGATACGGGTCTAGTGTGAGCTAAGCCAGACTCGGGTAGGTAGGTAGGTAGGTAGGTAGGTAGGTAGGCAGGCAAAAGCAGGCAGGCAGGCAGGCAGGCAAGACAGGCACAAACAGGCAGGCAGGCCGTGCCGACATGGTACACCGGTTCGAGCTGGCAACGTTGCATGTCGTCCGTAGAACGCTGGCAACGGCGCACGGCTATTATGTAACACCCGGCAACGTCGCTGGGATACACCGGGGGGCGCCGGGAGTGAATACGGTGGTGGGAAGGCCGGTAGTGGGGGTAGTCGCGGCGCCTGGCGGCCGGGTGGGGGTGAAGGGAAGGGCCGCGGGAGTGGGGGGTGTTATATACGGTAGGGAGAAGGCGCGCATACACGCCAAGGTCCCCACCCTTCGCTTCGCTGCTGCGTCACACGAGGCATTGCAACCCCTTGTCCATATAGCGTATACACGCGTATATACGTCTAACGTTCGAGAAAACCACCTTATAGGAGTACCCCTCGAAAATGGGGCTTCGTGGAACGGCCGTTGGAGAATATATCGCGTCTCCTGCCGGATAGCGAAATTTCCTTCTTCCGTCCTGGCGAATTTCGGCCTTTAGAGTGTTTGGGTCAGGCCCGTCGTTCGTGCATCGGAATTTCGTCCCGTATGAACTAATGAGATAGAAGATAGGTAACTCCGCTGCCGGGTGAAATCGAACATTGCGGGAGAAAATGGACACGGATGATGGCGGAATGGAATGGAAATAATCTAATGGGTCATTTGCGGTGCACGCGCGTCGGTTACGTCACTATTCTAATCAGGATGGTTTCTAGGACGGAGAAAATCGCGTGCGTTTCGATTCGAGGGAACACACGATTCGCCGGCTCGATGTCCAACGAAAGCCCTGAGCTAAATCCAAGCTACCTGGACACCCCGGGTCCCGATAATCGACCGATATCTCGATCCTTTTCCCAGATTTTCCCTCGAAAGTTTTTACTTTGCATAATTCGCGTATGCAAATAAAAGATGCTGTGTCAAAGTGGAACGAGCTGCAGCGAGAGAAAGCGCGTAAAAAGGAGGAAAACGTCGTTAACAAACCTTGGAGTTGTGTTAAGGATTCGATGGTAACTAGAAATTGCTAGAAGTGAAACGAAGGTATAAACTTGGAGAAATTTCCGGAGGAAAAGAAACACTATCAGGTGTGTGATTTTAAAAAATAACAAGATTTTTCTAATCAAAAATTCACTGGGAATATTGGACTTTCTTCTTTCCATGCGAAAAACAAAAAAATTTAGATACTATACATTGGAAACAAAAATATATCGTCGTATAATGATATTAAAAATAAGACAATTTTTCAAAAGTAAACGTTTTGGTTGACCTAGAACGATTTCCCACTTACTCACTAGCGCCACCACGACACGTATCTGCTATAAACATTTATTATAGATATCCTATATACAGTCGAATTGTTTTATAATTTCGCTTATGTGATCTCGGAATTTTCTGCCTGCTATGCTTGTCTTACCCTTTTCGTAAATTTTTACTCGCGCAAAGATTAATTAGGGGTCCAAGAATAACTTTCTTGCCGGAGAAGAAAATGGAAGACGGTCTCATTTGCGCGTGGAAAAAAACAAGGAAATCGATTGTGAACGTTATATATTCTCGGCACAGAAGTAACAGCAGACGTATTCGAAATTATTGGACGAAATTACCACGGTTAAACATAGATTTCGAGGCATCGATTTTCTATCGAGGACGCCGGGACTACGTCACGTTTCTTTGCATATTAATGGAACAATGAGTCTAGAGACGTTGTCCTCCTCCGCCGACCAACGGTAGCAACGTTCCCGTTTATGCGTTTTTTATTGTCTGTTCGAACGCAAAACGCGAATACGGTGTCAGCCGTTAGCCTTGCGACACGATTGAAACTGGCACACGTATGAACTACGATACGCGATTATTATTTAGCGTTGATGTAACGCGGGAAAGGCAATATTTCGCTTTTAAAGGCTCAGGAATATTCTGTTTCAACGCTGCCCCGGCGGTGTCTTTCTGTTCGCCGATCGATTTGCTTTCTCGGTCTCGCACCTCGGGTTACACAATTTCGTCAAGGAATCTAGATTCATTCAGAAGTTTCGCAATTACACGCGTGCGTATACACGTTTAGAGAAAGCGAAATAAGCCCACGCTCCCCGGGCGCAGAGGTGCCCGACCGCTGCTGAAACTCGGCTGCTTCTCGGTTGTCATTCATAAATAACAATGCTTAAACTAAAAGTGCATTAAAACGTTGCTGCCTCGCGAAACGAACTCGGTTACCGCGACTCGTAACCGTGCTCCTTGCCAATGTTTACACGTATCCGTCTCTGACCGGGTTAATTTATATTGCGGCCAGCAACGATATCACAAATAGGGAGAATACCTGTATATTTCTGCCTATGTCCCGGTAGACGAAGGCTTACGTAAGCCTGAGAGCACTTGGACAATTATACAGCCGGAATAGGGGTAAAGAAATTCGTAAGCTGTATTAAGTAATTCATTCAAGACTACGGATATTTCAGTCCTCACCTTTGTTTCCGATGTAATCTCTTTCACCCTTTGTTTGAGTTGCGTAACAGCCCAGGTATATATATATATATATATCTCGAGAGAGAGAGGGAGAATAGGCCACGGAAATCGACGATTACTCAAGGGCCCGTACAAAAGGGCTGTCCCGTCTGACGATTCCGTCGTTACGGGAAACATTTTGTTGATCTCTTTACAGCACCCTAAAATGACAAGTAAACGAGTAAAAAGTAGCCAGATCTAGGTATTACGTTTACCGAACTCGCAGTATATAGACTGGATACTCTTTTTCATTAGACTCGCATTGTCGGCTGGAACATTCACGTTTCATTGATTTTTAATACCATTGTTTCACTGTTCGATCGTCCGGGAAGAAGGGCGGAGGAAGAAGGACATATTGGAGGTTAAAAAAAGCAAGCGGCAATTAGCAGGCACGGAGCGAGACAAATCGAGAGAGGCCGCCTCTTCCTGCAACGTTTTTAGGCCGGTCGTCTACGTCTGTTGTTTTGTAGTTCAACGACTCCTTCGCCGGTGGCTCCACCACCTCCGCACTCGGCCGCTGCCTCGTTCACCTTCTCGTCGCCGAGGCCCCTTTGTACAACGGAGAAACCGACAAACAGAACGAGGCGGGCACGTATGATCGAGTGGCTGCTGCGGAATAACCGCGCGGATACGGAAGAAAGTGTACAACCGGGCCCTCGAACAATAAATATTCATAAGGAGCGCCGGTGTAGGACTACCGTGTCGCCCGAGCCTGTACGCCTCTAACGAGAGAAACTCTCAGCGTGGTATCCTTGTTCGAGTTGGAAAAGGCCGACGTGTGTAGGAAGCCGATCGCCGAACGATAAAGTTAAATTAATCGCCGGCGACTATTCCGCATACTACCGGGCCCCGGGATTCTTCTCCATGGAATCGCGTGACGGATTCAAAGAAGCATTGATATTTCCCTATACACCGCGTACGATTTTCATTTATACCACGTTTTTGCCTCGCGACAGATTCACACTGGCTTTCCGAGCACGTATCACCTACATAAATAACCTAGGTTTCTCTTTGTTCGGCTGTTCCCGTGGCGCATGCGCGCGCACGCGGTTTTTCCGAGCCGATTCGACGAGCAGAGCATAGAGATTTCTAATTCGCTAAATTAGAAATGCTTTACGCCGGTACGATTACTAGGGTCAACTCTCGACAGCGACCGATCCTTTCGTGCTGCTGGCCTCCCATACAGAATCCTCTCTTCTCTTCTCTGTCTCTCGTATTCCGGCTCGTAAAGGTTAAATGAGTCTGGCGCATCGAGCGAGCGAGACACCCAGCGTGCGAGTGAGAGGAACAGACGACGCGTCGAGGGTGGGGAAAGGGAGACAGAGAGAGAGAGAGAGAGAAGCGATGATCGTAATAACCTCCTCCACCTGCAACGGCTTTTGCTATGTATTCTATGTATCTATATAGAATAGCCGTCGTCCGTGTGCGTGTATGCGTGTGTCTCCGCGTACACACACGCACAGGCCGGTGGTGTACACGTACAAAGGCAGCATTTTGCTGTACACTCACCTTTCGGTCGTGTATATCGGTACAGAAGCTTTCCTGGCTCGACTGAACGAGCGTCGTTCCTACTACCGGCTGGCCGTGACACACTTATTCCATCGGCAAGAGAGCAAAGTGGCAGCCATCACGAAAATCTCACCGTTTTTCAATCGACCAGGTTCACCCACCGTTCTCCGGGCCCCGTGGAATCTTCTGGAAATCGTGATTTATTTCGCGTCGCGCTTACCATCTACTTTGCAATCTTTCGGGGTAATGGTGGAAAGCGCGGCGAACTCTCAATGGAAAGAGTAATGCTCGCGTAGAAATAGGGAAATATGAGTTTGTCGAGTACTCGTTACTCTCGGCGTGTTCTTTTCCTTTTATTTTTTTGTTTTTTTCCTTTTGTCGAAGTGAAATCGGTAACTATCAAAATGGAAAGTGCGAATTTTGTTTTATCTTTTTAAAGCGTTTCATACGTGCGAGAACTCGAAGGTTATCGAAATTTTATTTTAAACGATAAATTTCTAGAATGTGAAATTCCATTATCGATGTGCTTTCGTGACATTCGTGATTTACTGTTTTGCTTGCAAATGAGAGAATATTTAAGCAAACATCATTAAAGGGAGCAATTAGATTCTGCTTGAATAATTCTTGTACAACAGTTAAAATCGTATTTATGGTAGATCGTAATAAATCGCTTTAATATGTATATTTTTTCCCCAATTTAATGAATAAAACATTACCTTTAGGGCTTTAACGTCGTCCATTTTGTAATTCGAAAGACAATCAGCTTCGAAATTAATTGTTTCATTTATCGCTTCAGAGGCCTATAAATGATGCAACATCTATAATTATTAACTAAGCAACAGGAAAATATTTTATACGCGTGTATCCTTATCCTTATCGATATTTATTGCATTTGTTAAAATAAAGGGGACTTATCTGCACATTTCTAGACGCGTCCAAACGAGTTTTTAAGGTTATAAAGTAACAACGGTGATTAATAAAAAAAACGAGTTTGAAGAACGTTGTGCAAAAGCCAAGTGCACCAAACGGACATCACGCGTGGCGTATAGTATCCGATAAACGTGCATATCCGGCTCTCAAGGCGTCGATTTATAGAGGTGCCGTGACATTTCTGTTTTGCTCGAGTTTTGCCGCTACCCTGTTGAATATACATACAAGGCGCGCCACCGTAGGATTTTCAGCGTTGCCGGATTACTTTCGGCCACCAATAGGGGAAACGCATTGCAGCGCCCTCTTTAATAGACCTTAAGGTTGAGGTAGCGTTCAGAGGCGCTGCCCGTTCCGGCGAGCGAAATACGCGCGAAACGTCGCGACATCGACTGCAAATTATCCGGCGTAATATCGCAACAGGAGTTCTCGCCGCGCGAGGGAGTTTTCTCTAACCCAGTCCCGCGAAGTTCAACTATAACCTCGATGCCGGCGCGTTTTCAGAACGATTACGTTTTAAAGGTACTTTATGTGGTTGTTTTCAAGAGTATCTCCCCTTTACTTTAAAGGCCTACCGCGGAGACAGAGACACGCTTCGTGGCAGCGTTCAACGTGAATCGATTAAACGACCGAGCTATTGCAAAAGGTAGGAAAACTGCGCATTACGTTTCTAATAATAGCGGCATATTTTACGCAAATACGCGCGTTCCACGGTTCACTGCGAAGCGTCGTTGCGAATTCCGAAAAATTTTTCCACATACTTTCCCCGGATACCGCGTTCGCATTTATCGAATCGCGATACTCCGTCTTATCTCGATTCGCAGCGTCTTACTTAATACGTAGATACCGGCCCACCTCGCCCCCTTGCGAACCCGCTGCGAAACCTCGTGCATGACTTCGTAGTTCGTTCTGAGAGCTATTAATGCCTCTATCGCTCCCTTACATTCAGCTATCGTCTGACGCGTTAACCGTTTATATCCTTGCCGAGGAATTTTGGCGTCCGCGCAAAACGCGACAGACCGGGAGATCGCTGAACACGGATTCGACAGCGCTTTTAACGCAAGGTCAACAGCATCTGTGCTGCTGCGCATTATTACGCACACATCCGTGCACACACAGACACGCACTACTTGATCATCGACCGAGAGGCGCGAGGAGGGAAAGAGCGACGACGCCTTCTTCCTTCTCTCTCTGTTCCATGCGTTTGTGTCACGCTGGCTATCCATTATGCCGGTTTCACACGTGCGTTAACGAACGTTCGTTAATTTCCAGGATATTTGAATATTTATCGACTGTATACTTAACGTGGCCTTCCGAAAAATACGAATTTGATAATCGCTGGATGGAAACATTTTTTTTTCTTTTCCCTCCCTTTTTGGTAACGGAATATTTTTTTTTAGTAAAATTCACGTGGGCACGATTTCTGATTTCTACGTTACCAATGTAACTGGATAAGGGATAACCTTAGATCCAGTGACAAATGATAAGTCCATAAGAAAAAGATGTTTTTAACGTGTCGTCATCTGTTATTCGCATTTTCTATGCTTTTCTAATTTACGTGGCCGAAGACTAATATTTAATCACGCTGTTTGATTGGTATTAGCACATTATCGACAGAGCAGCGAAGATACAATTGGCTGAAACTTACGTTGTCTACCGGGAATTCCAATTGGCGCCATATTTGAAATGTCACGAGGCGTAAACACCAGGAACTGTTTGGTCATCGAAAAGTGCGATATCCTGGGAAGTGCACGGCGTCGTGTTCGATATTCGCGTTCGGTATCACGTTTTCTTCCATTCCCGGAAAATGGCCCCGATAATGAGTTATTGTTCGCAGCGAGAAAGCGCCACGTCGACAAAGTGTTAATTTATCGAGTTAGTCGGAATACCTAATATCCTTACACGGGTACGAATATTATAACCGTGCTTTAATGCCATTATCGAATATCAGTACACGAATATCGCATACGCGATGCCTACGTTAAAATATGTAAGCTTGATTCAAATATTAGTATTCGTGTACGAATATTTGATGCTCGAGATGAATGCAGCACATTGTTCCTGTGAAATTTGACAAATTAACGCGAATGAAAATGCAGGCGTGCCCATTCATTATGGGTGATGTTAATTCTAGGGATTTTTCAGCCCAAGATATAAAGAATTTCGTATGTTCGACGAATCAATGATATTCCACCTATATTTAATTTTAATTCAGATTATAATATAATAATAATTTTAATTATTCACTGTATGACACTGTGCTAGAGTTTTGTACACCATTAGGCCCCTTACACATTCGTGAATTCGAACATTGTAAATGATATTATGATGAAAATTTTCCAGAGCCAATATTCTTCGTGTCAGTTTCCAAAAGAGGAATATACAAATATTGATAATAAAACAAATGTTTTTGAACAATGAAAAGCAAATTCGTTATTTATAATTATATTATTTGACATTACAATGGTAATAGCTAAGTCTAATTTCGTTAGTTTCCATTATTTTGAACAAAGGAACGTTTCACGTCGCTGCCAAAGGTATTTATTTCGCTCAATTATTTCCAAAATGGACGGTTTTATTTGACATAAATACGTTAACGCTTATTTATAGGTTATGACGAGCTGCATTGATCAATGTATTCATAAATATATGATTACGTTTGAGAAAAACGTAAATGACCTTCGTCTGACCTTAACGCCTCCACTTAGCAACATCCTGCCTTTGTATCATCTAAATCTGAAAAAAAAAAGAAGAAATATTTTATTTTAACCAACGTATTTTTTTCCACGATGTTTTCAACGATGTATTAAACCAGTAATTCATAAATGAATGAAACTTAAATAATTAATAGCACATATTGATCATTGCTACCTTCGTTCTCAATTATTTCAGTTATCCACGGCCGAAAATTCGTTCAAACAATGATTTAATAACCAAACTTTATAACAGAATTTTCCATTCCACCATGATGGATCCTTTTAAATAATGGATATTATTAAATTGCTTCTCGTTTCTACAATACAGCTCGCGCAACTTCTCCTTCGCAATTTTCTATAACGCTGAAGTCTACGAGGCACGAAGACTATAGCAAACTGGATATTTCCTTCATGCAAAATACCTTTTGATAAGTTTTGCTCGATGAACCGTAGCGCTATATTCAAATGGACCGCGCTGTGCACGAAGAAACTCGGTAACGAAACTGAGAGAAATGAGTTTAGAGTTTAACGATTATAATTAATTCCGAACTGTTGTCTTATGAAGAAAACTATCGTGTACCTAACCTCTGCGTATTATTATTCCTCAAACAAGTGACAAACCTGATTTATTTCGCATTATTACGTGATTTATATGAAAAATGCGAACCTAACCTAAATTTAATTCGATCACCGCGCGTAAATATAAAAATACAAAGAGCAACGGTGAAAGGATATGAGAAAGGTTCTATTATCGTGAATATCAAGTGACAATTAATAATCTTCACCTTCTGCAATTTTTAAGTCTACTTTCCTATGCAGGCTATCGATATCCTCCAATACGTTGATAGGTTAGGTTTCTTGTAAAAATCGTTGCATTATTCTCATCGTATATATTATCGTGCAATGTGTAATAAACTGTGAAGATTTCTATTTTTTCATTTCGGAACACTGATTTTCTCATTTTAAAGGGACACCATTTTGTGATAATAAAGAAAATGGACGTTGTTAATTAGAACATTCCGTATTTAATATATCGTAGGTGATATATAAAGGAATAATTTTAATAGATGCATCGTTTCTTTTTTATTATAAAGGATGAAAACGCAGTACAAAATTCCAGTCATGATTATATCTCAAATTTTTTATTTTTGTAAACTGGTTTCTTTCAGGTTTCTAACTGGTATACAATATTTCAGTGTTCTTTCCCTACAACAGGATCCAATCTATGATTATCTAGCACTGCTTAAAATTATTTAGACACTTGACTACTTTTGACTGGGCATAATTCAATTACAAAATTATAAATAAATTAATCACCAATGATTCTACCCTTTATTACCATTATATCAATTTATAGTCGAATGTTATTCTACGCCAGTATTGGCTTTGAAAATCTAGTATGGAATAGGGGAATTAAAACCAGCGGATATCTATAAATTACCTAACCCAAACCTAATCTCTCTGTTACTCAAAGTATACCTTAAACGGATACAATTATCGGATAAATTTATTCCGACTTAATAGTATCTAAGACACTAGTTATATATAAATTTTAATATACCACTCCCTAAAATCATTTAAATTTATAACGTCTTGATTCCATGAGAGGAAACTAATCGTTGATTCTGGCTGTTTAGTTTGTCATTAATATATGCATTTAGTAATAGTTACATATTGTCAATTCTCATCAGTTTTCACTGATGCTACATGTGGCAAACTAAAACTAAAAATGTCAAAACGTTGTTACTTTTAATAATTGACTTGGCAACTTTTCTTATAATATAATTTTCTTGATACTTATTTTCTTTGTCATTCCATTTTTTCCGAAGTCCATAATTAGCCTGCTTCATCTACCATAACCAGTTGAAAGATTTAAGTCCTTTTATAACAAGTAAAATATTATGGGAACCATGAAACCACCAAAATCTGTAATAAATATATCTATGTAATATATGATTATCCAATTTAAAATATCGTTGTTTTACCTGCTTTTCAAAATTCAAATATCAATCTTTATATACGATAATTAATATGATATAAGTTACGACAGTGTAAACTGAAGTCACGCCACACAGTGCAACTATGGTCACGTAATATGTAGTCATGTATAAGAGTAACTGGATAATATTTAATTATGTACAAGAATGACTGGCAATTTTTTCTGTGTAAAGCATGATCCACTATATTTACGATAAAAAGGCAAGAAGGATCATGTCAATACATGAAGTAATTATTCTCGAATAAATTTTTAAAAGAGGTCCTTAAGCGTCTTCGGCCGAGTGCCGATTGTAGCCGACGATTGCCGAACGCATCGCAACGACGAGCGACGACGGATGCCGAAGATAGCCGACAATAGCCGAAGCATAGATACTCTCTACTCTCTACGTCTTTAGTCGAGAATGTTTATGTCCTTCGATATAACCGATCCAACTCTCACGCAATTTCTCATATTAAATATAATCCTCTGAATCACGCGTTCTTATTAGTGTATCGTAAAATACATTTCTACACGAACGTGACGCTACACGACGAACGAGAGCCGTACCGGAAATCGTTAATCAAACTCACAGGTATACATAACCTTTCTTAAGGCAGCGAAGTAAATATCCGTAAACGAATTGAAACGCTCGCACGCGTGGAACCAACGTCTCGTACGTTGTGAATAATCGTGAAACGATAGCGGAGCGTAAAGATCGCGGCGACGATTTTTGTTTTCGCTTCAAAGTTCAGTGATGCGTCGAAGTGCGGTTGAGATGCGACGCCTTCGAAATTAGCGCATCGGCCGGCGTGATCGCGAGTGGGCGTTCCGACGCGTGGAAGCCACTGCGCGTCGATCTCGGGCCGCGAGCGGAACGCGCGTGCTAGCGCGGCGAAATTGCTGATTCTAGGAATGACGTGGGTTTCCGTAATGATTTTTAGTTACCGACGCCGCGCCGCGCAGCGCCACGCCGTTCAGGCTTATGTAACCAACGCGTTTGCTTTTGTTCGCGCGCGCCTTAAGGCTCGTACAGACTGGGATCGAATCGCTCGGAGCACCGTGTACCAAAAGTCGACGTCGCTGTATCGCGACGACTGGGCAATGACCTCAAACGATTACTAACTTTAATTACATGTATCGATGGTTTACGTCATGGATATTGTATGTTCGTTTTTTCAAAATTTACGTTGTTCGAGCTTACTAACTCTTGAGTTTATTTTATATTTAAATATCTTCTTTCCTTTTATAAAAATTCTCGAATCTGTTTTTATTTAACTTACAAATTTTGTTATAGGAAATACTTGTTTTTAGTTGTTTCGTTCTTTTTTATGCGATATTATGCAATACGTGGTCCCCTTTGAAAATTGATAAATATTGCATACCTTTTCTATGGATTAAAATTAGTATCACACTATACTTATGTAACTAAAATTACATATTGGTATGTATCTGTTATATCTGTGCTTGAACTTTTCAACTTTTTCTAACTAAAATTTTCTCACTAAAATTAAATATATAATATTTATAGGCTATCTTTACACTGTTTTATATTATTTTTTTAAACATATGGATACGAAATTTTGTAATTTAACGATACACAAAATCTGAAATCATCTAGTTTCTCGGATCTTGTTCACTATACAATCGTGGTATAGTGTCGCTGACGCTTTTGTCAAGTCTGCACAGGTCTTAAGAGAGGTGCAACGTTACGAACGATTCTGTCGAGTGTGTACAAGCCTTAAGAGTCCTTATTCTCGCCTCGTGTCTTGTACTACCCGATTGTCCGACTTCTGCGAAACGTTTTGAGTTGGTTTGTCGCGTCTGTTGGTATTTCTTAGATAATAGGAAGTCGAGGTTGTTGAATCGGTGTCCTTAAATGGTAATTAGTGGGATTGGGTTAAACGAATGGTTCGCGACAAAATTTCTAGGGAAAAACCCCACAGTAATGCGTTTCGATAAGTCGGAATAAAATTTTCATACAAATAAGTATGAAGCATAAGAATAAATGATTACTTATTACTAATGACGTAATAGGAAACGGGTGATCTGTTCGAATAGTTTACAATGTATTAAGCTATTTGCGTTGGGACTGCTGTTTTTGTTTCAATACTTGTGATCGCTTTAATATGCGTTTGCGCAGCTTGTCAGAATTGACTGAAATGCTTCAATTGGTTCAAGGAGGATGCCAGGGTGCCTTTCATTGACACAAAGTTACATACGCGTAATCTATCTGTTCTATTTTTCATGCGTATTATCCATGTAGTATTATCATGTATATTCATGCACATTTCTACTCATTTGCCTTATAAAATGAATGGTCATTCTCGCTGATTTCACATTCTTACCTAATGTACGTGAATTTTATATTTCTGCGAATAGGAAAAAATGATTTGCAATAATTCGTGGTAAGTTTTTAGAAACGTGGGAAACATTGGATACGTGTAAATGTTTTACCTGAAATATTACAATATAAATTAGAAACCAAGAAATCTTGATGGAAAAATCTGTATATTTTCAGATATTAATTAAGTATTTATGTTATTTTATCGTCTCTCACGTTCCGAGTATATGTATCTTCCTTGCAATCTTGTTTTCTTCTTTGCGTTAAGAGTTTCAAGTATAAGTACCCTTCCTGGTAAGTTTTCAAACTCTGTTACTTCCAATTCTTTACAGAGAACAATTTCTTTGGCCAATAAATCTATCGATATTTTTCACTCCAGCAAACTATTAAAAGTACATCTTGTAGAATTAAAGCACATTAATATACATAATTTGCACCATACATAAAGGCTTAGAAATTGATATCAAACTTCCACAGATAAATACAAAGACCCGTCTTATATTTCAAATGTTACTCAGCCTAGTAAATAATTAAAAGTACATGCTGTAGAGTTGAAACATATCAATATACACAATTTACATTACACATAAAGGCCTAGAAATTGATATCAAATTTCCATAGATAAATACAAAGCCTGTATACTATTTTCCAGAGACTTATTTTATATTTCATATATTATTCAGTCTAGTAAACAATTAAAAGTACACCCTGTAGAATTAAATACAAAGCATCACAAATAAAGGCGTAGAAAATGATATCAAACTTCCATTGATAAATACAAAACCTGTATTCCACTTTCCAGAGGTTTGTCTTATATTTCAAAGAAAATATACTTCTACCAAGTTCCTATAATCTCTCACAATCTCTTCCAAAATCCCTCAATTGCCAAATCAAACCAGAAGCTACCTTTGGCTGCACGTGCACCCGACTTGAAATCCTGCACTCCGGCAAAAGCCGCTTTTCCCTGAAAAATATCAGTTTCTAATACAACCAATAACACGCTTTCGCGTTAGAAGAAAATCACCTGTGCCATAAAGGCAGAGACAATTCCAGGTGCGCGATAAACTCCACCAGTTTCTCCGGCACCGCATCTCTCCCTATATAGGCCTGAGACTGCTAATGTCCCTGGAAACATGTAAACCTTAACACCTGACCGATTTTACGGCTTCACTCTCTCCTCCTTGCCACCAACCAATGCCAGCTTCTTCCCACCGCGTTGGCATTCAGCGGTAAGAGCAGCGTTCGTTCGCTTAGAAACTTTTTCGTGGCAATTAAACGGCATTATCTTACGGACCCTTCCACAGCTTCAAAGTTCATTGGATTCTTTTGTTGACCCGAGATAGTACTCTCCGGCTCGTACATGACCAAGCATAAGCGACAAGGCCAGCACGTTATCATGTACGTATTCGTGTAACGAGTCCTCGGACTTAATCGTCCGGCATAAGCGCACACAAGGCCATACTCGTTATCGCTTACATATCCGTGTATCGACTTCGGTCCTGCGATACGTAAGCCTATCCTCAGTCGTGGATATGGTCTCGCCGATCTCTTATGGTTGTTACTCCGAGCGGCAGCCGTTTTCGCCGGACATGTCCGGATTCTCCTGGAAGGAAAAAAGTAATTCGATTTGATTTCTGCGTTCAAGATGTGCTGAGGTTGCTGGCACGCAAAGCAGCTTTGATACCGCAGAGGCTTCAGTCTGGGAAGGTGAATACCGCGAATACGAGGAACCCAAGGTCCTTCGTAAATGAACTCGCGATTAAATTAACCCTTTGCCCTCGACGATTTCTTCTTTCTTTGTTACGGAAGAGCAGAAAAGACGATATCTTTTGGAACAGTAGATGAAAGATTGGTAGAACTATTTTCTTGCAATACTCGCGATTTTTTTACTACTGAAAAGTAGAAATTCGAAGATTTTCTCTCGTAAAGACGATATCTTTTGGAACAATAGATAAAAGATTGGTGGAATTATTTTATTGCAATAACGACAATTTTTTTTTTTTACCACTAAGGAGTAGAAATTCAAAAATTTTTTCTCGTAAAGACGATATCTTTTGAAACAGTAGATGAAAGATTGGTAGAACTATTTTCTTGCAATACTCGCGATTTTTTTACTACTGAAGAGTAGAAATTCGAAGATTTTCTCTCGTAAAGACGATATCTTTTGGAACAGTAGATGAAAGGTTGGTAGAACTATTTTCTTGCAATACTCGCGATTTTTTTACTACTGAAGAGTAGAAATTCGAAGATTTTTTTTCGTAAAGACGATATCTTTTGGAACAATAGATAAAAGATTGGTGGAATTATTTTATTGGAATAACGACAATTTTTTTTTTTTTACCACTGAGGAGTAGAAATTCAAAAATTTTCTCTCGTAAAGACGATATCTTTTGAAACAGTAGATGAAAGATTGGTAGAACTATTTTCTTGCAATACTGACAATTTTTTTACCACTGAAGAAGAGTAGAAAGTCGAAGATTTTCTTTCGTATGGACGATATCTTTTGGAACAATAGATAAAAGATTGGTGGAATTATTTTACTGGAATAACGACGATCTTTTTTGTCACTGAAGAGTAGAAATTGGAAGATTTTCTCCCGTGAAAACGATATATCTTTTGGAACAGTAGATACAAAATTAATAGGATTATTTTACTGCAAATTTTAAATTTTATTTTGCCACTGATTCGTAGAAATTCGAAGATTTTCTCCCGTGAAGATGATACTATCTTTTGGGACAGTGGATATAAATTTGCTACAATTATTTTATTGCAATATCTCCTGTACTATTAGATGTAAGGGTTGTAGTTAGGACTCGAAGGGACCCTGGTACAAAGGAATAAAATCCTCATGGCTCGAAAAAGGTTTATTCCACACTAAATTAATAAGAGAGACTAGCCTCAGTTGCCGTTTAACTTTTTGGAACACGTTGGGATTAAAAATGTCCCACCTTTTCGATGCACAGTAATGTATGGTTAGATATTTTTAGACCCACCTCGAAATATTACAATATTTCATCCCAGCCTATAACAACAAATTGAATGGAATTATTATTATCTTTTTATAATACCAATCACTCTTGCCATGAACAAGAATGTATACGTCTAATTTTCACTTTTTAACTTAGAGGAAACAAGTACATAACGAGTTTCAATTGTCAAATGTACCTAATGGGTTAATATAGATCTTCAAAATTTTATTAAATGATGACTGAAGATCAAGTGCAAAGGGTCGATCAGGATAAAGTCATCGTATTTGTGGTATGAGATACTATACGTTACATATGCTGCTTATTGTTTCCTTAGGGCGAGTTCATATGTAGGTGCATAAGTCCAATACGAAAAGCCTGGTGAATGTACTTCTTAGACTAACTTTTTCATCGTGAGATTGGCAGTGTTTGGTACGTTGATTGCTATGGGAATCATTGGTGATTAGCAGGAGACTCGTTACCAGTGACCCTGGCGATGTCGAGGTTAATTAAGGTATTTAAATTAGATGAACAGTTATGTTCGTGAAATGTTCAATCCCATTAATGTTGCGGTTAAATGTAAAGTAGTGAACGTGTAACAAGGTAATCGAATAATTCGATTTTTTAACGAAGTGTATGATATAATAATTTCATTTCATAAGATATTTCGAAATGGATGAAAATAGGTCTAAACACTGTCACCTATTCTTGTCAGGGAAATTTACAGCGTTTTATCTTGTGCAGTAAGATTTTATTTCAAAGAAATTTCAAAAAATTCAATAATAATTCAAAAACAATTCAATAATATAATCCATTTAAAATTATAAAAATAATGGATTTCTTTTTCCCCAACTTAATATTTAGCTTCAGATATAGTACTAAAATAGCATTTACCTTTTCTAATAATTCCTAACTCAAATAACTGTATATCTCATAGTTGATAATCAATAGGTTAAGTCGTTACTCTTGTAATGCAACCAATAAAAATCAATTTCGAGATTTTTTTCAAAAGAAACCATGATACATTTTGATACACAATTTCGTATGCAGTATATTCGTAATTTCGTATTTATTTATACTTAGCCTCTTCGTTTGCTACAGGGTTTTTCAATTTGCTCCAAAATTCACGCAACATTTGAATTTTCCGCCATTTGTGCGATACAGTGTTACCAAGAAAAAAAGAGACAACTGACATTTGAAGAGAGAAAAGAAAAAATAGAAGAGGATTAGAAATCACAATTTTTAATCGAAAATTTGTGTTCTCCACTAAAATTATTTTTTGCCTGGTAAAGGATCGGGCCAAACACGAGTACCACGGGTGAGAGTCGTGGGTCGTAGATAGGACTGAAGGTAAACATCGTCGATCAGGCTCAGGCTACTTAATTTTCGTCGAGTTTCCTGTCTCAGTTGCGTGTTATTCTTCGCCGTGTTCGGACGAAGCGTCTCGACGTGTGCGTCGTTCCTGTTGACTGTGGCACGTGCCATCTGAAGTTAAACGGTAAGGTAAGGGGTTACAGAATATTTCCAATTTTCTTTTTAGCGAAATTATTGAAAATTACGGAAATTATATAGCCTCGGGTAAATCGTGTTTTTAAAACCGGGCTCGATTGGCTGACACGATTCCGGACCATCCGGTTATCTGCAATGAAAAAACTAAAAAGCAGCTTAATTAGTATGAGTATAGCTATAACGTGAATCATCGAAATTTCAAATATTAAAGAAATTAAAATTCAAAGCAATGCTTTGAAATTTAAAATCGATTTTCCTCGTGCTTTTCTTCTGAATGGGAAAAATAAAATAGAAAAAAAATGTAGAATTTTGAAATTCGTGGTTCTCGCAATGAAAGTACATCGGGCGAAGATCTCTGTCAAATTTCGAGTCGATTGATGAACTAAAACGTGAAATATCCCATCCTGTGAATTCGAAAAATACTGTTTCGAGAAAAACGCGTCTGAAGTTTTCGTTACCCATTGTAAGATAGCTGTACGTCACATTTTAAACGTCTATAACTCTGCTAACTTTACGAATTCGAACAAATACTTTTATACAGACATTTTCGAAAGCTAAGAAACTGTAAGAAAAAAAAAAAATCAATTTTCTAAGCCGGATTACAAGAATACCGCCTTAAGGAAAATATACAAATCCAATTAATAATTGATATACAATCTTATCGTCAATATTATACTCGTTAAAATTAAAAAGAAATATATATATATAATTTCACGTAGTAATTTACTTCAGTATTCAATTTTTCGAATTTTCTCGAGCAGACCGCTTCGGTTAATCGTACGGCAACATGGCGTTTCTTTGTTTCGACTGGAAGGTATACCGTTTGGAAGGGGAAGGGGGCGGTCATCAAGGTCCACCTGGACGAGGTAATTCGACAGGACTATAATCCCGCGTGTTTGCTTCGTTACAGCTTCGAAACAAAAGAAAGCATATTCTCGTGGCTGATTTTCTCACGCAAAGATATCCTTCGTAACATACCTCGAAATCTTACGAACACCCACGAAACGTCGTCTAGTTACAAGAATCTAGTTACCAATCCACGAGCTGTAATTCCCCTAGGACCGATGCTTCTCCATTACGTGATCCTTGTGAAGTCCGTCGTGAGCTATCAACAAGTACCGTTTTGTGCCTGTTAATTACGATTATCCTATTTTTATCCTCACTGCGGATGATGGTGCCTCGAGCGATTGCTAGTTATTAACGTTCCTCAAAGTTGCCGGTTTAACGGTCGTAAATTAACACTTTGCCGGCTAATGTTGCTCTTAAACAGCGCGGCGGGTAAAGCATATACGGGCTACGCCGGGACCCGTGGCGATAAGCCTCGAGATTATACCCGCGAATTTTTCCCTTTTTAAACGTGGCAACGTTGCAACGGATCGCAGTCGCGAGAGCAGCAGATTAATGACGGAACTGTGGTCGCGCGACGGGGATGATATTTTATTAAAGCAAAAGTTGGCCGCGTCCGTGCTCACTGCGCGAACGCATTTATTAGTAATCCGGAACTGCCTGTTGTTTTCTGCCGAGGAATGTTTTCATGTTTACGAAGACAAAGTATAATGAATTCCGCGCCTCAAGGTCCGATCTACGTTATATCGAAGTCGCGACACGTCCCGTGTAGAATTTAACGTCTCGCGATCGTCATTCGAAGATCGAAAACACGCCTAAAGAGGGAATTTCCTGTAAATGTCAAACACTCGTATATACGATCGTGTATACATCGATATGACAAGAAAGCATGCTTCCGTCTTCCTATGGGCTATTTTCAACTGTTGCGTTCGTATCGACGATCGAATTGCTTCGTAATATAGACGGGAATCGCGATTGGTTTTGTTAAAAGTCGTTGCTAGCTAGTTTCCAAACGGAAACAACCCGTTTTCTTATCCATCATAAAGAATCGTTTATATGTTCCATGGTCATGTAATAAGTCATTAATTTGGTATAATAATTATCTTCGCTTCGATTTCTGTACGTGCTTTTCACTTCCGTTCATTTCCTTCCGAAGGATATCTAACAAATTTCCTCGGGTTTTTCGTTTTTCCAGTCGGATATTCCGGTTCACTTTAAAAATTCAGCTGTACTTTCTCGGAACATAACCTTTTTGTTTGGTCGTCGACAATGTACTGAACGAATGCGTCACATTAGAAAGGAATACCTGCGTGCGGACGCTGCGCTGAACCGAAAGCGCCGAACGCGTAAAGCGCATGCGCAAGACGGTTATAGGAAATACCACAGCAAGACGTCGTAGCCTGACAGAGTTCGGTGCGTATAAGAACTGCCATGCGATTTTATTGGATCGCTTTATCCTAATATACCGTGCGGGAGAAAGGAAAAAAGTTCACTTCCGGTAGGTAGCGTGGGTCGCTGGTGAAACGTGTTAAAACGGCTCACGCGATTGTAATTTTCCGAGAACTGACCTAACAAAAAAGTAGGTGATAAGCGTTATTTTAGAACCCGGCAGGTACGGTACACTCTATTAACCTTCCGATAGTATAGGATTTATGTAATCTCGCCTGTGGAAAAAATGTATTAAAGTCGGAAGGTATAAGGGAATGATTATTATCACAGTTTTTTCCGAATAAATTATTACTCTTCACGGACTATTATTACACGGAATAAAAATATAAATAGCTGCTGTAGTAAAAATAACCATAGTCTGCACGTAGTCGAAGGAAGTTTTAGTCAATGTAAAACAAAATGGAGTCTTGTAATGCGTTGATTAAAGTATTTTTATCGTTACATTATTTTCCATTACGAGAGTTTGAGGAAATGTTGTTACACAAAATGGTGTCATATCCTCCCACGTGAAACATACGGTTATTAAATTACAATTTTCTTTTAAAAGCGACAATTTTTTGCGCCGCAATTTATAATTCTTAATAAATACTTTTTGCATCACAACCTAATTACCGACGAGGTACACGGAATATCAAATATTACTTTCTACGTATCATTAACCCCTTACGTGACAGTCACGGGCTAATGTGACTCGCTCACGTCACGTTCATGTTCCAAAAAAGCTGGGAATGGTAAAAGAAATGAAAAGAGAAAAGGGATTGCGACGTTGGATTATACGTGTCTCTCTTTAAAACATATTTCAAACACTTAAACTCTGGTAATTGAGTATTATCAACAAAATTCGAAATAGAAATAATTTCTTTTTTCAGTAAAATATAATTATTTATTAGTTTCAGTTTAGCTATCCAAATAATCCAAATTTTATCAGTCCCGCAGGGAGTCGAATAGAGAGAAATATTTTATAGCAAGCTATAGTGTAGTATTGCCCGCTTAATCGTCTACAGTCTGAGTTCATATCGAGACTCTTATCAGGACGCCCAGATATTCCAAGAATTCCGGTGAATGGAGGAGAAGTAACGAGTGCGAGCGAGATAGCGGTACTTGACACGAGTATAACGCATTGATGACAATCCAACATCGATGACACTCCGTGAACTCAGTTTCAAGAACTGGTGGGGGCAGCTACAGTGGATAAAAATATGATTTATGTTAGTATTGTATCAATAAGGAAAATGTATCGACGATAAACCAATATCTAATGACAATATCAATGATTTTTAACCCTTTGAGGTTAGAATCTTGTTTTATTATAGAAAAGTAAGTATTTATTAAGATATTTGATAAATTAATAATAGAGAGGGTTAAATTCTCTTCTTCTATCCCAATTTCGTTGTTATTCTTTATATTAGAAGTCTCGTTTATATAAGCAATTTGTAAAAACGTATAAAAGGTTAGGTTTTGTTACATCGTACCCCTCCATATTGAAATACATTGAAATCTATGTAAATACATTCCTATCTATTAATATCTATTTCGAATAACGTTTAAATATATAATAATAATAATAAACTTCAAGTACGAGCATCATGTTATCTAAAATATTTCTGACACCCCTATATTCTCAGTACGCCTGATGATAAATTACATTAAAAAAATCCTAGCATTAAAAATTCCAGTTCCATCTCCTCTTCTAAAATAGAAACCGCGTTTCTTTTCCCATTTGCCTGGCCCACGCTGTAAAACGATCGTGACTGGTTCGATCCCTGGATGGAGCCGTATCGCAGCCACGGCGTAACGCGCTCGCACGAAGGGGGATCGCTCGATATTCGCTTATCTGGATAGCCTAACCCTCGTCTTGCACAACTGTGTCCTTAATCTTGAGCCCGGAGCGAAGCGAGACAGGCGAGGCTCGATTTGCATGTACACGCGGCCTGCGACGGCGCCCGCAAAAAGCAGGTTAGGGTAGACGAGAGAGGAGGAGCGTTACGCAACCGGCCGACGAACAGCGCGCCAAGTGAATGAAACTGGCTCGAATCCACGAAACGAGCCCTTAGTTACGCGATGCTCCCGCTTGATACGAAACTTCGACGATTTACGAACGCGCGGACTTCCTCTGATTTACGTTCCCGTGCTTTTTCCTGTTTGCGTATTTTTCCTTTCCCCCTGTTTTCCTTCCTCCTCCGCGTTATCTTTCATTGTCGCGTGATTTACAGGGTAGAGACTCGTCGGAAACGAAATATTCGCAATTATCGGCCGCGCTTATGGATACGCCTTACGCGGTCGCCCGGGTGGCGACGTAGTGGGGTGACGGTAGGGTGGGGTGGGGGCGATGATGGGGTAGGGTGGGGGCGGTGCGGATTCGCGAGGCCGCTGAAACGAATGTTTTTATATTTGAATAGTTCGTGTTGTTGTTACGGGAACAAGGGCGGGAATGCGAGGCGAGGCGTTGCTGCAAGGGATTAGACGGAAGTTGAATGTATGAAGGCTCCTGGTATCGATTTTGTAATAATTATGTTCGGTCGTTTTGAACGGTTATTGGGTTTTAAGGCGGATTTCGGGGAGTCGAAATTAGGTGGGGAAGAAGTCGTTAGCAGTTTACGCGTAATTGCATAACGCGAGTCATGTTGGGTTACCTAACCGCGCTGTATATGTATGCACGCCTGTACCATCTTTAAATTAGTCGATTGTGATACAACCGTAGAGTAATAATTCCCTAGTATGGTATGATCTTCTGGTTACTAATTGGAAATTGGGTAAACGTGTTTGCAATTTCTATAGTTGTACGAAACAAATGTAATATGATACACCCGTGAGGCAATAATTCCTTGATACATGGTTATTTTTAGGTTAATAATTAGAAATAGGGGAAACGGGTTTTTAGATTAGGTTGGGTATAATTTATTAGTTTGGCATCGCTATTTAGATATGAATTAAACTAATAATATATATATATATGTGATATAGTACAGCGATCTTCTCAGGGTATTAATCTGCAACAGAATAAAGAATTATATTGTTGTTTTATAGAATAAACACTGAAATGATGTAAACCAAGTATAATATAACATATAAAATAGCGTAATTTGATATAATAAGAATTATAATAATAAGGAATATGTAATTGCAAATAAAGAAATACTTAGAGATCACGTGTGTTTTCGGGGGGAAAAAATATTTAAAAATAAAATTTCTCATTTCATTCAGCTAATGGAACCCTAGTACCATTGGCCTGACGCGTTTCTTTCCCATCCTTAGAGTTTCAAGAGATAATTAGTGGCTGTGTTTTTTGATGGACCACCCAGGGCACACATAAAAATGCTTCCCTTATAAATAATGAAAGATGTTTATCCATGTTCGTTAGAATCATTACGACGGGAATGTGAAAGAAGCCCACAGGAGCAAGAATCCACGTTAACTGCATTTCCTTCCTAATTATTACGAGAAAAAGCGGAGGATGTAAGCTTCGTCCTCGTGCAAGTTTTGCCGATCTCATTTTTTCGCTTATTTATCTAATTAACGTATGAAGCGCGATCTTGCTTCGTGCTTTGCGAAATCTCCACGATTTATGTATTCTGTGAGAACGCTCACGGGGTCCTCGAGTTCTCCATGTTCACTGGAAACATCTTCTGCACTCGCGCATACATGGTTAACAGAACAAAACAATTTTTTTAATACCGATTTGTGTACATAGTATCTAACTTAACGCGTACATTTATATTAACAACTTAATTGCATTTTAAAAATTCCAATTTCTTAATATTAAAAGAATAAAATAAAATAAACGGTTTTCTACCTGTTTCCTCATATATAGTATCACCTAACTTATAAAGTTAGTATATAGTATTCCAATAAAACTCCAAAACTCCATTTTGTATATAGTATTTACGGTATATATTCTTTGTAGTATATTCCACTGTACATAATTTCAAAATGCGCTATAATTTAGTTCATAAGTGTTCCATATGTTGAGCATCGAAGTAGATGATCACTTTTGAGACACCCTGTACAAATCTTCCGAATAACAGTCACTTTTAGGAAATCACGCGACATCTCGTGTTTCATGTCTGTATTAATTCTAGCAACGGAATTGCACACTAGTGTGCATGCACAAATTTGTCGAATCGCAGGGTATCACCAGTGCAAAATTCTGTTGTTGCGTCATACAACTGCGCCGTGTTTCATAACCTCAATCTCAAACACGTTATTTGGCCACGTATACGATATCGAACGATTTTAATGTTTTATTTCTATTAGAAGAATACTTCTCTGCGAGTCTTAGCTGTATACGTTACTCTGCCAAATTGCAAACACATTTCAAGTGTATACTTTTTCTTTTACGCTTTCTGGGCTGTGGTTACATCACTGCTTCGTGGCATTACATATGCAGTTTCATTTTTTTGGAAGGGTTACACCAGTATCCTTATTTGCCCAGGTCACACGTTGTTACGTATTCTGCGTCTCTCTCTCTCTCTCTCTCTCTCTCTCTCTCTCTCTTTCTCTCTCTCTCTCTCTCTCTGTGCGTGCGCGTGTGTGTGCGTGTGTGCGCAAAAAAACATATATAAATATTGGATGTAATTAATCGCTCAGAATTGCATTAAAAAGATGTATCATAAGTTGCAAATAAGAGAACAATACTTTGGCCTCTGATATCGCCTGATCTCGCGTCATCAGACTTTATCTGGAGGGAACTTTGAACGAAACGGTGTACAAAACGAGAATTAATACTCGCAGTGGATTGATACGAAGAATTGATGATTCGTTCATTGACATGGAAGAAAATCAGAATGAACTTCGCAGTGCAATAAATTCAGTTTTTACCGCTGTCGTTCCCGTATCGACAGGGGCGGTGAACATTCCAAAGCGATGCACTGCCACCTGGTGATCGTATCGGTAGTTAATCTACTCTTATCCTGTATCACGGTAATCGGAAGTTCGTTATCGTTCTCTTTGTATACCTATATTTTTCTTGCCGTTTTTTTTTTTTTTCACAATTCTTTAGACGACCTACGATTATATACCACTCGGATAATTAAATATTATTTCACGAGATATACGTATTATGTGTATATACTGTAGGTTAAGTTGAGAAACTCTGCTATTGGTAAGACGTGGAAAGTATAACACCAAGTATAACGCTGCATTGTATTCTTTATCATTCTCTGTGTGGTCAGTGATGTTTGACATCGTGTATGCTACTATAACCTAAAAATGAACGTATATTTAAAATTGAGAATGAGAAATTCACTAATAAATCTTGATACCTTAGTAACTCCCTATTGTGTATTGAATTTTCTTTTTTCTTGAAAATATCGTCTAACAGACTTGCAGGTATAATCTTTCCTTCGTTGATACTCGTTATCGGTACACTTTCTGTTAATATTGTTCGAAATAGTAAGTTGTAAATAATCGTGTATTGCTCATTTGTCTGCGTATAAATATTGAATTCAATATCGTTGTGTTCGAGAAAAGTCTAAACAACACGTGGTGAGATAAGTGACACGATGCACTGAAGCAGCCCTGTAGAGAGATTCGTACGATGCGCAAAACGAATGCGCAGTGACGAGAATTGAATTTCGTCGCTGGGTATGGCACTAAGAGTCCCTAGTACCGTACTCCAAGGGTTAAAATCACTGTGGTTAATTTTAATTTCGCGCATTTAACCCTAGCACGACACTAAGGGGGTCGTTAGTCACCCTACGAAATTTTAAACTCGTCCGTAGAAATGTACACGTATATACATATTAGGTGAGGTTAGGTTACTGAGATTTAATTTATCGGTCTAAGATAACAGTAGACAAAAAAATGTTTTGAGTTTTAATTTTGAAAATATAATTAAAATATAGAATTATACTACTGAGATGTAGAACTGTAGTTTTTCTTTTTGTGGTATTTTGAGAGCAATGCTTCCTTTCCCAGTCAAATTCCCAAAGCGTGACCAATTAAAAAGATTTGTTAAAATCACGTGTTTTTAAAAGTGCTCTATTCGATGAAGCTCTCCTTATACATAAGAATAACCCCTGAGAATATGTATAAAATATTGGATATCACAGCAGTATTAAATTACTACATACGCACAGCTACTAACAAAAATAATATCAACTACTAAAGAAACAAATTTTTCTTCCCAAATATTCTATAAATTTTCTCCTAATATAATGAAATTTAACGAATTCCATACATTCCTAAACCGAATTTTTGCGAAAACCCAACTAAACGTACAATACAGTTGTATCCGTGCTATACGCATGCGCATAAACCAATTCGTCGGCCATATTTACTCGCATATAACTCGGACGACCTTTTCACGGTAACCCACGATATAAAATCCTTTTTGATAAGGAAAAAGATCAAATGGATAGCGTAGTACAGCCCCTCGCTGATATATTCTTGAAAATGTATACTCTCTTCAACGATAGAGGTTATGTACCCCTGTATCTTAAGAACAGAACCTGTTCACAGGATATCCAGCATCGAGCGTGACTCGAAACGTAACAGGGACAAGCTGTGCATAGAAAAGTGATTAATAATCTCCGAGTGCGAGCGGCCAATATCAGACGACGAATAACGTTAACGGACGTTGGTCAACGACGGTTGGTTACGAGAAACGTGTCGCGCCGTTTCGATCATAGACGGCATCCCGACGCGCTTTAAAAATACGCTCTACCTATTCATAGACATTTCCTTGGACACCGTTACATCGGTATAAACATTCTGCTGGTGCAGCACAGCGCACAGTGAACGCAACAGTGCATTGCACTTCTAACCTCGAAAGAGCATTTGGTGTCTCGGCAAGACGTGCCAATTACGACGTTGCTCGCATGCTAAGCGCGCTCTCTTTTCTCTTCGGCGCACGCCCCCTCTCCTTCTCCCTGTCGCTATAGGAGCCTCGCGTTTTTCCGTGAATTTTGTTGCCCGTATTTCCCGCTGCCGAAGGGTGGGGGCGTTGCTGAACGAATTCCTTCTCGCACCGCTTTGTTAGCCGGCCGACGACCACCCTCTGTGCCTCTCTCGGTCTTGCTCAACCATTTCAAGTATTCGGCCACCATATTTTTCCATTTTATCCTATTTCTTTAATTTGGCACTCTTGCATCTTATCCCGAGTCCGTTGCCTCGAAGATAGACGCCATTTCATTAGCTTCTGAAATTGAGAAACGATGCTTGATACTTTGGAATTGTAGGCGACTACATTTTTAAAATTTTATTCCATACTGAAGATAGGTAGTCTATCTAGAATTATTAGTTCCTAAATTTCAGAGATTACGTTCTCATGTCCTTTCACATTTTTTTTGATATTTCTTTGTAGAATAGGAATCGCAGTCAACGGTCCATACTCGATACTAGTTTTGTGATTCCTAACCTAAAAAAGGAAGGAAGTTTCTTTACCAAACACCGTTACAAGTTATAAAGAACCGCAGGAGAGAAGGAACGTACAATCGAGTAAATTGATTCGGATTTTTGGCGATGCCAAACTTCAGCTCTCGAAACTTTAGCTCGCGTAACCGTTGTCCAAATATTTTGAAACGACCAGTAGACAACCCTCTTCGACTCGTTACATGGCTGCTAGAAACGCTGCGACGCAGGTAAGAAGCAACAACGCTTCGTCCGTTTGGACTGTCCGTAAAACGTGGCTTCCGGCCACGTCTTGTTTTCGTTAAGGAGCATAAACAGCAGCGTAAATCCATTGGAAATGACTTTCCGGGAACAGGAGGCGTCCCGGCGAAGCGACGCCAGCCAGCAAGAAACGTATACCCGGTTCTAGGATCGTTTCCTCAAACCCGGCCGTTTTCACGGATATAGAAGCTACACTAGCGCCACGGCGGCAGCGCTAGTGCCTGACGGATCGAACGGAGAGGACGATGATCACAGAACTGGTCGGTTATCACCGGTTATTACAGACCCGACTACCGGTTGTCCGGCTGAACTTCGCGTCCAACTATTTCGCCTCTCTCCTCTCCTCCGGCAACGCATTTTTTCTCCTTACTCTTCCCGCTTTCCTTCTTTCTTCTCTCCCGCAAGCGTCGCCCGAGATCATCTCTGCTACCACCTAGCCTGGTCCTAGCGTTTCTTTGTTGTCTCATCGCTCTCCACGCTCTTTCCCAGTTTCCGTTCTCCACCCGTCTCTCTCTCTCGATCCTCTCTTTATTCTCGTTCTTTAGCCACGCGTAACGAGAGATCGTGTTTTCTTTCCGCTCGGCGTGCCACGTCGGCAGCACCCCGCCGACCATAACTCACTCCCGGCGGAATGCAAAACGGCCCCCGGGCCTCCTCATCCGCGGATCACCTGCCGCGGGGAAGAACCGACCCTGGAAACGGTCACAGGGCCGATACGCCTTGGAACTCGACGCTTTCTGAATATCTCCAAGACGAGAGAGGGCACGCTTAGCTGTCATGCCTCTTCGGTGCGTTCAGGGTCTGACATTTTCATCGATAGCGTTGTAATCTGAGCGTGACGAATGTTGAGACGCTGAGCCACTTGGAGTTCGTATAATAAAGTGCTCTAATTTGCGGCTCACGCTTTATTATACTGGTTGTGATAATGCATCGTCATTTGATTGCGTTTTGATATAATGGATCCGGTTGTTATAAATTTTCGATGCTCGTTTCTAATAATTGCGATTTCATCCGTAAGGACGGCGAGACACGTTTAACCCTTTGCGGACGAGAATCGAAGATATCGATATATCGAGTACATACCAAACGATTAAAAACAACAAATGAAGGGAAATTTTCTGAATTAAAATAAACAAATTTCCACGTGTATTACGACATTCGTCCTCAAAGGGTTAACCTTTTTTGTTGCGCTGCAACAGATGGTACACTAGCCGCGGCCATCTCTTCTCTTCCGTTTTCGTTCTTCCTCGCGGATGAAGAAACAAGCTCGATCTCGTGGAACAACGGTGGCTGCCAGACGATCCCAGCGAGGAAAGTTTGTCCTTTTGAGCGAGACGTTGGGTCTGCAAAGGAAACGGGTACATTATAACGTGGCTGGTAATCTCGCGGCCGGCGAGCTCTCGTTTACATTTTGAAAGAGGAGTCTGAATAGGTGTTGGGGTCCCTCCTCCCCGGCCCCCGTTCCAAATTGAATCAATTGCCACTTATGAAATAACGCCCGGCCAAAGTTACATAAACGAGCGGCCGCGAGGCCAGGGTGAGCAGAGAGAGAGAGAGAGAGAGGGCGCGCGAGTCACCTATCGAGTCCCGGCTTTCAGCTCCCGCGCACCATTTTCTTTTCGCGTCCAACGATTGTCCTCGAGCGCACGCGCGCGCGCGCGCGCAGCTCGCGAGGAACGCGCGAAACGGCATTTTCTATGGCTTACGTAATGAGAGCTTGACATTTATTTACCTTTCCCTCTAGCCGATACGTTTATGCGGATACCTGCAATTGCGGCCGGGTTACGCATTGCACAACCCTTAAACTGCCGGCCGGATAACGATCTCGCGTTGATAACGTTTTACGGACCATTTTGTTGCGTCATCGCATGGCTTCGACGTTTGAAATTCCCGCCAGGAAACCCTGGCGCCCTCTATCTCTCTCTCTGTTTAGCAGGGTAACGCGGCTCGTTCGAGTTACATGCCTCGTATCTGCACTCTGCAAGGTCTATTTTGCATACTTATCAGCCTATCGTTTTCATTCCTCGTTGTACCATTGTGCCGCCTCCGAGTAATTTCGTTTATCACTGTTATTGGGCCTTGGTTCTTGTATATCGGAACGAGAAGCTGCGACCTTTGCCGCGATGACCTGGGAAAAAGTTTGTTAGAGAGAGTTGAACGAGTTGGTCGGTCGAGTTTGAAAATCACCATTTCTAATTTTTCTCTTTTTAACGAGATTACCAGAAATTGAGGAAATTGCATAGCCTCGGGAAAATCGGATCGAATGGCTGGCGTGATGCCGGATCATCGGGTTATCTGAGAGGAAAAAAATTAAGAAGCATGTTAATTAGTATGAATATAATTATATCGTGGATCAAGGAAAAATTTCGAAAATTAGAAAAATAATAGCATTTTGAAGTTTAAATATCGACTTTCCTTATGTCTTAATCATAAATGTTAATGAGACTATGGAAAGTCCGAATTAAAATGGTGTCAAATTACTTTTCTTATTAATGACGTTAAAAATAAAGCGATATGTAATAATGAATTTTAATGATATTTCTGTATATTTATTATGACCTTTCCAATCGCTTATAATTTATAATATCGTGAAATTATTTTCGAATGAATAAACAGCTCTAAATTTAAAATAACAAATGATATAAAGAATCACACCAAGTGTTCTATAGGGTGTACTAAAATTCACGTAAGAAGTAATTTTGATAGGGAATTCGATTTTCTTTATTATTTGTAAAATATTGCTCAGTTAATATATCGTTCTTTCATTTAGCGATTAATAATTGAACTGTCCAGCTGTCACGCTTTTTTCTTTTTTTTTTCTTTCGTTGGCAGTACATTACCGCACAAATGGCGCGAAATTCAAATCTTGCATACATATTCATATCGATTTGAAAGATATTGGAACGAAACTTTGAGGTTATGGTACATTCCTTAACGTTTAAGTCATTTGCCGATGTCATCTTATACCCTTTCTCCAGTTAGTGACTCGGTAATTTCGATAATTCATTCGTCTTAGACGATTAATCTTTTCCTAACCTACGTTTTATATTCATCATATTGTACAAACGTGAATAACGCGTGTAATACGCTTCGACGAGTCTCGTGGATCGATGATTCACGATTTGCGTCGTTTTCTTATGTAGGTTATGCAGCGTTTTCCCTGAGAGAAGCAATTTTTACCGCGCCAAAGATCTCTTTACAGCGTCACGTTGTGGTTAATTATCATTCGTAATGCAGGTACTTAACCGTGAGTCACGAATAAACTAGACGGTGTCTTGTACGATGCGTGTTGCGTCAGCTATGCAAACAAATTTTGAATCGTCCTGACGATTCGCGCCTTGTGCATTAAGCTTGTTATTACCCGTTCGATATGTCGAGTTAATGGTAATAGGTGTGGTGAGAAACGGGATACAAATCGAAGTTGAACATGCAAGGGTGAATTACTAAAAGCGTGTAAGGAAGTTTATAAAATTGCACATTTATGTTACGCTATCGCTCGTATCATTATTATTCGGAAATTACTGAAATCACTACCGCCATGTTCATAGCAAGCAATCTCGAAAAATTTGGCGTGATGTAGAACGGTATAATTTTCAAGAAAAGCGTGTAAATCGAGGTTATAGAGTAAAATTTCTGATACTTTTTCTTGGAAAGATTAATTTGTATGAATTTTATAGATCTTTATGTGGTGTATGCAGTATACGTGGGTGTGATATATCAGATCATCCGTATGTTGGATTCAAGGAAAGGTTAGATAGACATAATTTATCACTTTTTTTTTAGTACCTTGGTCGAAGATTATTAAAAGTGTTAAAGTCATCACCATAAATTATTTCTAACCTAGTTTGATGACTCAATTCCTCGAGCATTGTTTTTATGCAACCATGAGATATCCTTGATGTTTATATCTAGAAGAGAGAATTATTAAATGCAGATTACTGTTTACACCTATTTATTATCATTAATGACTGATTCATAAAAATATTTTACCTTATTTTCTTAGCTTCTTACGTGTTCTTGACATTAATAAAAATCAGTCACTTTTTTTAATATTAGTTCAACGTTAAACTTTATTTCAGATAATTCAAGTTTGAGGTAGAAATTAAATAATTGCACAAGTTTAAAACAATAATAACGTTTTATACCACGAATTCAGACGTTTATTACTAGTAATGTAGTTTTCCTCTTTTTCTTTTTTTTAAATATTACATCACCTTCCTGTAGAATAGGTTGTTGACAACGATATCTATATGTAGCAGCTAAAACAAAAGCGGGACAAATCAATACCGAGGGCCATCGAATTAAAAATTCACTAGAAAACATGATCACTGCTGAAAATAACTAGGGAATCAGCCACTTCACCATTTAGTACTAATTTACAGTTTTATCGAAGATTCTACATAAAGCCCAAATCGAACTAATCTAAAATTATTTTTTATTACCGATATTTCAGTGATTTTCTAAAAAAAAAACGAACAGTAGTATCGATGCATTATAAATCACGGGCTGTTACGAAAACGTTCTTAAAATCGTATTACTGATGTATTATCGGTTACACAATCATTCGATACTCTGTATGAATTCACTTTTATTATATATGGTTTCGTTAACTTATTGAAATTTCATTTCTTCCAATTAATTATCGAATTACCAAAAACCCTGTAAAAAAATTAGTAAATTAAATTAAAAATTAGTTTGAGTAAAAAAGATAAATAAGTAAAATATATTATACGTATATATACATATATTACTATCTCTCGTTTTAATACTAATTTTGTACAAGCCAGCTTCATCCTCGGGTTTCTGCTTTGAAATTATTTCAGTAGTCATCAGATACAAAGACAACTCGTTTTATTCAACTGGAATTATATTCTCATCTAAAACGAAATTCTACGAAAAAAAAAGTATCCATTATAAGTTAGAATTTTAACTTCGAAACAATTTACTAGCCTACCTCCCGAGTTCGATTTTCGAACAACAGTGCCATCTACAGTGATAACCAAAAACGAAAAACGACTCATTATATATCTTCAATCTCCATAATACACTCAGATTATTCTTTCATCTAAAAGGAAATTCGAAAACTAGAAACGCAGGGAACCGTTATAGGTTAGAATTTCAACGTTGAAACGATTTACTGATGCATCTGCAGGCGTTCGATTTCCAAACAGTAGTGCCATCTGCATAAGTATCAGTCCAGCCGGACGAGGCTCGTTTGTCTCGCCAGGTTGCTTTTTAGCGCTCGAATCCGTTGGTATTTTCGTTCGAGACAGCAGCAGCGCGTTTCTTCGACGAATCGGCCGTGGTACGTCCGCATTACGGCTAATTTTTGCTCGTTCCACGGCGCGGCGGTGCACGGCAATGGCGCACCAGGAAAATTGCTTCGATGCCTCCGCGATAAAAGTGGCGAACGTGCCGTGGGGTACCTGGTACCCGGTCGATCGGTCGCGTTGGAGTGACTCACTTCTCCCGTGGTCATACACCGACCGGTCGCCTCTCCCACACGGTTCGCGCTAGAAACCTTGTCACTCGTGATTTTGCAGTCTGCGTCTCTGCAATTCCGCCGGATTAATGCTCCCGTCGCGGATTAGGCCTCATGGTTTCTTCGAGCGGGGCAGCGTGTGTACCTTTTTTTTAGGCCAGGTGAAAGGAGATAAAGCTGTTTGCACAGGCTGAAACAGTGTGAGACGAAAGGTTAAGTCGAATTGGTTAACGGATTATGGATTTTTACAAATGTCACTTATACCGTACTGTTTCCTTATTGTTCTCCTCAACTCCGTGTAACTAGATCTCCTAGGGATTTTGGTATTGCGGCGTTTCGTGTCTTTGAGTAATTTTGGTAAATCGAGAATCGCAGTTCCACGAGTTCATTCCGTTGAGAGATTAATTTTGAATGTTTCCATAATCTTACGAGTGACGTAGAATTGACAGCGGTTTTGATAAGTTGCTATTAATAACGGTTTCCTCAGAAAAATGATAAAAATCTTTTTTTTTTTTTTCTTCGATAAACGGCACACGTGTTTAGATAATTTATGACGAAGTAATTGATTGAATTAAAATTTTGGAAATATTGTTTATATAAAGTGCAAATTCCGTGGGATTAGTCCCAGATTTATTTGATAATTATTATTGATATGACGTCACTGGCTTTAGATAAAGTTTTCTGCCATTGTAGAATATATTGAAAAATTTTTATTCATTTTTATTCCATTAAAAAAAAAAAAGATATATGTATATATGTCGAGTGTTCAAAAATAAACGAAATAATAGTTTATATATATTTTATTCTATATACTATATTAATTTTCTTGGTTTCACCAAAAATCAGTTAGTATTTCGCAACAAGCGTGTCCAGTGTTTCGCATTTGGTGTCTCTGAAAGGTAAAAATAGCAGACGACCATGAATAATAAGTTACTTTCAAAATTGGCTGCTTTAGCTCACACTTGAAATCGAAATCTTCGATTCGAATGTAAATTCTTTCAAGGAGCATGCGAGTAAAAGTTTGTTCGATTGTAGCGTTATTATATAACACAGTTTGTTACATAATACGTATAAAGGTTTCTCAATGTGTCAAAAGATAATTAGCGTCATAACGTGCAATGCAATACGAACGAAAGAAAAGCAAACGGAGGTTTGTTGTCGAATAACAAACTCCGACATGAATGGAATAAAAGGGATCAACGTGCGGTAAAATTTTTTAAAGAGGTTATGTAATCCGTCTGATACGAATCAGCACGAATGACCCATGCCTTGACTGCGTATCTCTGCTGGTTAACAATAATGATCCGCTCGTACTTTTTGTCGAGTACATGAATAAGCAGATTGCCTGTTGACGAGCCACATTTCCTGGATAGATAGTGGCGACTATTAGACCAGTTACATAAAAAGCAGGAAAGTCGCCTGTGAAACAGAAACAAATATTAATTTCTTTGGTCCGCATGCGTACGATGTTCGTCAAAAAAACGAGTTCCTTTCTTTACCGTTCTCAAATTCTTTCAAAATATCTTTATTGATAACTTGTACGTACGCATAACGAGTGTTTGTATACAAGATGGCCTCATACCACGTGATTCGTTGACACGTATAATAACACGAAATGTTCGTATATAAATATTCGTCGATATATCTCGAGGTTTGAAAATTTCAAAGTTACCTCCTCCTCGTGAAAATTCAAGTTCGAACAATACATTCCTTTTACGTTCTCTCTGTCCTATATGCCAAATTCGAGTCCTCCGTTCGACTCGTCGAACGCCTGTTATAACCTCCAGGAGCCATCATTCTCCTTCGATCGAATTTCGATTTAGATCGACGCGATACCAGCGGCGAACTTTCGAACCAAGTTCATCGACTGCGCGACAAGAAAGAGTCCAGACGCGAAAGGAATAAGATCGTGGCGCACCCGTGTTCCTCGTGGCGCGATATCAAATTTATTGGACGACGGTACGAATCCTTTCCTTTCAATTCTTCTTCCCATTGTACCCTTCTCGTGTTTACTCGACTTGAAACCATTCTCATTCACCGGGGAGGGGGATATAAAATTTATTAAACCGCCTCGACGCGCGTATCCACGACTTGGTGCATTGGTTGAAAAGCAATCATCGATAAACGAAGATTCCTCCCGACGGGTAGGGACAAGGCGGGTTTCTACAATTACCGACCGTCGCCAGATCTTCGTCTGTTTAACCCACTCGCGTGCTACTTCACGGCATTTCCAGAAAATACTTCCCTCACAATTTCGCCGGTACACTAATTCCTTGAACTCGTGCTTGTTAGAGGCTCGAGAAAGGAAGAGTGCCGCCGCTGCTGCTGCTGGGCACACGGGGAGCGGTAATAAAGGGGCGAAGAGAGATCGGGGTGAAAGAGAGACGAAACCAGCGGAGAGATTACAAAGAAAGGGGGAAAAAGGGGCAGGAGCATTGGGGAGAAGGGGACCGAGACGGATCAAAGCGAAGTAGGGGAGTAGTAGCGTCGCTGGTGGAGGAGTGGGAAAGCGAGATAATGGTGGAGTGGGACGAGGAAGGAGTTAGGGGGATGTTGATAGGGATGAGGGATGAAGGAAGCATGAGAAAAGGGGCGGAGGGAAAGGGGAATCCCGCGTGCGCCAAGCACCCAGGCTGGCTGGCTCGTCACTCTTCGTATCCTCGGGTTGGGTTGGGTTGAACCCTCGTCGACGGTTGGTCGAGTCGGACGATAGCGGGTAGTAGTGCGGCGGTGGTGGGTGTTGGGGTCGCGAATCTCTCTTCGACCGTTCCACCTCGACATCCGTCGAAATAGAACGCGGATATCGTGTTCAATTTGCAGTTTAAGAATTAACGGGAGAAAGTACAGTCGGATCGTTTTCTGGGAAACTAAATTCGGAATGAAACAGAAGAGGAGTGGGGGGAGGGGTTGGGGGGAGAATCAGCCGGATGCGCGATGCGAACGATGCACGCCCGGTTGTATTCCATCGGGAAAGGCCGACTGCGTGTAGAATTCGCGTTCGAGCGGTCGGATATTTTATGCATGTGACGCCGGAATTTCCAGACGATAGCGCCGTGGTGTGGGCTTTCCTGTGCGCGTTTTTAAGCACGCTTTCGCCTGACCGCTTCCTCCTTCGTTCGATAGACCACTCGTTATTATTCTTCGTATGTAACGTGGCCGCGATATCATCTCGAGCACGCCGTAACCTCGTAAGCACGTTCCAAAATACAGGAATCCTCTTTCATGATTTATTACGGGACACTGGAATTCTTGGTTGTTTTCTGCAATGTTTCGTTAGGTACGATCACGCCTCGATATTATCGGTAGTAGAGCGCACTCTTTTTTTTTCTCTCTCCTTCTGAAAAGTCTTCTCTCGTAAATAACCAACGAATTCGTTACGTAAGAAAAAACGAGCATAAAAACGTGGAACTATTTTTCACCGGCGAATCGTTCGTCTAGATCGATCGATAAATTGAGCTGCGCGGCCCCGGAACGTGGCGGAGAAGCGTCTTTGGGCTCGAAACGGTAACGAAAGAGTTAAATTTCGTGGATATCGAGCCCGTGCCCCAGTCTTGTTCCCTACAGCGACAGCTGGATCGATATATGGCGACGTTGCCGAGCGTGAACCCTGGAGCGCTCGCACGCGCTTCGTTCGACGGTCGGGAAACTTTTGTCCGTGACACGGGGTGTCGGTTCCAGGCCCCTCGCGTTAATACCCAGTCAATACTTGTCCAACACCAATTATGCACAGCAGTTTCCAAGCCCTTTATATCCCAGAAACGTTTGCCGGTCGACCTTGTATTTATTTACGTATCGAAATATATCGCGGGCAGCCTCTTCCTCTGCTCTCTTTCCCCCCCTTCTATCTCTCTTTCCCCGTTTTCTCTTTTTGTCTCTCTCTCCCTTCTTGTTTCTCTTTCTCGCAACTCCGACAGGCCGGGATTCCGGTTTTGTATGCACGCTGTTGGAGGAGCGCTCGAAGTCAAGTACCGGTACTCGAGATTGCGTGAATTTTCCGCCGCCAGGTTGATGAAACAAAAATAGACGGTGCACGCTTGATTTTTCCAGCGGCAGCTCGGTCGACGCTTATACGGTAATCCAGCGGGCCCAAGAGCTCTCTTCCATCTTCGCGTTATTTCGATTATACCGTTCGCCCGTGCACGCCTCTCGGAAGATCAGCCCTATACATGGAACGTATTCTCCAATCGGAATAATTTCGACGGTCGTTGGTAGTTCGTTGAAAGTGGGCTTATAACACTAACCGTGCAAGTTTCGCTTTGAACGTTCGTACGAGGTGCGGGACTTCGTAAGACCGGTTGTGCAATTCGTGCGAGTGAAGCAATTTACTTAAAGTTAGGCGGCACATAATAAGGACAATTTATGAGTGCAACTGAGAGCGTCGACCAAGAAAATGACCACCAGCGGCGCGCATTTTTATTTATCGATGTTGCCGCACAGGTGCCTCCACTGGCGTTTGCCCGTGAAGTTCGCAAGGGTAGATATGCCAGCGATAAATAAATAGCCGGGAATATCGTGAATGCAGCCGGTTAGACGCGTATACGCGACCGTATACGTCCATATGTACGACCCAGTTTCACCGAGGAAACTATGTGGAAAACATTTTCCAACGGCAGATCCGCGTTTTGCCGCAGGACTGTACTCTGCGTGGGCGCATTATGGCCGTACGTATTACCGGCAGAGGAGGAGGGGGAAGGAGGAAGAGAAGGAGCGTGTGTATGCGCAGAAACTATAGAGGTGGCGTTGTTCGATTCCATTATAGTTCAATCCCGCTAACTGTCGTAACACGCCGATACATACGCGTCTTTGCGAGACCGGGCCACTATAGGCGTCCGCCTTTCAATACTGCCGTCTTTTCGTATGGAAATAATGGCACGAAGGGCGCTCGAGAAGAATGAAATAAAGAACACTCGTGCCGGTACAGTGAGTCGGAGAATTTTTCTTTTCTCTTACCTTTTTTCGCTTCCCTTCTATACGAGTATTCGTGGGCTTGAATCGAGAGTATTATTACCGAGGAAGTTTTTGATTTCTTGCCGAACGACAATTGACAATCTTCCATGAATGAACTTTTATGTATGTATTTCATTGTCGTAGAAACCCGACGCGATTATGGGTTTCGGAAGACACGGGTAATAGCCGGTCGGCGAGAATATATCGTGGATTTTTAAACGCGTTACGGGCATTGTAAAAATGAAAATGCTCGCGATACGTGGATCCGTGTAACGCGCATTAAATAATCGTTACTTTAAAAAGTTTCACGGTTTGCTATTAACTTTGTAACAAAAGTGACATATCTTGTACGAAGAAGAATGATACTCTCGTTAATTTACCGTACACTGGGGACAATAGTAACTTTAAAAATGTCCCTAGGAAGACACAACTTGCAGGAAGATGGAGGCGTGTTTTAATTCTCAACGTAAGAGTTTTTTGGCCTGAAATTTTATACTGTAAAGAAAACTTTACTTATGCAGCTGCTGCACAGGAGGATATACTAAATGCGAATATAAAATTTCAAGAAAAATTACTATGAAACAAACGAAATGTTTATATAAGCATCCAATTACGATTCGAAGATTACGTATTCGAAGAGAACAATTTATTTTCGGTGAAAAATTGGAATTTATTTGAATATTAGAAGATTAGAATTTTTCTTTCGTTTAGACGGAATTATTATGTATTTATCGTTGGTTGTCGTAACATATTTTGCGTGTAAAAATGAATAAGTACAATTGCAAGCTTGATCGACGGCGCCGTTTCCGAGTTTAGATCGATTATTCGTGGAAAGATATACGAGGCAAGAAATACCAAGGGTCTATTACTTCACCTCGATACATCGAGAAAACTTTTCTACGCCTTTGCCGGTTCGCCGGAGGTTCTCGCATTTTTTCCTTTCCACTTTTCTTCCCCCACCCCATTCTCGATTGGAATCTCATCGATGGCCACCATTCCGTTTACGGACCCTCTTGTATTCCTTTTGAACTAATGTTGCGTTAAACTTCCATTTCTACGTACTTTCCTTTCTGAAAACATTGCTTTCAGCGGTTTTTAGTATATTGTATACATTTAGAGGAATAATTGCAAACTAAAAATTTGAAATGCGATAAATACTTTGCAATGCATCTCATCACAGAAAGTCCATATAAGCCAAAATTTTTCGTTTATTAAAATGAATTATGGTCTCGCATTGTGTTAACAACAAGAATTCAGTAAAGCAATTCGATTTGTCCGACGTTTCGAAACGTCGAGGATGACTCATCGGAATTAAAAATGCAATTTCTTTACGATTCAATATTCACGTGTTGCTAATTTAATTCCTGCCACACTTATCGAATTGCGAGCACGTTATTGTTCCTAACCACCACGTTGATGTCGCTCGAATCGAGTTTCGGCCATCTTTCTAATTCTATTTCGCCACGTGCTTCGATTACATCCAGTAAGAAAACTCGTTACTATCTTCTTCTTTCCTCTATATATACGCAACCATTGTAATTGTTAAGGTAAGCCGAATGAATTTTTCATGTTGCTTTGAAATTCAACGTTACTTGAGATTGATGACTCGTGCATATGTACCAATGACAATATAGATATAGCTTATAATCATATTATTAGATATGCTCAATGATTTGTAAACAGTGTTTAGTTAAAAGCGAGGTTATAAATTGCGAGACAGCATTAGAATAGCAATTGAAAATTATAGTGTTCCGGATATATATAGAAGTTTTTAAAAATATTACTGCTGCTAGGTTATAGTAACTGTATTCGAACAAAATTGGAGAATGTATCTGTTATTTGAGGAATGTTTGTCGTAACTGTATATTTGTTATTAATTGTCGCGTGTTGGCGGAGTTATATTAGTTGGCTCGTTGTTTAATTGGTTTGTATGTTTGACGATATCGTAGTTTACGTAAGAAGTAATTTATATTGCAAATTACGTTGTTATAATGTCCTGGGATTTATGTGAAACTCGCGTCTGCATCGAGTATCGATAGCTGCTCTATACATAAATTTCTTTTCTGTTTTATAGACATACTTTAATACACATACTTTATATCATTATATTTATAGATCTGTAGATCAATTACGCTACATATTTCCTGGAAATTTCTCTGTCAATATTTGCAAAATATGTAATTAAATAAAACAACATGAAATGAAATATTAAATAAAACCAACCATAAATTGATATAATTTAAAACAGGCTCTTGATTTACTAATCAAAGAACGAGAAGAAAGCAACAAATAAGTATAGTAATAAATAATATATGAATAAATCATATAAAAATGTAAAAACTTTTAATAAGGGTAAATCTATGGGAAGAAAACAAGAAAGAAACAAACCTAACTTCAATTTTGATTATTATCGCCATATTGTAAATAGGTATAGTTAACTTATTTTATTATTTATTATAACTATAATATCTATAATATACTTTTGAAATATATTTTTATAAATATTAATTAACACATTTACAATATAGTAGTCATTACTCATCAACCACGGCTATATTTTGCAATCCATAGGTGTAAACGGTGGAGAAACAAAATTTCACGATTCGCCTACATTTCTGCAAAACGTTTTTTCCAAATGCGTTGCTGGATATAAAAAGGCAGCATTTGGGTATGGTTCGTGTCCAGGGTGCTGTGATTTGTATGTCGTTCTACAGAATCGGATAGTATTGTGTCCTGCGAACAAATAACCTTTTGACGAAAAAATTCGAAATGGAAAGGATTCACGCATCGTGACGTACCTATTGCTTTCTTTGATAAAAGTAAAAAAAGGGAAAAAATATATATTCAGAATGTTTGACTGCCCGTGATCTATTTGTTTCGCGTTGTAAATCACTAGAGTCTAGGGATTTTTAATGCACACTTGAAATTTCTTTCGTTGGCAATCGAACAGCATGCACGTATATCTTTATATAATTATCGAAATTCGAGTATCAACCTGTTGAAAATTTATCGTGATATCTAAATTCATAAAAAATTCGGTGAAATACAACGATTCTGAAGCAAATATCAAAGATTTGTTTATTCTAGCCGGTTGTTCGATCGAAAAACAAAGTTCCATTGCAAATGTGCATAAATTATTCGCGGTTATTATTTTTAGCGGATAACGCTGCTATTTGCAATTCTTTTTTCAATATTATTTTAAAACGCTCGAAATTTCGAAAACGTTATTTCAAGACATTCGGAATTTTAGAAAATTCGTTCCAACGATTCCGGAATTTTTTATATTTTATTTCAGAGCGTTTGAAAGTTTAAGAATTTGAATGTGTTTCAAGGGAAATCTTGAGAAATGTATCCAGGTAGCTTCAACATAGCTGATATAAGTAATATAAGTATGCCTACTTGAAATGTATTTTTAGTAACTAGATACGTAACCTACGTTCAAAGTTCTGCTTCATACACTATGAAATAGTTAACGTAAACGTTACTTTTCGTTAATGAAAAACTTTGTTTAGTGAAAATGATGTACTCGTCCTTTTCTTTTTTTTTTATTGTATTTAATTAATAATAACTCTTACTATACTTCTGATTATTTTACGTAAATTACGTAACGAATTCATTTCTATTTACCCGTATAATTTCTCTTGTTACATAACGTAATTTATTCTCACACTTTTTCAATTTTTCTCCTTCAATTTCAGCATTTTATCTTTTATTGCTACTCTGCAAATATCCCCAGGATACACGACCAATATTCCTGAATAAATTTCAACAAAACATCGGATACATGCATATTTCCGATGTTAATTTCTAAAGAGCGCGGGTCCCTGTTAAATTTTCTGATGGAATAATTATGCCCGGTGTACATAAAGTCGGATACGAACGCGGAATTATAATCATGATATAATGTGTCGTTTATTTGCATAAACGCAAAGTTTGTAATTCGCGCCCTGCAGCCACTAACGAATCAGGTGCCGGTATTGGTGACACTAGCGACATCTCGATCCCTACGGCGTCCAATGAATCGCGTGTTATAGTGAAATTTAACGCGGCGTCATATATAATAGAGAACAACGTGATAATTGCAGTTTGTTACGTATGGAAAAGAGAAGTTATCACAGTTTGCGGTCATAGAATTGCCAGAAACGTTGGGTATGTTTAAATTAAAACGAACGAAGTAGCGTGCGTTGTTCGGATCGTTTGACACGAAATTCGGCGTTCTTGGGAGTACGAATGTTATTTCTATCTTAGCGTGCATAACCTCTTAACCAAAATCGTTATTCGGCTGTTTCGATAGGAGTAGAATCGAAAGTTGACAAGTCAAGCTTAATCGCAGGTAGATCCATTTCTAATGCAAGCAAATGTAAGTATAATGCAATGCGTACATAATGCAAATGCAGTGAAAGGTTAGAAAGCGACGAATCGCCGAGGAAATGAGTTATTGCGTTACAAGATATTGCTATTTAACGAGTCATTCTCAGTTCACAGGTTAGGAAGCCAAACTAGTGAATAATCCAAATTAGAAACGTATTTGAATTTTTATTGCGAAGAGAACAATTTTCGAAAGTGTATATTTCTGTATATATTTTATCTTGTGTAATTTAGTTAGTTTAATATCGCTGTCTTATTTAAAGTCACCAAAGATAATAGATAAAAATTCAATATTTCTTTGCAGACTTAAATTAAGCACGTATTATTTAATTTGCTTTTCTTTTTTAATTAATTTTTATCAATACGTTATCTAGAGAATTTGACACGGTTTTTTATGCATCCGGTTATTATTCTATATGCTGTATAAATTGGCCATTCAAGGCCACTTGTTTCAGTGTCATGACATCACCACTTGAAACTTCTTTTTTTAATTTTAGTATACTCTAAGATCCTTACCTAATACAATCTACGCGAAGAAACTAAAATGACAACCAATGAGTAGATTTTAAAATCGGAGAAAAAAATAAAACACTAACGACAGGATACTTAAACTGGAAGGTTGCAGTAACCAACTGAAGTAAAACTTATTGCACTGTTCGTATTGTTTTAATAATAGAATATTAATTTCTCGAGTAAAACGAATTGCAATGATGGTAATAAATAGATATTTAATTTGTATATTAAATAACAATAGAAATTGTATATACAGTATATACATACCTGTGTTAGTATATTAGGATATTTCACATAGAATGTAACAATTGACATAGGTTATAAAAAATTAACAATTTATATTTCATTATCGGAATATCTAAATTTCACTGGAAACAGTTGCAGGTAACAATAAACATACACATAAAGACCCAGTGCATAATACAAATACCAGAAATGTTTCCAAAAATGATAAAACAATACAGGGAATCTAGGTAAAAGAAATTTCATTTTAAAACAATATAATCTACCACAATTTCTATCGTAACTAGATGCTAATAATAATTACATCCTTATTACACGATATTTTCATTCTTCTCTTTTTATTATAAAATATATTAATCGTAACGTTTAATATATATGTAAGTTTTCTACTTTTAAAGGAGGTAAAAATCCTGACAA
>NIJG01000040.1:573307-626764 GCA_002201625.1 Euglossa dilemma | reverse complement strand
CTGCTGATAACATTTTGTGAAACTCCTGACAAAATTCTGAGAAAATCCTGAGAAGATTCTGGAGAAATCCCGAGAAATTGTGGGAAAATCTTGAAAATATTCTGCAAAAATCGGGAGAAAATTCTAGCAAAATGGTGAAAAAATTCTGGAAGAGTTCTCTCGACATTTCCCTCAAGACTGTCCGAGTTTACATTTTTCCGCGAGCGTTCTACGATGCTTATGAACGGGGTTGTACGGTCGAAGCATTTTGACCCGCTTGCACCGGCAACGAGAAGACGAATCGTTAAGTCGATGGCCGGTGTCGTTTCATATGCGCGCGCGCGGACGCGCGTGATTTGTACCTTTCCAGAGGCGCGACTCGTAGGTGGTGGCCGAGGACACGGAGGTGACAGGGGTTTCTCGATTACGTAACATGCAAGATACCGAGCAAACGGCGGAGAGCAAGAGGGAACGGTTTCTTCTTCTTCTTCGGCTCGAATGGTCGTTGGCATCCGAGGTGCTGGAACGATGTTTGAACGAAAAGGTTGCGCCTCTTCTTAAACGATCCTCTTTACGCTTGAAAGACCGAGTTCTCTATCCTATTCTTTCCTAAACTTATGATTGCCTTTGACCTGCTTCTTCGTTCACCGTTTCCGCAACCATTGTCATCCTTATCTGGGAGAAAGACCAGCCTTTTTGGATTACTCCACTGTGCTGTGTTTAGTAAATATAACAAATACAATATGTATTTAAGTACTTACAGATTTGTAATTGGGATATGGTCGTTGAACGAAGCTTCATCGATTTCTTCAATTTTTTATTATCTTGCCAATTTGGGTATTGCGGTTTTCACTGTGAAGAATTTTATTATTAGTATTAATAGATAAGTAGATAGATGTATATTTGTTATTTATATTATTAGGTTTTTTGAAGATGGGAATGTATGTTACCTTAATTGTATAATCGTAATTTAATTGTTTAAGAGTATCGAGTGCTTTGAAGTTTATCAGTCTTGTTAAGCGCCATGCTGAAAGGATTATGGTCGATCGGTTACATATTGAAAAATTATTGCTGATAAGCAAGATAAGATATGTTAACACGTGATTCAAGGAAATGAAAAATTTCTACATCATGTTCTCTAATTATGAAGAAATTGCGGTAACATGAAAATGCACTATCATGCACCATCAAATTAAACCTGCTAATTGATAGAAAAAAACACTTGGTAAATGAAAATTAATGCATTGTAATATTGCAGATTGTATATACTTCCCAATTTAAATGTAAAATTCTGAAAATATCGATAAATGAGAACTTGTGTAATATACTACACATTATAGAAATTAGTTTATTAACTCCCACGAATGTTGTTTTCATTTTTATAACAATATTCCTCTTCGAAGCTCTTCTTATTTATTTCCATCTAAAATAAATTTGTTTAAAGAATATTCTGAAAAATTAAGATAATTTTAATGATACTTACGGTTTTTCGTTTCAGAATGATACATTCTTCTAGCAGAACTAATAGAGCTCTGCTTATACGAAATAAATAGAACTGCTACGTTGAAAATTCCACTGAACAGTCCTGTAATGGCCTGGCAATAATCGTGTAACATAATAGAGCATCGTTCGTGGCAATGGGTTTTGATATGGAAGGAACAGTACGAGCATCACGTACAGGCAGAATCATTTTTTGATAAAAGATTACCTCTTTGTTGCAACGTTGCAATTTTTCCCCTTTTGTGGCTTCTATTGCCACGGTCTGCGCGTGTTCAGATTATCTCTGATAAGTCACCATACATCGTTCGTCGTTAGTCTCCATGAAGATCCAGCCTATTATACGTTGCCAAGTGGTATTGAATCTATTTTAAGGACTAATTTAACGAGAATAATACCAGATACGTGATCTCCTCCCAGGCAGTCACACTTCGATTTCACTCGATCAGGACGATAGATACATTTATTAAATAATCTTGACAGAATAATATTTGCTAGATTTTATTATCAGGTTTTTAAAAATCGAGCTCTTCTATCTACGTGCCAAGTGTATAAAAATCTCAGAAATATTTAATTTTAATACAATAGTTCATAAAAAATGTTTTTACCATCTAATCAATCTTGATTTCTTCTGTGCAACATTGATATTANTCTCATATATATCAGTCTCCATTCTGTGTGTGTTATTTTCCTGAATTATTTAAAAATATTTTTTAATATTCATAGATATATTTGAAATAAATGTACATGGAAAATAAAAGATAGTTATGTTGTAGCTTAATAAATTTGCCTTTAGGCTAATATATAATATATAAATAGAAAGACTAATAGATATTTTTTCTTCTGTACTAATCTATTAATCTTAATTACTAGTTTGTAATATTAAGCCCACTAATTATCAAAATATCTATAATAGAATTTATTATGCAGAATAATTAAATTATAGGAGTCGTCCGATGATTTTTATATTATTCAAAATATACGCGTTGAATGGACTTTTAACGTATTGCAATTAAATCTTGTTCGAGTGCAGCCGGTTCGCCTAGGATCACAATAAACGCGTGCAACTTGTAACCAGACACGAAATCCAAGATGTAATTCAAGACCCCGGCTTCTTACACTGTAACCAGGTATTTCGTTACCTTGATCTAAGTATAAGAAAAGCGGACAAAAGTGTGTCTGATTGGTTGGCAGGTATAAAATTGCATATTTATTATCTAATCGAAACACGTATCCGGTGGCATAAGTTTGATTAATATCGCAATTTGTTATGCTAAATACTTGACATGGCATTACACAAAAATATTTGAATTTTATCACGTATCTTCTATATAATCTTATTGTATAATTTATATCTCTTCTATACACTAATTGTGCAATTTTTATTTACAATATAAAAACTGTAATTCTTGTAAATCACAGTAACATAATGCACAAGGCAGTGAAATAATTTTCTTATATAAAATTCTGCCAAGATTATTCGTTTTATGATCAACTACTCTTCCAATGAGATGAACAAGTTATTTAATCTGGTTTTCCATGAATACTTTTTGAAATTATGATTTTCATTGGATGTAAGAATCTAGTATATAAAACATTACATATTTCGTTTTTGAAAGGATGGAATAGTTCTTAATTCATATTTTCTCTGCTTATATTGAGGATTTCTCTTTAGGAAGGTGTTTAGTATTTTCCATGGTTAGATACTCTTACCAATTTCTATGTACACATATTCTTTGATTTTTTAAATTTATTTCTGGTAATTTTTTACTTCTACGTCTTATTCGTCTGAAAACAAATTAATTTGAATTTCGGTTAATCGAATACATAATTAATTTTCTTAAAAATTTATCTAGAAAATCATCTGGTATTTTACTAAAAGGAAGTTAGATATAAATAATTTAAATGGTCACAACTACTAGCCTAACAGGAAAAGAAGATTATACCATTGTGACTTAATTACATTAATTCTTGTATATTTCTCAATTCCTGTCATTGAATTTAGTCTTGGCAGCAAACTAACTATAAATTCTACATTTGGTTTATGTATTTCTACTGTAAAAAGGTGAACTCGTACGTTTGCCATATTTTGAAATATTTCAATTTGATTGCCAAAATCGTAGTTCAGATATTCTTGTAAGGACAATATACCTATGTATATATACTCATACATACGTATTATTTCAATTTGTACACGCACGTGTTATATTGCAATTAAAGAAATCGCACAATAAAAGAATAAATAATATTAAACATATCATCAAATTTAGAAATATAAGTTCCGTATAATACAAGGGATATAGTTATACACCAATTGATATAGCTTGATGTTCAGATTTATGTCCCCATCACATTGTTTCCATTGGTTATCTCTTATATACCACCATAGTAGTATTGTTATTGTTTGTAAAAATAAAACAACGTTGTGAACCCTTATACTGCATATTTAATAAAATAAAATCATAAGAATTTACCTATATAAAATGTAGAAACATATTCTCTATTTTTCTCTGCACATATTCTTCAAACCTCATCGTCGTATCTGAAATATTAACAAAGCTACAGCAAATTTTATGAATTGAGATTCTCTAATCTAACCTCGTGTTTAACCTAAAAATTAATCAATCTAATCCGCAGCATATGGAAGCATCTACTCGTATTGCATGTAACGACAAGATTATAAATCACCATTTATCGTTAGATGACAATTACAAATCACCATCCATCGTTAGCACGAGAAATATTCGATCCATCTTTTCCACAGTTAATCCTGCAACAATCATCGTACCCAGCCTCCAAACTTTCTGTCGATGATATATTTCCCTCTCTCCTGCAACTTCCCAAGGAACATTGGCATCCGCCAAATCACGAGCGAGAAATCTAAACTTACCGGTATATTTTTCCAGGAATAATGTCCGCCTCTATCATTCGTGGAACAGAACAAACCGTTCCTCGTTCGTTTCCCGTAGTTCGGATTTTACGAGCCCTCGTAAACGCGTTCGATCTAATTCTCGCGCGTCACGTGTGCACTCTGTCGGTGCTGTCGAGGAAACAAAAAAGAGAGAAGAGAAACGCGAAGACAAGAAGGGAACGGACGAGAGAAAGGGACAGAGACAGAGAGAGAGAGAGAGATGGGAAATAGAAAATAAAGAGGGAAAAGAAGGGAGAAAACGGTCGGCTCGCTCGAAGCGGTCCGTAAACCGACGTTGGTTTCGTTTCGACTCACCGTGGGTGGCGCGCGCGGTCGGCCGAGCGTGGAGGGGGAAGGCTGCGCGGGCTTCTGTTTTAATGATGATCTATTTCGGTCGATGGCATTCGAACTCTCGCCTCGTGCTTTGTCAGTCAACAGGAAGCAATAGAATTTAATTTTCCACGGAGCACGTTTCCTCTTCCCGAGGCATAGCAGCGATTCGATTAAAAATAAGGCACTCGTGAGCGGAAAATTGAACAGCCCTGATGCTGCTTGCGCCTTCGGCTCCCCTCGTCTTTCTCTCGTTTTGCGCCGCCGGCGGAGGAACCCGCCTTCTTCGCCGAACGTCGTGGGTAAACGGTGAGTCACGAATAGTTGCCGGAGAGACCAAGTTCTCCATGAGCGAAGGTCACGTGTCTTTCTGGATGCCAGAATGAGATGTATGAAGCCGAGATAAAAGGCGATATCCAGGGAGAAAATTTGGCAATGGTTGCGCGCTCTGGCTTTTCAACAGTTTCATGTTACGAAGTAAAATATTTGTAACTACTTATACTATAAGAACTTACATTTTTTTTTATAAGAAAGGTATAAAAGGATATTTGAGTTTTTGTAAATTAGTAAATTGGCAAATTAGGCGGATTATAAATTGAGCTGTTATAAATTAGTACTTAATACGTTAGTCAGCTCTCGGTATGTTGGAGAGGTTAGGTTACGATTGTGAATTGATATGTATTTATGGAATCTTTATTACGATATTGTTCATTTTCCATACTCGTATACAGAGTGTCCCATTAAAATGAATCATCATATATCACATGCTATGATATTACATTACTGTATCATTATGTTAATTGTTAATTGTGTTTCAATTGTTAGATCGCATTGATCCAACACATAACGGAGAGTTAAAGTGAATTCTACGAATTCAATTTCAAAGAAAGCCTTGGGCATAAGGTAATAGGATTCTCAAATTTTTTTTTTTTAAATACCAAGATAATGTCCTGTTTTTCTTTCATTCTACAGGAGACCGTGAAGCAGATTTTTACGAGCTTGAGCTTTCGCAAGTTCAATTTTGTTGCAAAATAAATTTCCAAATTAATATAAAATCGAAAATAAAGGAAACTCGGTGTGTATAAGAAATTCCCTAATTAATTAAATCGAGGTAAATCAAATATAATTCAACTGAATTGCTAAGCGTTTATCGATAAATACTTGAAAATATTCTACAAAAAGAATGTTCAACCAACAATTCCGTAATTAAAACGTATTAACGTATTTCGCTTGCTTCCAGAGGAAAGCTTAGCGGGAAAAATTTAGTTCAACCATATTCCACGATGGAACGTACGAAAAGAACGTCTTTAACCGATTTCCAACCAGGGAATCCCACAGAGAATTTTCAGTTGCCCGGCGTTGGACGCGTTAATCGCCATTAAATGTTGCGCCTGATTAATCAGTTTCCCGGAGTACAGCTGAACGATACTCGTCGCGTGGAGCACCTCTCGATTCGCTTTCCCTTATTAAACGAAGGTATTGATTTAATTTTCGGGTCAAGATTTAAGCATAAGCCCGCATAGCCTGGTCCTTTAGCTCTGGTTAGCTTTCTCGATTTTATACGCTTTTAATTTACCACTATTACAGATTCTCTTGCAACGTTTCAGTCAAATACGATCATCCCGGCTTGGAATTTCCCGTGCCAAATTTTATTCCCAGAATTGTACCAGAGAACTCGAGAATTAAAGATTTGGTTGAAGAGTTGTTAGTGCAGAGAATATGGATTTATTCGTCGTCGTTGTAGCAGCTTCATTGCAAAATTTTGGAAATTATAGAGTCGTAGAGACCATATTGTATAATGAAAACCATAATGCTATGGTGTATCGAAAAAGTTATGAAAACTGTGTAACTTGATTAAAGTTACGTACAGTATAAAATTATGACTGTATATAATGGAGACTATAGAATCGAATATTATTAATTATCATGGGGACATAGTGATGGAGATATACTGAGAGTTGTTAGAGTTAGTTGATGAAAGTTAGCTTATTTTTTTTGTAATTATATTTAATAAGTATCGTTACTTATTCTGAATCTCTGTAAATTTTTTTCTGATATTCGTTATTAGAGACACTGTTGCAAATTGCAGTTGTTATTATACTACTCATCATTGCGTATAATTTTCTTGTTGATAACCGTGTCTTTCAATCATCTTTATCACAAAATAAGTGATGCATTATAATGTATTGAAAACAAGTCATTGTTATCAGTGTGTCTGATCATCAAATCGATGAACATTCTCATTTTCATGAAGAGATATTGTTATAAATGTCTCTATACAAAAATAATATAAACTAAAAATAAGAGTTTAGTTATATTTAAAAGTGATCCCTGAAAATATATCTTTACCTGCATCTTAAGTAACAGAAGCTCTGTCAGACTTGTCGTGCTAATGACTATTTCTTTGATCATAACTGTGTTTACATTGTTACGTAAATAAGCGTTAAAAAAAGACAAAGAATTGTCTCTGACAATCGATTATGTCGTTCAAAGGTGACACGTACCTCTAAAGTGGTAAACTCTAAAATTAAAAAGTAAACGATTCATTAATCGATACTTTTATTTTTTCACTCGTTCGATAAGTCCCTGCTTGACCTCAAAGTCGCCATGCAGAAAGCTTAGAACCATTGTTTGACCTTAAAGTTGATCGATTCGTGTAAATTAGACTCGTGCTAAGTATCGATGCTTTATTTGCAACAATGGAGTCGTTCCTGGCTATAATAGGAAAACACAATAAATTTTGTTCGACGATTCTCTTCCCACTGGTAAAATTGACCTGTTTGTTCAACAGCTTGATGTAAATTCAATCTTGATTCTACGACGTAGTAAAATTTTCACTGAAATAGTCCGACATAATTTATTGTAGTATAAATAGATGTTACGTTCATTATTCTTAGTTACAGCGTTTAGAGCCGTTTATAGACCCTTCCAATTCCATACCTTCTGCATATGGTTCATTTAAATTTCACGGGATACAGACTATATGTGTATTACCATGTATACTGCTAACACCAGTTAAAGAATCACGACTATAGATTGTATGACTGGAATGAAAACAAATATTCTTCTAATATTCTAATATTCTAAATATCTATTTAGATTATAAAGAGAACAGAAGAAAATGGTTTTCAAAGATTAACTGGTTGGTCAGCAGTGGAGAAATTAGATTAGAAATTGCATATATTCAAATTATATTATGCAGAAATAATGTTACAATTTGTTAGAAATAAAGTACCAAAACTGCTATCCATTTTTCAATTCATATGATCAACAGTTAATGATCTATGTCAATTTTCCTGCATCTATTTGATAAGGATAAAAATCATCTATATTTCACGTTTTCAGAAACAAATTTATTAAGCTCAGGAAAGGTAATTGTATGTTATTTTTCAATCATACGTATTTAAAATATATTTAAAAATATTAAATCAGATACATAATTTCAGAAAATATTTTGAAGCTCCAGAGGAAGGAGATGTACACATATGGCGACCATTGTTATCTCTGTATATTTTCACATGAAGCTTGAATTAACACGCCCAATACCATGACTTGAGAAAACGTGTCCACCAGAAACTTTGTTCTTCATACTTCTGTATAGCATAGGCAGATTTTTAGTTACCACACGCATGAACGTAGAATATAGAGATAATAAGCATGTTCCTCGGTGTATCATAAACAATGTGTGCCTCTGGACAGTCTAACAATTATTTATATACATCATCTATCACACAAGACTCGTTGAATCTGCAAAGAACGAAGAGATTATTGGAAAGTAATAATTGGGTAGTAACTTACATTTTATGATACATCTTGGAACATTTATTAGAACATAGTCTCATTAGTTTGCCATTGTTGGTTACACAAACTTCGCATATGTGGCGCTGCGCTCTTTTGCCGCGCAATGCATGACGTCATAACCTGTTATCTAGTTTTATCAGAAAATATACATTAATTGTATGCAGATTGCAACATTGAAATATAGTTGTTTCACTGTCGGCATTTAGCAATTTCAATGCCATACCGTTTAAACGAGACATTGGAACAAATTTTATCTTATAACCAACATCTGTTGCAAATTGTCACACGGAATAAACGAAAGAAAAGTTTCAAGTGGCAGCATATCGATTCCCATTGTATAAAATAATAGGCTATCGTTTGATCGCATCTATCAAGTCTGGACATATTTTTATTATAATCGATAACTGCCAGAGGTTAATTCTTTTTTCAGACCAGTCGCTTCAGTCATGTGTGTACTCGTTTATTTAGGTGTTTACACGATAAACTTTCAGCAGATTATATTTGATCATGTGAACTGTATGAAAGGAGAAATTATTGCTGTTGTACACTTGTAGCATGGGTCTCTGAAAATATAATCCACGTGTCACACATAGGCTTGAGGTGAAATCGTGAAATAAAAATTAAATAAGTTTCATTTTGTCGTTTTCTTTTCAATGTGAAACATAAAAATTATTAAGTACTTGTCGAAATGTTAATTATTTCAAAAAATGTTTTAATGTTTCTCTACGTGTCATGTAACAATGTTATTATTGCCGAATAGGAAAAAATAACGTCATTGTAGTCTGGTGCATTTTAATTATTTTCCTTTATTTTCTGATAAAACAAATGCAGAACAAACAGGACGTAGGTAATTCAACGCCATTCAATTGCTCCTACGTATTATTGCATAAAACACAATTAATATTTGTTAATTCTACAGTGTTATCAACACGTACGGTTTTTACTAAAAACTCAATTCTACGGTTAGAGTTTATTAAAATTTTATATCTTCGTTAGATATTATGCAATGAAAATATTATACAATCAAAATGCATTGAATTAGTTATTTATTTTCGTTTTGTAGAAAAAATCGACCTAACCATAAGTAATACAAGTTTAAGCAACGATGATGATATGCGTCAATTTTCCCCAAAAGATGAAAACTTTTGAACCTTGAACCACAGCATAAAAACCCAAGAGAATGTTAAAAAAAAAAACGTTAAGTTTATTTTTCTTTATATCTATGAAATAAAACAATATTGCAAAGTAGTTAAACGTGAAATTAGGTTGAATTTGATTCTTCCGTTGAATAAAAATATTATTCATTTCACGTGCATAGTTTCCACATTTATCAGTCTATTCTGATTCCATTTCTTAAATAATTTCAATATTTCCCACTCTGTGTCCATCATCATTTGTATTTCAGTATATTTTTCTTCAAAATCAATCTCCATTTTCATGCCAATTTCCAGTTCATTCTTCACCTAATTCTCAGGCAAAAAATCTTCTATTTCCTGTTGAGTCATCTCAATCTGAATATAACTCTCTATTTTTAATTTTCTATTATTTTTCAAAGCCAAGATGAACCGCGAAACTTCCCATTTGTTCTAACAGGGCGTCTGTCGTCCGTAGCTACGATAATTTCCGAATAACAAAGACTGTGAACAATAACAAATCATATTTAACGTAAACGAAATATCTCTAATTTTAAATTTACCGACTTACTCAACGAATCCCGCTTCCTAAGCTCGAGCAGACGACTTGGCAACAGCGCGATCAAAACACGCGCCAATCGTCGTGCACGTCAAACTTCGTTTCTCTCCGTATCGATAATACGTCGCAATTTCATAAACACTTCGTTGCAGACTTCCCCATCGAGAATAACGAACTACGAGCAAACTGTGCACGCCGGATAGACCCGGCTAGTACGGAGGTTAAAACCGTTTCGTTCCTGTTGACTTTACATCGTGGAGAAAAGTCGCGTGTTGACCGACAACAATCGTTCGACGCTGTGCCCGTGCACGGTGCGTACGATAACCGGCGACCGATTATGGATTCAACGATCGACCTTGCAAAGCTGAGGCAGCTCCACGTGCCGGAAGCGGCGAAAAGTCGTAGCTTCTCCTCGCGAATGTTGTTCCATATCGCGAGGGTGACAGCTGCCGCGTGGAACGGATCGATCGTGCGCTTGTCATTTGCCGAATTTATTTCTGACCACGTTACGAATATTCTCGGAATATTTCTTTCCCACGATTTTGGTTCTCGTTGCGTTCTGTTGAGTTAAGAGCTATATTTCTCTTTATCGTATCTCTTTATACATTTTATTTAACACGTGGACTGCCAGGTTAATTTCGTAGTACGCGTATTGCGCACGTCATTCTGGTGGCGCTGTTGCTTATTTGAATAGGATTCATTCTATCGTGCATATGTAACATTTTATTAAGAAATAAAATTGTTCTACAGTCATGCGATGTATTTATCTGGATATAAAAATAGAGGAAATCTTGGTATTAGTTCTGGTGAGCAAGTAAAATTGTCAATTAATTGAAATTATAAGTTTTAACACGTAGCATTACGAATGTACAAATTTTATTTCACAGGTTAAATTAATTTAACTAAGAAATTTGTCATCTTTTCTTTAAATATATAGTAGAAATATCTTGCATGAAATTTATTTGTTACTATTGCCAGACTCAATGAAAGTTTCACCAAAATTGTTTCAATGGTTTCAGGAGTAAAGGGTTTTAAGTTTCCTTAAGATATGCCATTACAAAATTGTGTCCTTAATTATTAAAACCCTGGGGACTGTTTTGGTATTTAAGAAGTTCTTCAAATATGGGATATTATCTCAAGTATAAGTCAGACAAGAAAGGTTCTTCTAAACACTGATTAATTTGACCACATCATTTTAATGTATCATGTGTATTTAAATTTAAGTTTCACGATTTGAATTCAGTGTATATAAGTGGAACAGTAGTTTAAGACAAATATCGAAATAACTAGGACAAGCTTTGGAACGATAGAAGTTAGAGATAAATTTCATTGGATAAAATTAGATAGTTTTGGATGATGGTATGTATGTCTCGGAAGTCGAGGGGTTCCAAAGATTTCAAGGTCCCCTAATTTTTTTCTGAATGTCGTTTTTCTGAATAAAATTTAAAATACTTTTTATCAAATTAAATTTTGACTACATAATATTTATCAAATTTTCTAGTCTAAATGTATTGTTTCTCCTTCATGTACATTTAATGGCTACTGACATAACTTCTTGTAAAATCCAAAATGACCAACTAAAATGTAACTATATAACATTTTTATATCCTGTATTATAAATCCTTCGATTGGAACTCTATTTTAGGGACGTGATAAAACTGTCGGAGAATTTGGAATGTAGTAGGATGATTTATGTTTATAGACACGACTGTTGAACAAGAGTTATTTTGAGTCACGAATAAAAGATACCGATTTAATCGAATTCATTCGACATTCGAAATTTTCAAATAAAACAAGCATATGAATGCCCTGTTTTAATCAACCTTACATACGTTTCATTTGCATGTCGTTGATTCTTTTAACTGTCTCGTTAAAAATCTCACGAGAGCTAGGCAAATTAGCATACAAGATAAATCTTCCAGCAGAAGCTAAATAAGATACACACATCAGACATAGAACTTTGTAATCGCATCTTTTACAATCGCATATTCGTCTAGACTCGTATATTATGTGCTAATATTTTTTATATTTCGCAATTTCTCAGAAAAAAAAGATTAATCGCAAAATAAATCACTTTGTTCAATTCAACAATATATACAAAATACAAACAAAAGTATTACATAAGAGGAAAGGAGGTTATTCTACGTGAAAAAATAAATTATAAATGTAGAATAAAATTTTTTCATTCGACGTTTAGTTACCGAGAAAATCAATTTCGAAAATTCGAGCGAAAGCGTGTACCACCTACGTAGCTAAGATTCTTAACTGAAATAAAGTATGGCCGATAAAATTTTTCTTTGTGCTTCTTTGGACCAAATATCTCATAAACGTCGCGTAGGTATTGTATACTAGGACAATAGGCATTATAACGTCGCCCGATGAACCGTATCTCAGTTAGATAAGAGTGCACATACCCACCGGATTTTCCGAATCGATTTCCTTGAAAACTACGCCTCGTACCAAAAAATGTTATTCCACATTTTCGATCCGTTTTTTCACGAACAATAACACCCTATTTATTTTCCCAACGTTTTCAATCCCAGTTCCACGTATCTCGAGTTTCTTACCCGAATTTCAACAGACTGGAATTTTGAATTTTCATAAAAATTCATAAAATAATATCCACTCGTTATCCATTGTTCCAACTGTACCAACCGAGTTTGTGATAATCGAGGTGTTGTAAATTCACTGGAAACTCCATGCAGGGAAATATTAGTTCCCATTTTCCGCCAATTTTTTCATTGAAATTCACGCGTTACAGGCTCCATCAGCGGCGTACCGAGGACGTTAACACAAAGAACTGGTAATTGCCGCATTTGCATATGTTTGGAGGCATACCCCGAATACGCAACAATTCGCATCGAACGTGAACCGTTCGTTTGGATCATATCGGCCTTTGGGAAAAAATAATTCGACGAAAGCCAGGCTCTCTCGCTGGCCTTTTGTCGCAATTAAGCGTGTCACAGAAGGTACCTTGAAATATTTCCAAACTTTTATTTTATTTAACGGGTCCACTGTTTGGGGACGAATATTAATTACGAATATTGATTACTCCGGTGTTTACAGTCGGATATTGTTGGCTGGCCCCACTCCGCCTCTCGCCGTCCTGCTGCGCCAAACGCGTTCCGTTTGATTAAATACGCCCATGGCTTATCAGTTTTGTGTAATCTCGTGATGCAGACACATTTTTACGCGTTCCTTCGCGACAGTTTCCAATTGTTCCACAACGCGGCACACATCGGTAATTCGTCGCGGGAAAACTGCGGCAAATAAAATTGAAGAATAACATTTACCCTGGATATATAAGAGGAAAATTACGTCGAGGACGTCTGTGTACTCTAGATAAAACTTTTCGAAGGAATTAATCTCTCGACGTCCTTTTAATTTCGGGGCAACTGTTATGATGAAAATTCGTTTCCTTATCTTGGAGGCTTCCGTTTTGAATTTTCTTCTGTGTGCTAGGGATTATAGAGGGTGTTTCAAAATTCACACAGCATCTGAATATTGCGCCATTTGTACGGTAAAATTACTGCCAAAAAAGAAAGAGTTAGATTTATTAAAAATTAAGTTAAGAACAAGTACAGTTTAGGGTTTTTAATTGGAAACCTGTGTTTTCTATCAAAATTGCTTCTTGCTAAGATTCTTTAGAATATTTTATAATTTGTTACCGAATTGCTTAATAATTATATCACTGTAATTGTAGTACTGTATAAATGCAATATTATATTAGTGATTACTGTGATAATTTTCTTATAATTGTAATGTGTAACATTAATTTCTAATAATATTACTGTAATACTACAGTATCTCTTGTAATTGTAATACTATTATTTTCTATATCACTATTATTATAAAAGATGTTAATAGATAGTTCAAGTGTTCAGAGACTTGAAATAATTATTCTTCACTTTTATCTTCCCTATGTGTTATAACTGGGCAAGAGAAATTGCGAAACGAAAAATATTTTTCATACAAATTGGTTCTAAACAGCTGTTTCATTAGTTACGATGAATTGTTAGAAGTCGATGTAAATTCTTATATTCCTGTCTGAACCAACTTGTACCTCCATTTCTTTGTTATGCAACGACTACGTACATCGAATGCCAAAAAGTGCAGCTCATATAACTTTGCTGCTCATAAAATATCCGCAAACCGATAAATACTAAAAACTCCCAAATTTTGTTCTTAAAAACTTCTTGGAAAAGAAGTTACTCGGAAGCTGAATTAGCTTTGAAAAAGTAATGATTAGGAGTTACAGGACATGACTTCATGAAACTTGTAATAAATGTTGCTAGGTAGCCAGAAAAATGGCGTCAACTTCCGCTGTAAGCAACTCTGAAAATACTTCATAATTTTTCTCGTAATTCTCTTTCTCATATCTTAACCTCTTGTAGATACGTGTAGATAAAACGAGCAAAAGGTAGTAAAAAAAATAATGAAATACGTGGAAAAAAACAACGCGAGGCTTAAGTAAGTAGAGCTTATAAAATATATTAATCTTTTTCTAACCTAACCTATCTAAAGAACGCGGAAGAAGAATGTTGATCTTGGCATTATTCGATGACTAAGAGGGATATATTTAATGACAGTTAAAAATGGGAACAATCTGTTATGTCTAGAGAGTAAACGTCTGTTAGAAGTACAGTTTTTCAAAAACAAGTAATTAATCTGCAAAGTCTCGACAAAAGAACCAAAAACATCGGGCTAATCAATATCTTAAAAACATGAAGAAAAGAATAGCAAAAATTCATTTAATCCCAAAATCAAATAAAAAAGATATAAATATTGAATTAGTTTACATCAAATTTTCCATATTTAAAATTTCTCTGTAATCACGACACGCTATTATAATCGTTTACTAAAACTAGTAAATAATGAATAAAAATTGGAGAATTTTTTCTAAAATAATTTAACCTCAAGTTAGTCTTCTGTTTTAGGAAAATAAGAAAAACGTGATCTCTTTTTTCCCCCAATTAGTCTGAAAACATTTCGGTTCTTAGGAGGTGGAGTGGCATAACTTGCAGCCATTATCCTTTCAAAACTAATTTAACATCCGAGTAACTTCGCTCGTTAGATTGGAAAGCGAAACGCGGTTCCACGCAGGAACACGTGGGCAGCGTTTGTTTGCCGATTAAATTTCGCTGCGCACGACACGTATATCGCCGGGTCTGCCCTCTGTGGCGATTTTTAATTCGCGGAATTCGACCGCGTTGACGTGAAAGTTCAACGTGGGCCTGGCACGATCGCGGTTCGTCGACCCCGAATCAAAAGAAACCGGCTACGCGCTGGGGCTTGCCCCTCGTCGCTGAATTTGTTACACGTTCGCTTAATGGGCATAGGAAATTCTAGCGTGACCGAAGACGTGCTCTGTTCCACGAATATTTCCTGTCACCTCCGCTCGATTTCATCCAGTATCCCTCATTCGTTAATATTCAAAATTTCGTCGCGAATTACATTCCTGAAAAATGCACAAAAACTTTTACTTCGTGTCGATGGTATTTTTAAAATATTGAAACGTAGCTTTACCTCTCTTTTATACAAATGAATTTGTATCACTTATGTACATTTTGCATTGCGATATCTTCGTAGCAATTTTATTCTTCGTAATTATAGATTACCTTAATCGCTGCTACATTTCGATACTTGAATACTGCCGTTGTAATCTGTGAATCATTCCTATATGTGAATTGAATACAGTTTGAACAAAGTTATTTACGCGTCATTGATAACGGTACGTTCCTAATTACTTCGTGGTGACAGTATTTTTAAAATATTCAATAGCTTTACCTTTCTTTTATACAAGTGAATTTGTATCACTTATGTACATTTTGCATTGCGACATCTTCGTAGCAATTTTATTCTTCGTAATTATAGGTTACCTTAGTCTCTGCTACATTTCGATACTTGAATACTGCGGTTGTAATCTGTGAATCACTCCTGTAAGCGAATTAAATTGGTAACGGTACGTTCCTAACCTCGCTTTATTCTACGTATCTTATATATTTATTTTATCCGTAGATGATAAACGATTACTATCGTATTACGATATATCTTGGGCGGTATATATCTATATATAAATACGTGTAGCCCGTTCTGTTGGATATGTAACGAGAGTACGTTTATGGAAGTTTGTCTAGGTTACATTTTTAAGAGTCGAAGTGATCGCCTTCACGCCAGTTCCCTCGAGAGACGTTACAGCGATAGAGACGTTTTTCCCCACTCTAGCCAACGCCGGGAGCTTCGTCCTTTAGCGTGTGTTCGCTTGGTCGGTCACGGTCCCTTGAATGTTTCCAATCGCATGAAATTCACGAGCTCTCGGACGCCATGTAATTTTGCGAAATAGCAAGAAGTCGGTGAGATTAATATTTCACGAACTGGGACATCGCTATACGTATCTTTACCCTTAGAAACACGTTAACAAGTAATCCAATATTCGAGGATAGGTCGTAATGTAACAAACACGTAACATCACTCGTAACAGCATTCACCAAACGCGCTGTTATTTATCTGATAATTACATTATTCTCTATCGACTAAACTGATTAAGGAGTATATAACCTGAATACCTTAATAAGGTTCGCGGATGGTTCTAATTCGTCTGTAATTCTTTTCTACTTATTTGAGGTTAATTTCCGTACAATCCTACGTATTTAGCGGTCGTTCTTGATAAATTTCGAGACCTGCGTTTCTAATATATAAATATGTTTGAGAAATCGTATAAACGGTCCATTCTACAGTAATAGAGAAAGAAAGTGAAGAAAATAGTTGTACATAGACAACGAAACTCTTAGATGGGCGAACTCTAATTCGAATTCGTTCCTAACGACTACGGTGTTGCCTCTAGTGACTACGCGTGCATTTACTTCAAGAATTATTGATAAAAATAGGGGAATACGAAGATTTTATTTTACTATTTCGCGATTTATAACTTTATGACGTACATTCGATTGCAAAAGATTTATTTGTCGTCTGTAGTTTATATAAAATTTATAGTCATTTCTTTTTTTTTGAATTTAGCATTTATTTACAGTCTGTAATTTAGCCTCGATTTCTAATTTATATACAATTTACAATTTAAATTGCGAACTAGCAGGCATACGACAATATCAATATGACACTTGACCCCTGAAGACGCTGGCCGCAGTGCCGGCAAAACATAGAGGTATAAATCCTTGTGGACACGGCTTACACCCGGAAGTCTTGAATAGTAACAGCTATTAATTAATCCTACAATTATCTACGCTAATTAAACAAAACACGGTTTACATAACCACTCGTGTTCTCATTACGAGATGAATCATTTTGTAGTATAGTTTTTTCACGGAATATAAATATCCAATTATATTTTTCTTTTATTTCCTGTTTCACACCTTCCTATTTATATCCAATGATTCAATTCATAAGCTATACATCTTTCTTTCCGATACATCACCCCCATTATTCTTTTTTTTTCATTTTCTATATCAAATATTGGAATTCTGAGGTTTTAGATAATATTTATCGTATTATACTTAATTTTTATCAATTTATTTAATTTATTCGATACACTTAAGCAGACTGTATCGTTCGGTATATCTGTACAAATGTACGGGAACAAAGGCGCAAGAGTATCAAAACGGTGAAAATTATTTAACTCGTAACTGTTACCCTGCCAACCAAAAATAAATTCTACGAAAGCAACGCTGAAAATAATATTTCGTTTGGAGAGTGAGATTTTCGAGATTGCATCCTGCAAGATGCAATCGTGGACCGCTGTTTATATAAATATTTTCCCTATTCTTGCCTCTTTAACCTCCCAAGTTTGTTTGTCAAAGCCAGAAATACTCGGTGCGTCGCGTTTCGAGCAGCTAGAATGGTTACATTCTCGAAAAAGAAAAGAAAATCCCGCAGCTTTCTCCTTTATTTATCTCCGCCCACACCTTCCACGTATATATTTCGATTTTATGCACTATTGTTCCACTCGGGTGTCTCGAAATATTTCATATATATATATAAACCAGATAAAATATTCAAACGCGCCCTCTCGGATAATAAAACTTGCGCAAAACGAGCAGACACTACTGCATAGGTTAGGTCGCGCGCTTTCCGCTTTTCTCCGGCCGCCATCTTTATTCCTAGGCTTCGAACTAAATGGAACTTACGCGAAACGATGCACGGTGAACTCGGAGTAGTATACACCTTTATTTTATCGCCAACTTCGAGCGATTGAAACTTGTATTATAAAGAACAGCAACGTCCCTGACTATTGAAATATATGTAGTTTTAATTCAATTTTTTTCGACATCTCTAGATGACACCTCTAAAATAAGAAATCGGTATAACAAAAATAGGAACTAAGGTATATAATATTAATATGTATAATTAATTTTTCCCTTTTTTGCGATCACATAATCCATTGATAACACTCATTGATCCGCAGTTCTTCCTCTATAACCTACAATAATTTCTCTTCTCACGGCCAAAGAAAAAATCGATTACAGACGGCTAACGGTATTTAAATAATTAATTACATTAATTTATTTGATAATTATGTTAATAAACAATTTAAATAATTAATTATATTAATTTATTTAATAATTATATTAACAAATAATTTGAATAATTAATTTAAATACAAGTCGAAATGACGAATAAAATCTCTACCATTCATGGGCATACTACCGCAAACCAACCCCAGTGTATCACCTCACGAGGGTTATGTTGGACGCAACAGCAAGCCGCTTAAACATGAGAATTGAAGGGAGGATAGTGGCATATAATTCGCAGATACGAGTAATACAGCGAATGAAATAATACCGTATTGTCCACACTGTGTCAGAGACAATGGGAACGTAGTTATTCGGACGTGGTTAGTACGCGTGGCTGCCGTCGCACGCCAGCGCCGCGGGGCAAGAAAATCGCGTAAACACGCTGCTCACCTACGTACATTGTTCCTCGAACGGTTGGAAAGATCGCGGCTGACTTTCTCCGCTGTTTATTTCCACCCACGCTTTCCTTGCGCGCGTCTTTTTTTGCGTATTACGTCCACGTACACGGCTCCGCTTTTATCCTTCGCGGTATCCCGGGAACGGAAACGTTTTCTCGCTCCAACCCTCGAAAATCGTACGGCGTGCGTTCACGAAAATCATACGGACTTTCTCTTCTGCCATCACCCGCGTCCCGTCTCTTCCTCGCGCGTCTGCGCATGCGCGCGCGTTTTTGTTTTCGTTCCGTCGTGCAGCCCGGCTATCGGCACGGGCACACGGTTCCCGTCGGTGGCTGTCATTTGGGAACGCCGAGCGAGCTCTCGTAACGCCTGCAACTGCGGCCGTGCAAATCTGAGAAGGTGGAAGAAACGGAGATGGAGGATGATTGGACCGTACAGCGTAATAGGATCATCTTCTCTAATGCAATCGTAAAAATAGGGCACGCGAATTTTCGAAAATTACCTGAAATTGTCGTGCCTAGAAACGAGGTTATGTAGCGTCGCGCGAAGAAGAGGAGAGGGGACAGGATGCGTGCAATGTGAATGAGAGAGAACGATAACGAGAGATACGAAGCATTGGTGCAAGCATAGAATCAGCTTAGTATACCTACTACATACTTATTTTACTATATCTATTATATTATATATACTGTACATCTGCTATGCCTATTGTACATCTATTATACTATCCCTGTTATGCATTTACTACACTATATCTAATATTCATCTACTTTATCTATTATATGTGTATTGTAGATGTATCTAATTTACATCTACTGTACTATACCTAATGTACATCTGCTATATCTACAATACAAATACCACACTGTATCTAATATACATGTACTGTACATACCTAATGTACATGTGCTATACTGTATGCAATATACATCTACAATTTCTACTATATATTGGCCGAGTCTAGATATTCATATACTATATCTACTGCATATCGACTATGTCTACTTATGCATGTACTAATATATATCTAGTATATTTGCTATCGTACATTTATAATTTTTTCTATATAGTTTTATTAATTTTATTAATTTTTATTAGTTTAGCTTTTCTAATATAATATAGTTTCTTTACTACACTATCGTATATACATTTTATGGTATCGACTATCATTCATAGTGATATTGTTACTATTCTTCACTATATTTATCATTTAATGCAGTTGTTAGTGTACTATTTTGTGTCTACTAGTTGTCATAGTATACCTAACATATTATATATTATTTATCTAGTATACTTAGCATATTATTCTTATTATGCTATATCAATTTCTGCAGTACTAATTTCTCTGCTCTGAATGAACAGGATATTTATTCGAGTTAATTTTATCGAAATTACGAAAATAGAAATTTAGAAGAAGACTATAATAGCCGTATGGAATAGAAGATTTTGGATTATGCATTCAATATATGGTACCATTGCGAAAGAGGCGAGATACAGGGTAATAAGCATGGAAATTGTAAATAAATAATATTCCGTTATTTGAGGCATTTAATATGTAGAATTGTAAGCAGAATATGTGTTGTAAATTTTATTTGGGATTATTGCATACGGGATTATATTTGTTATCCGTCATATTTGTTCCCAATGCAAATGTATCGGTTTGCAACGTTTCTGAGGATTTAACTGCGGTCAATTTTATTATTTTCAGTCCAGCCATCTCTCTTCCACTTGTCTTCTTTCATTTTATACCCTTCGAATTCTGTTGAATTCTACCTTTTACAATCAAAATTCTTGGTATATCAGAATCTTAAATATTGCCAGGATTATTTCTCTGAAGTATACTGTAACAGAGAGTATAGAGAGTATAAAATATGTCATTGCTATATTCTATATTGTTATCTTATTATTATATTAACAACAAATTTTCATATACAGTCTATTTTTATATTAGTAATTTTTATACTTACATTTTATTCTCCGAATTATTGTAATTCTTCGTCTTTCTCTAAATTTAGTACTTTTTAATTTATTTTAGGCGCATATCGTAAAAATACATGTCGAATGAGAAACACTCACACGAAACAATTACGGAGACTTTTAAAAAATTATACAAACTGTTCGGTTTTTCCTGCACGTTTCATCCACAAACACGGACACCCACGTCTCCGTGTTTACACTTCGAAGTACCTCCGAAGCATATGAAAATATTCAACTCCGTGGAATTACTCAAAATCATATTCGAAAAAATTACACGAACCTCTCTTCCCGCTATTTTTACTTACCCCCTCTACTTCTCCCTGCAGTTTCCATATTTCTTTCTTACACACGACTTTCGCGTTCACGTTCCTGCTTTTGTTCCCTCGGCTGTCTAAAATGTACGAAAATACCAAAAATATCTAGTTCCAGCTCTCAAAAGTTCTCGAAGCCTTAGAAATTTAAACGAATCTCTTTATTCTCGCAAAATTGGGGAGAAATATTTATACTTGTGCCTTATATTTCTTATTAGAGAGAAGATACGAATATTCAACTGGAAATAATTTTCCAAAAATTGTTTCGAATTTATTTTCAACTCCTAGGAATAGTATTTGCCACGCTAGGAATACTAAGTTATCCTAACCTCTTCGCAGCAGTGGCGCCATTATAGGTACCTTCATAAATCGTCGTAAATCATTAGACAGTTTAATTCAATTTTTGTCCAATTATATAACGAAAGCTTAAAATGAAGATCCGCTAAAGGAAAACCAAAAATACCCGACTATATTTACAAATTAAAAATATCGAGAATATTACACGGACCTGACCTCGATGTATATTCATCTGCGGTATCCCAAATTTACACATTTATTACATGAGTCCTATTTTTCACCATCATTGCCTCATGATTACGTATTCTTCATCATTTTCCCAGGGATTCCCCCAGAATTGTATCTCCTCACTCTGATTTCTCTTATTCTAAGAGAAAAGTCAAAGGTTTTGGAAAGTAACTCTCTCGACGATACTTCGTAGCAAAAAACAAAATTTTTTCCAACTCGAAGTCGACACGACACCTACATTATACACCTGTACATGTGTGGTTCTTAAAAATATTACACAGACCTAACCTCAACTTGTAGTTACGTGAGGCATCCCAAATTTATGCATTTCTCGATTTACCTCCATTTTTAGCGTCATTTCCTCAAAAATACCCAACAATGTTTTAAAATTAAAAATACCGTGAACGTTATACGAACCTAACCTCAATGAAGCATTCCAAACTTAAACATTTGTTACATTACCCCTATTTTTATCGTCATTGCCTGAAAAGTATCTAACTGTATTCCAAAATTAATAGTATCGAGAATATTATACGAACCTAATCTCTCAACTTACATCCATTTGAAGTATTACCCCCAGTTTTAGTGTTATTGCCTCAGAAATAGCTAACAACGTTCCAAAATTAAAAGTATTGGGAATATTATACGGACCTAACCTCAACTTACACTTAGCTGAGGCACCTCAAACTCGCATATTTCTCGCTTTACCCCTATTTTTAGTGTCATTGACTCAAAAATATGCAACAGTATTCCAAAATTAAAAGTATCGAGAATATTACACGAACCTAATCTCAACTTACACGCATCTGAAGCATACCTGCATTTTTAGTGTTATTGCCTCAGAAATACCTAACAACTTTCCAAAATTAAATGTATCGAGAATATCATACGGACCTAACCTCAACTTACACTTAGCTGAGGCACCTCAAACTTGCATATTTCTCGCTTTACCCCTATTTTTATTGTCATTGACTCAAAAATACCCACCAGTATTCCAAAATTAAAAGTATCGAGAGTATTACACGAGCCTAACCTCAACTTACACTGAGGCATCTCAAACTTGCATATTTCTCGCTTTACCCCTATTTTTAGTGTCATTGACTCAAAAATACGCAACAGTATTCCAAAATTAAAAGTATCGAGAGTATTACACGAGCCTAACCTCAACTGACGCTCATCTAAAGCATCCGAAACTTACGCATTTCTTACATTACCACCATTTTCCCCGTCATTGCCTCACGACCCACGTATACCTCCTCATTTTCCCAGGGATTCCCCTAGAATCCTCCCTCCTCGCCCCGATTCACCCTCTGAAAAGAACCCATGGAGAACAGGCGCCAGCTTTTGGGAAGTCACCCTCGTGGCTGGGGACGATTCGCGTCCGAGACACGTGGCCCGGTGAACGCGGTGAAATCGTCGGGAAAAGGGAAGGGAGCCGTGGAAAAAGTGCCTGGTAGCCTCGTCGCTAGGCTGCACGATGCACATGCACGCAATGGCGTAACACTCACGGCGACTCCTCTCCGTAAAAAGTCGCAGACTTTTCACGCGGTTGTCGATGAAACGCTCTTTGGTTGCTGCAACGGAGGCTCTACCAGCCGGGTCGTTTAACCGTAATGCGTTTTCGCAACCGGTGATCTCTGCTCGAAGAGGTGAAACAGAGACGGAGAGACTTTAAACGGACAGCGACTTGCTTCGTTTTAGTCGTCTATGTAGCTGTCCACTCGTTGGGATATCGTTAGAAATTGCCGGGTTCTGTTAGACGGTACATAATAGCCTAGTTTGGTGATAGAAAGGACTGAGAATCTGATTCCTCCTCGCCAGAGTTAGGGTCCGTCTCGAGTGTCTTGGAATAAACTAATCCTAAATGGCAGTGCAATTTATTTGTCTTATGACACTCTGGTATCTATAATTTGAAGGTATACAGGTCTCTGAGTACTTTAATCTTAGAAAAAGTTGGGTGTAAGGCGAATGAACTGATTGAAAAATGATAGCCTAATTTATGTAGATAGTAATACTTTAGAATTTGCAAATTGGAAGGTTAGAAGCTATAACTATAGTTATAGATGTTATGGAACTGTTGCAGATCTCATGTGCTAAATAGATGATACCAAATTAATAAGGATTATGAGTTATATTTAAAAAATATAAATTTAAGATGATTACTGGAATTAAAATTGCAATTCTGACATTACCAACTGGTCACACTGTAGATACAAGTTTGATTTATCGTGGAATTTATAATTAAAAGACAATTATACCGGTACGAGGAAGACAAATAATTATAAACAATTCTATTCCGATTCGAATGAACGTAAGGATAAATTTTGTCCAAAGCAGTTTACGTGTTCTCAGAAATAAAAGAGTCATTTTGATCCCCTTGGTAGCGTTAATAGAACTGGGGAAACTTCTCCTATTGACTGCATGTCACTCATTCATTTTTCTAATAAAAGGGTCCGAGATCAAAACTCCATATATCCAAGTAGTCTTTGCTGTACCCTAACCAAATAAATTATGAAAATACACCGATACATTTACCTTACTTCATTCAATCCCTCATATCAGTAGATCAAACTGTGACATGTCACAGAAAAAATCTAAATACTGGCCGGAATTATTCTTCAACTGTCAGGCCAAATAGTCGTAGACCAATGCAGACCTCTCCTGCTTCACAGCTGGCACCTTAGACAGACAAATTAATCATAAGGCAACAATTACCAGCTGGGTAGTAAATACGCTACCTTTTGAGCTACAGGGAAAATCTTGAGTAATAAAAGGAACAGTAAAAGTCACCAGATGATAACTTGTTCGAGGATGCTTCGCAGCTGAGGGCAGGGTTTTCCCCTGGTCGTCGCGACATCTACGTGGTACTCCTGCGGTTCTGGGTTTTCGTCGAAAGAGCGCAGGGCCGGCACGAGGAGGTTAAGGCCCCGCGGTTTGAGAAAACTCGGCAAACACTTTGCAGACTCTGTATAGTAGATTTGATATTCGAGTGTGCGTGGGAAATTACAATTGCATAATCTACTAATCGATGACAACTTGCTGACACGAGTGCAAGATCCTCTGTTAACTCTTTAACTACTATGGGTGACTATAGTCATAATACCATAGTCACCGACCACCAAAATAGTACCAAAAATAAATAAATTAAATAAAAATAAAGTGCTATCGTTCTGTTTAGCTTTGAAAAATTGCAAGTGATTAATTCTCTTCGCAAAGAATTGCAAGCGGTATTTCAATGGTTGGTTTTTCATTTCTTTCTTCTTCTTTAAAAAAGTTAGGCCCGAATGCTAAAGACTTTATTAAAATAAAAATAAATAAATAAGAAAAACAAGGTTATCGTTTTGCTTAGCTCTCTATTGCGATGGTTGGTTTTTCCTTTCTTTCTTTTTTTTTTAAATTGGGCCCGAATGCGAAAGATTTCGTTCACGTAATGTTTCTCCATCTTTGGAAAGGAAAGGATTAAGTATAGGATTCGAATATTTAAAATTTAATATTTTAAATTTCGAACTGGGCCTCGCGTAAGGTCACAGCGGCCCTGTAAGAGTATGTGAGTAACATCTGGCCGGCAAACTGAAGGAAAGTCCAGAAGAATGAACCCACTGTCACGGTTCGATGTAACTCCAGGTATAGATGTGCATAGATGTTTAGGGAGAAGAAGACTTCCCAGGATTTCCCTGTCGAAAGATAGTAATTCCGTGAACGGATAGAGGGAAAAATTGTTCAAGGTTCGCACGAAGAGAGAGGAAAATGAGGGGAAAAAATAGTCATGGGACAGACTTTCCTGTTGGTCACATGCGATGTCAACAGATGCGATCGTTTGCAGTGGTTAACGCAGCTATCGTACACCAGGGTACGTCGCGGCCATTGTTCTGGACAGCGCCATCTGTCGCGACGATTGTGAATGACGATATATTAAGTATAACCTAGATATAACTAGATCAAAGGTGCATGAAATTATATTTGAGTTGCATTTTATTTCATTGCAGTTTAATTTAGAAAAATGCTAAGTTGTTTCGCCGGATTAGATAGACAAATATTTTTCTACTCTAAATAATTACGTGGATAATTATTTAATGTATATAATTGTACAGGTAATTATGCACTCTGTGTAATTATATACATGGTTAGGTATTATATGCAATTATACTCTACATAATTTTTCTACTTTTGTTGTATGTAATTGAGGATTTTCACTTTCCTGGATAACTTTGAAGAAAATATTTCATTTTAATCATTGTAAGTATGACTATAACTGGGAGTTTCTTATATATAGACCAATACACTTGAAGCTCAGGAATAATATAGGATTTATGGTTATAGTTTTGTATTATTTACTATGAACAATTAAATATTATTCTTGGAGAATGAAAGGAAAATATGGAAATTTTACCAAATCCAAAAATTCTTTACGTTTGACTATAGTGAATCAACACACTTATCATGTGTAATTTGTATTCGTATTTTTATAATAATAATTAAGAACAGATTTTAATATTCGTTCAAATGTAAATTAAAAATTTTTTCATTTTCTAGTTTTTGGTTGAAATTTTTAACTAAATGACTATGACATTAGTGTTGTAAATATTATATTTGTCTACCTTATGTAAATATCATTTCCTTCAGAATTATTGTAGCTATATATATTAATATAATTACTTATATATACAGGAAGGTCTCTTTTTTTTAAATTTTTTACATAATAATCGATCTTTATACGGCATTACGTTAAGTTTCATGATTAATAATTTTGGGATCTACCTATAGAAAATACATTTCTATAATTTAATTACAGTTTCGTGTTTTCATAGGTGATGATACTTTGCGTTCAATGACATTTCGATATGAAAGAATGCGTGTTCTCTACACCAAAAATTGAATAAAACGAAAAGTCTGGTTCTCGACGTGAGTGGCACAGAGTTGGAGGATTATTGGAGATTTTAACGTGCATGAACTCGTTAAATCCACTATTTGTTCGGGAGAAATAACCATATAGTAGTATCAATATCGATATATATAGAGTATTGGAAAAAAAGGTTTCAAGATTTCAAGGGCCTCTATCACTCGCAAAGGGGAATAAAAAATATTTAATCAACATAAGTCGTAACATCGACACTCCTGTTCTAAAATATAATTTCCTATGGCTTTAGAAATTTTTTATGACTCTAATTTATGTATCCACGTACGTGTATCCGTTTATATATTAATATAAAATAGTATCTAAAATAAGTATCAATTATACGATGAATATTAATTGCACATAAATAAATTGGATTATATTAAATTATTCGATATTGAATTAAAATATACGATATTAATATTTAAGTTATGATATCGCAGTAGTATTTGAGAAAAACAACTTGATATTAAAAATCATTGATTTGCATGTACATGTATTATTTATGTAATAATTTTTAATAATAGTGCGAGATATTTTTAATGACATGTAAATAAGAAAAATTGAGGATTTAACAGTTGTTAGGTTTGTAGATATGTTACGCTATACCGTGTGTTTTATTGTAATTATAATTATAGATTTTTTCCCATCATGGTCTAAATAATATTGGAGAAAAATTCTAATAGGAGAAAGGTACTAATTTTCGTGCTAAAAAATAAGCAATCGTTATTAAATTACATACATGTTATACATAACTTAAAAGCAAACATAAACTGCTTGCGCTATCAATTCATTTTGCACTTTCAATTACTTTTATGCTTTCTAGCGTTCAAAGATCACTCACTGAAAAAACTGGATCTCGAAATTTTCAATGTTCATACGTCGCGATAGATATCTATGACATAAATCACGTTACACGTGATATACAGCCGAAACGAAATTCTAGCTCGGAAAATTGCAAAATTGCAAACAGTTTTCCCTATTCGAAGAACCATCGTTATTCATTCTCGCTTCCAAAGTAATTTTCGAATAATTTTAATACGTTTCGGATCATTTTAGAAACTTTATTTCTATATATTATTTGTGTCAATAATAATTACCATGTTCGATAAAGAACGGAATGTGTACATTACACTGCGTACAAACGTACGTATCCCTTTTGCAAATGAAATTCCTTTCGCACGTTGCGAAAGAGAAATAAAAATAAAAGAAAATACTCGTAAATATAAGAAACGATAGGAAATAATACGCGTAGATATGAAAAATAATAATTTAAAACCGAATAAAAACTGCGTTTATAATTAAAAAGTAACTAAAAACTCCCTAAGGTGATTCGATAACACGATCAGATGTGCACATTAAAATTCTACATCTGCGCACAAATATACACATACATTTTGCAGTTGAAATTCCTTTCACACGTTATGGAAAAAAGAAATAGAAATAAAAGAAGATAGTCGTAAATATAACAAATAAGACACGATAGGAAATAATACGTGTAAATATAAAGAAGATAATAATTTGAAACCGAGTAAAAACTCTGTTTATAATTAAAAAGTAACTAAAAAGCCTCTAGGGCGCTTCGATCGAGTGTGCACATTAAAATTCTACTTCTGCGCACGAACATACGCATCCATTTTGCAGCAGGAATTCCTTTCGCACGTCGCGAAATGGGGATAAAAATAAGAGAAAATATATGCAACTGTAAAAACTGGTAAACGATAGGAAGTGATACGTGTAAATATAAAATACAGATATAAAAGAAGGTAATAATTTTAAAAACAAATAAAAATCCTGTTTATAAATGAAAAAGTAACTAAAATGTCCCTAGAGCGGTTCGATAAAGTCGCCGGCGGCGAGATATCAGGTTTTCAGCCGCGAACATCGAAACGAAACGCTTCCGCGTTGACGTCACCGGGAGAAGCAATGAATCTCACCGGCCGGCTGAATGACTTGAAATCATGTTTCGCCGTTCGTCTATCCGCGCGCCTCGCGTCGAGCCTTAACTTTGGTTACATTCACCGGAGAGAGATTCGCCGTTGTTGTTACGGGTTTACGTTTTAATTGCCGTTCTCCGTCTCCCTTACTCTCCCTCTCTGTCTCTGCTCTCCTCCCCTCCACTCTGTCTACGCTCGTTCCGCGTGCTTCAAGCAGGGCGCGCGCGGATAGTTTCATCGAGTTTCGAAATAAAGTTTACACCGTCTCGTGTAGCGCCGCGAAAAATTTCCCTCGACGATGTAATTAAATCCCCGGTTTGAAATGTTGATGTACCGGTCATTGCGATTACACTACGGTATTATCGTCCAGTGACCACCATATTTGTTCTTTCCTATATCTTTTTTCTCCTTCTTCCCCTGCGTCTTCCTTCTCTTTTCTTCCCTATATCTTCCTTCCCTTTCCTATGCTTCGTTTCTCTCTTCTTCTCCGTATCTTTTTTCTCTTTCTTTAACATTTTCGCATCGCAGAGGATTGTAGTAGGAGGTCTTTGTTTCGACGAGGTGAACGTTTCTGGAACCAATGATGTAACAGTATTTATTTTTCTTTCCCCTTTTCATCTTTAATGTTCGTTCGCAAAGAGGAAATAATCGCGACTGGATTTTTCTGCCCGACTCGGAGCCTTGCGTTTATTCGTATTAAATTATTCCCGATTATTTATATATTCCTCCGTGAAGATATGAAATATGTAATTTTTCCACCTAATTTAATATTTGTTATTTCGTATGAATATTTTATCCTACATTATTCGCTTTGTTAATATTCATCCGGTACTAATTATTCCCAATTTGACCCACCGAATCAACGTTTCTCTCCGTCCACGTTTACCTTCCGAGTTTCTCCCACTTGACGGCGCCGGCGTGCATCCTCTTCTGCCAACACCATCGTCGATTATATCCTTCGCTTTTCTCCGTTTACAGCGTCACCAGACGCTACCCGACCCCCGTATCGTATTATTTCCTATCGCGTTATCCGTGGGTTCTATTGCTTCATATTTTTGTCATAATGTTAATTATTCCGCGATTCCCTAGGTTCTCATTGTTTTCCCTAGACGTACCTGTGCACGAGCGGTGCAACAAAGGCGGCATGAAAGCAGCCGGGAACCGCGTGCAAATCGAACAATGGTTCTGGCGTAAAGAGTTAACGCGTTTCGTACAACGTGTACAGCGAGTGTAAAAGGGAAAAAAAAAATGGGAGTTTCTTCACGCGTCTTTTGAAATAGCTGCACCTGCAATCGTTCCGCGTGCAAGTTACGCCACTGCGCCCCCACCGCTGCGGCCTACCCCCACTCCGCGGGTTTCCCCCACCACTCCCTCTCTCCCTCGCTTTCCGTCCCTCGTGGCTGCCTGCGTCTTACTCTTTTCTTTCCTCGCATTTTTCCTCGCCTCTGCCTACCTTGTCGCTACGGGGAAAGAACATTGTCGCTTCTCTGTCCCTCGCAGTTTCTCCTCCTAGCTCTTCTAACTCTCTTGGTCCGTCTACGTTGAAGAAGGGCTCCTTCTTCACCGGCACCGAGAACTCTCGAAGCTCAAAGACTCGCGCCACGCTCACATTTTTTCGCACATACGCTTCTCCCTCCTTTCGTCTCTCTCTCTTTCTTGCTCGCCCTCTGCGAGACTTCCCTTTCGTTTCACCCTCTTCCGTTCGCCCCCGTTCGTCTGCGGTTCCTCCCTTCCGGACTTGGACGTGCGGGCGACGGTTTTCCTTGCTGTCTGGCTTCGTCTTGTCGCCGCGATTAATTCTTCGCGGTTTCCGCACGTTTAATAATGCCGCGAGATATAAGATGGAATTTAGTAATATGAAATTATTAGACTGCCGTGGTTACGGTGGACGAGTAATGCGAATTTTTGGTAGTTAGTTTGAGAAGCCTAGAGAAATGAATGGTTTAAGAAAGATGTAGGTATTTCGGCGTGAAACCGAGTTACTGGTATATTATACACGTATCTACGTAATATGTCGGCATACATATTAATATAATATATATCTTGTTGTAAAACTAATATGTATCTGCCGGTAATTAAGAAAGTGGTCTGAGTCAAAAATTTACATTAATTTGCATCGTAATAAGTTCTAAGTATTTATTTTAACTTGTGATATATTTAAAGCGTGAAACTTTTGAAATAAAACTTATATGACAGATTATTTTCATAATCACTGACACATGCATGATGTATGATATATACAATATATAAAATACATAATGCATGATATACATAATGAAATTAATTTACAATTTGGCAGATTAGGCTACTTGATGTTGAAAAAAAAATATTAATAATTGATTACGAAATTTATGGATACAGCTTTAGGATAAGATTTAATACATAGTGTGTACTGATTTTTACCAACTAATTTCAAATTGTTTAACTCTGCAGTAGCTTTAAGACATTTTTGACACAGTAGTGTTCTCATCCTCCTCTTCTCAAAATTCCTTTTGCGATATTAGTATTTTATTTATTAATTTCTTTCTTAAATTTAATACAGATTATCTGTAATTCGGATTTTATGCTGGGAAAATATTTGAAAGAAATCGAAGCATAACTGGATTGATTTTTGAAAGGTTGTTGAAGTTACAAGAAATATTTTATAGCTTTAGCGCAAAATTTGTGGATTTATATGTAACAATAGCTCTCATTTGCGATAAGAGTACAATGCATCCTTTCTTTTAGCGGTTATTGACTGGTAATCAATAAAAAGATATAATTGTTCTCTGTGTGAAAGAATCGCAAGATTATGCCTCATAGTTTTGATATTGGAAAATACACGTTTATTCTGAAAAGAAAACAAAGAATCTCACATGTAGAATAAAAAAATTGATAATTAATTTATCAACTCGTTTTTTAGAAAATTGCAGTTAATTCCATACCTAGGTAGTAACCTTTAATCATTAATTTAGAGGTTGAAAGTTACTTAACTACTGGTTTTCTAGTTATGAGAAGTTAGGAACAGTGTTGGAAGCTAAGTAACTCTTGTAATCATTCATATACTTTCCCATAGGTATCTATACATGTATTTTTCCACATCAAAAAGAAAACTTTTAGTTCGTTTGAGTTTCAAAAGATTAAATATGTCTTTTACTTAGTTTGCAGAAAAGTGTAATTACACTTTGAGTATTTTACATGACTTGTTATAGCTAAAATTGCGTTGTGTAAGTAGTTTTATCTTGTCTTGTACCTCGTCCCTTCATTTTCCGTTTTACCGTAATTTCAAAATCCAGAAAGGTGAAATATTATCTCGCAAAGAGATGTGAAACATTTCCTTACTATAAAAACAAAATTGTTGTATAATTAAATAATTAATAACTCCTTATTTAAAAATACCTGAAAATTATAAACAATTACAGAAAAACTATATAAAGTGTCTATTATACTTGCAATAAAACCTCAAGATTCACTCCCAATTTGTATTAATAGTTTTACAGAGTCATCCTACACAAAAGGTTACAAAAGTCAAAAAAATAAGTTACAAATCGAATAATTATTAAGTCAATGCGAATAAACAACGATTTTTAACGTTACAAATACCACAGCTTAGCCAAGATTAATGTAGCACAACGTGCATAGAGCCGTATTAATGTTGATCTATAATTTCAATCCATCTCTTGAAAGATCAGACCACAAGAAGAGACATTTTCCATCTAACCATAACCCAACTCTCACCGAGCTTATTCCGTGTACCAAAATCATAGGAAGCTGTGGAGTATCCAACCAAATCTCAAAAATCTTACTCAACCGACAGAGTACGGATAAATAGTCTTCCCCTCGGTTCGCCATATTTCTTTTTTCGTCACGTGACCGACACGCATGAAGCGCGCGCCATCCGACGACACGACTTGGCTTTCTCCGTAGTGCAAGGAAGTGTATACGCACGACAAACGTCGGGGCGAAATATAGGCGCGGTGGAGTTGTAATACCGACTACCGTTACTTCTCATTCTTCTACCTCCTTCCTCTCCTCTCCTTTCCACTCCTTTCCTCTCCTTACTTCTCCCCCTTTTGAACCTAACGATCTTCTTTATGACCTGCTCGACGCCTTCGAGGTGTCGAACGTTTCTGCGACGTTCGATCCCTCGCTTCGTTCCATCTCTCTCTTTCTCTCTCTCTTTCTTTCTTTCTCTCTCTCGGTCTTCGTTGCCTTGAAAAGAGCAGGGTATTCTGGGAATCCCACTTGTTTGTTGACCGCCGTCAGGTATCTTCTGTGGAAGTCGTGACCGTCCACGAGGTCTGGTCGCCTTTGTATTCCGATTAGCAAAAAATTCAGCGAAACTTTCCTGACCAGCGATTAGATTTCGCTAAAATTCTGTTAGATTGGTCGAAAAATAAGGTTGGGACATTTTTGTTGCCGAAATATTTTACTCCTTTTCGCTACATGTTTTGTTGTATGTATTTATTGTTGTACTATCTGTAAAACCCTTTGTACGATATACGAGGTAATACACCACGATTTTTCGTAGAGGTTATGGTAAAATAATGATTAAATCTTGCGATATTTTTTGTGAATTTTAGAAAGATAACAATGTGACTGTCATATCTAAAAATTGTATGTTATCGAATCTGAAGTAGGTATTTCTAATCTGGAAGATAGTACAAATGGAGAAGAGTTTTTACTTGTTTTTGAAGAGGAAAGAATTTTTGGGAACACATGGAGAAAGTACTTACCAATTTAAAAATAATCGTAATAAGTCATGGGCTATATGAGTCATTCGCAGGTTAGAGTGATTAACTCGATCACATAAATTTTTTTTAATTTTCGCGCCAAAGGACTCGGTTGATGTTTGACTTTTTATATTTGAAATAAACTTATACCTTTTATTTTATAGAATTCATTGATTCGGTAAATGAACTGCATATAGGGAATTAAAAAATAATTTATACACTTATATAAATGTATTATATCGCAAAATGTGTGGTTGTATTCTGATTAACTTAATATATAAAGAATAATGAAGATATATTTTGCAATATGAAATAAGAAACTAATTATATTATATAAAGAATTATATTTTGATAAAAGGATTGGTAAGTATTTTCAAAATACTTCAAACAGATTATCAATAAATATTCCACCAAATGATAAACACTTAAAAAAGTAGTTTTCTCTTCAAGTACTTTATTCTCGTCTGTAATGTTTCAATTTTATGATTACAGGAATGATTAGAATAATAGTTGGCTCACAAAGATACGCAATATCCAATTCAATTTTTCTATAAAATTATTATTAGTATAAAAAGTGTGCTATTTATAAGTACATTCTAAATAACATAACAAATATATTAGTTATAAATATGTTATAGATGACATAAGAAGTGTGTTATTTATAAATACATTACAAATAACATAAACATATATAATGAAATGATTTAATAGTATAAGTGTCATTTGTTAGTTTATAAATGACATAAACATTATAGTCATGACATGAACTCAAATTGCAAGATTTTTCAACGTGCGGCTTGCTTATAAATGAACTGTAGATATGATGTGAAGTGTAGTGGCACGACTTTGCTACATCATTTGCGATACCTGGACTTGTCTGATTTGCATCTAATGTATCATGTATAGACGCAGTTCATGATACGTCGAAAAACAGATGGTTCTTTGCCCAGAAGTAAATGGAATGAAGTCCAACCAAATTGATACACCACCAACTTGCATGCTTCGTCAATAGAGTATTTTTTTGTTTATTTCTTCTAACATTTTTTATAGAAGTTCCAAGTACTTTGTATTTACATACATTATATAAAAATAGAATTTCAATGCGTTAATAACGTTGTGAAAAAGTTAATCAACATATGTTGTGGAATAAAACGAATTTTTTATCCTTCAAAAGTATAAAAAAGTCATTTTGTATTAAAAATGCTCAACTACTCAAAAATATTTTACTAAATCTTAACCAATGTAGTACATATGATATATATACATATATTCAATATATTCAGTAATTGATATATATCTAATAAAAGTTGATTTTGGAACTGGTCTTAATATAATATTGCAGATACAATATTTCTAGGATATTTATTACATGCATATTAGTTTAAAATCGCTATAATTTTTAGCTGAAACGTTATCAAATGTTTCTTATTCGCGCATCTTTGCTGGATGTTGATTCTAGAAATATATAACCTCCATTTGTTCAGTCGAATCAATAAAGGTGTGTTTAAATGTATCGAATGATAGCAAATGACGATTATCATTTACTCGTTGATAACCAGTTACGTTCTTTTAGTTGTGCACTTTACTCGAACATCGCATCCTTATCGAACAGTTCTCTAAAATAACCATTTTAAACGAACGAACAATTTAATGTTTGTAGAGAAGAGGGTTTATAATAAATACATCTTCCCTCCGTAAAATTCGTACCCATGTAATAATAATTTATCGAAAGAGTTGGAAGAAGCGAGCTTTTATAGACAATTGCAACGTATCATTACCAGGATGAACGGTATTTTCTTCGATGACCACTAAATACGTGCAATCTATAATTTATCAGCATCTGAAATGGGAAACGGAGCAAAATTATCTCGACTAATGATAAATATACATTGCTTGTAATGCAGGAATATTACGGAACATTACGGAAAGTAAACGAACGCACACGCGTTAGTTGAATGCAAACGCGCCTTAAACTCACGCACGAATCACAGCGCTCGTGCCGTACGGCGGAGAGGTTGGCACCGCGTCAACGGCTAGATACATCGCAGTCGTCCACTGTACGTGCAAATGTCTCCTTCAGCCTTTCATTCTCGTCCGGACTGCGTATCTGCATTAAAATAACGGCACCTCGGCTACGACACAGACGGCAGTCGCCTAACGTGACTCTACGGCTTCGACCTCGAACCCACGCGGCCTCGTAGCCGACGGCCTGCCTTCTCTCTCGCTTATATTAGAATAGGAGAGCAGATAACGCGTGAATTATTACCGCGATTGCATTCGCGCTGATCCTCGCGCGTCTCGTCATCCTCCGTTTCGCTGCTCGTTTTACGAACGCTCGTGTACCCAAGAGGGCCGGCCGGGGTTTGGAATAAAAAGTTTCGCGTACGTGTGCGTCGGCCCCGTGTGCTCTCTCATCCCGCGGTTTGTGTGCCAAGGAACTTTTCGTTAGCAGCACGAATTCGACCGGCAATAATAATAGAATACCGTGCCGTATTGTAATAACTGATGCTGATAACCTTCGCGCATGGAGAAGCGTAAATAACCCGTGGCACCGTGTGTACTATCGTCGGTGGTGATATTGTCCTGCAAACAGTTTTAACCTAGTAGACAACCGTGCGCGCGTATCTTTCCGATGGTTAGGTTACGTAGGCAGCATCTATTGGGAGCAAAGTATTTACGGTTCTACTTATCGAATAAAGGTTATTGTCCGTATTATTTCATTCCTTTCGTGGTTTCTATGTCAAACGTATGCGATATCGAATTAATCGTAACTTTGCGTACTTATGTTTTAGGTTATGTTTCTACTTGAAACGGAACGTCGGATTTTTTACGTAAGCGTTTACGTGGCCAGAACACGGGATACGCGTTACAGAAACAGGACAGAAATATGAAAAGCGTTCGAACGTGTTAGGTTATGTATAACAAAAAAAAAAAAAGAGAAATGTATCGATCGGAATGCCGAGTCCAAATTTAAATCCGGATCTCGTTCGTAGAATTGGTCTAACCGGTTGTGCCGTTCGGATTATTCGTTTAATGTATTCAAAAATGGCTGCCTATAATGACGTAATATTGTTTTAGAATATACTCACAATGTTAATTATATTTGTATTCCGTTAATCGTAGGAGCTTCTGGGTATTCGCTGATGAAAAGTTTTATGATATAATAGGAAGAATTTATTGTCGTTGAAGAATTACTTATCACTATTCATACATAGGGGTCTGCATATTACAGGTTTAAGGCCGACGGTAATTTTACTTACAATTTATGTTACGCCACTCCTTATCGTATATGGGACAGACGCATTTATTAGGTAACGACATTTTATTGCCGATAATACTATTCTGAGGCCAACAAAACGTTGTTACAGAAATTAAGAAGACATAACAATACTTCTTATTTTGATATATCTAAGTTCTTCTGGCTATAATTCAGTAAAAAGATTTGATTGAAATTTAAATATTCTCCTAAGAAAAATAAAAAAGTAAAATATTTACTTGCTCTAATGAAAAAGTAAGTAACAGTAATTTATTTGTTATATTGCAAAATTTTAGCTAAATCAACAAAGAGGAAAAAGAAAATACTAACAGTTACTTCTTAACTGTGATATACGTGTAGGTCGGACAAAACAACAAAAACTGGCATAAAACAGATTTTTTCCGACCTGATAACCACGCCGTTCGTCAGAAGATACGATATAGGAAGAATCCGAGAGAATACCGTTTTCCCGATTAATCCGTGGAACAACGTGGAATTATTTAATCTTTCTAAGAAGTAATTTACGAGCGCCGAATGCTAAGCACGCCACATCGATATCAGAGCGCGTGTAAAAACAATCGAAAGACGAAAAGGAAGAAAAGAAAACGCTTGTCACGCCGCGAGGAGGAGTGAGGACGGTCGCGCGTAAATTCGCCGCACCGTAACTGCACAATTTCGTTGGCAAGTCGTGTCGCGTACCCGCTGCCCTTTCGTTCCCTCCCCCTGGCTCCCCTTCTGCGTTTCATCGTCCCGCTCCACGGTGCTCGCGTGCTCTCTATCCTCCTTTTTCCCTGCACCTGGATCACGTTGCATTGTTCGGCCTGGCAGCGGATATACAGAAGCGAAATGGCAGCAGGAGAACCCCGAAAGAAAGAAGATCCAGAAGAAAAGGAGCAAGAAGGAACGAGCCATTGAACGAAGAAAAACGAACAGGCCGGGGGCAGTGGAGATGGACGTGGCGGGCTAAGGGGGGAGGTAGGGTGTGCTCCGAGAGAGATAGAACGAAGACAAGGACAGACACCGGCAGAGACAGAGACAGAGCGAGAGAGAAGGAGAGAAAAAGCAGAAAGAGCGCGGGGGCTAGAGAGGTGTTTTTCTTCCAAAGGGGACTTTGCACGCTCGTCTCGCTAGCGGCACGATGCCGTGTAGGAATCGGCCCGCGCACGCTTCTGGAGAGGGGACAAACGAGTTGTCAGTACCCCGCGAGAGTCGGGGTCGTGGCGGCGTTGACGACGTCGGAGTGGGGAGAAGGAAGGAGCGGTAAGCCGATAGGGGAGTGGAATGAGGCGGGCTACGTGGTGGGGAGGACTTCGGACACGATAGGAGGAAGGATAGAATCGAGTGGAGCTATAGTGGGGAGCTCTCAGCAGGAGGAGAAGGGCGTCAGCTGCGTAGAGGCAGCTGAGGAGGGGCCAGGGGACAAGGGAAGCGGTTGGAACGAGGAGAGCTGAGTCATAGCACTGTTGCCACGTCCTCGCCGGCCTCGTTGATGCGTCCCGACGCTGCTGCTTGCGACGTTTGCGGCTTATGTCAGTGTCGTCTGCCTAGAATGGTACTGTTGGAAGACTTTTCGTGTCTTCTACACGTATGTTCAATAGACGTGGCAGACTTGGCGCTCGAGTTTAGCCGCCAACGACTTCGTACGTCGTGCTTAACGTTGGCCTACCGTTCTTTCGTTTATTTTAACATCTTCGATTTAGTAACAAATTCCTTACACGTCATAGTAATATTCGCGTATAAAGATTCGTCTGTCTCTAGAACGAATTTAGGATGATAAATAAATAGAGGTGATAGTTTGAATCGAATTTATAGCAATTAGTAGGCTTTAACCTCTTAGAGAAATTTCTGACGAGATACCAACGTGCTCGTAGCAGTAGTGGTAGGCTTTTTTATTCGATTCGGTTAGACCCAAGGCAGAATCACGAGGAGGTAAGAAGGGGAACGGGAAAAAGTCGAGGAACAAAAGCCTTCTTTCTTTGTTGTTATCCTGTAGTGGTCGTTCTGCATTGTATTCCTTTTTATTCGTGCCGTTCTTCGTGGAATCGTAGAACCTCTGTGTATTGTTAGATCGACACACTCATGGAGCTTGGAATTCCGAGATCTGGCGAAATATAAAGAATTCCTACCCATAGACCTGCTTTTCTTCCACCGTATATTTCCTATGCTAACTTACTGGTCATGTATGAAAATACTCATTGTTTATTGGTAAAATAGGTATCGTACATGTAACATGGAAGAGTATATTACATGGTAGCAACGTATAGTAAATTTTAAGGCGACGTTTACGTAACACAGGGCGTTCACGCTGAATTTCCAGCGATGAAAGTTCGTGATCGACGAACGTTATAATGGGATTTCCGCGAGTTAAGAAAATTGCTTGCCTCTTCGTTTACTTTTTCTTTCTTTTTTTGTGCGACACGTAGTGGGTAACGAATAAAATGTATTCTAACACGTTAATTGATTTGTAGAACCGGAGAATTTTTCCGCCTCCTTTTCTCTCTTTCATGCTCACGCGTACCACACACACACACACACATACACAGAACCTAGGAACTCTTAACCGTGGGCCGATGTATTGATTTCCTGTACGTCTCCCATTTCAAACGTAGAAAGACAAACGATCGTCCGAGTAGATGCCACTACGCTGGATCATGAGATTCAGTTTCTCAAAGGTGCCTTGTTTCTCAACATACACGTGACGAAGCACTTGTACGTCTACGAATAACAATATTATCCGCTCTAAATTATCCTCGATCGAAGAAATGCCGATGCCAGCAAGTTTCACCATTATCGATAAAGATAGGATTCTTTTTTATCGTCATTTACATTGGACAATCGAAGAACATCACACACTGCGAGCATTCTCTACAAGAATTATCACTATTTCTTTCCCTGGGCACGGTGGATACGTATATTCCGTTCGTAGACCTGTTCGAATATCTTTTAAGTCAGATATGGTTTATCGGTGTTTTTCAGAGTCGAGTAATATCATATCGATATTAACGGAAAATATGACTCTGACCTAGAGACTTGAAATTTATGGAAAGTCATGCTAATGTTTTCACATAGAACTCTCGCCATACTTCGGCAGCAACGGAGAGAAGAAACGGAGGAATCGAGACTGGGAGCGAGTCTGCCGAAGTAAAATTCCTCGACAAGCACAACGCGAGCGGGGATTCTGGAGGAGAATATGGATACGGTTTGCGGCTTGCTAGCCAGCCAGCCAGCCAGCCACCGTGGCACTTGCTTCTCCCCCTTCCTCCTCCTCTGGCCTTCTATCTTATTTCTTCTCCTCTCGTCACTCCCCTCTCACCCGCTTTCACTCATGTGTGTCAAAGAAAAGGACGTTTGCCGTGGTGTGCGTGCGCGCGCGAGAGAGACTTTTCAGTGCTGCTTCTCGCGATTGTGTGCGCATACATGCGCGCGCATCCGTTTCTCGCATGAGAATGTGTAGGAGAAGAAAACAAGAGGGGGGAACCGAATGTGAACTGGGTGGGATAGAAGTCTTGCAGGCACGACGCACAGACCGCGATCGGTTCTCTTTCGTAAAATGTCACGCAGAATGACGCCCGATAATGATATTGCGAATTAATGTATTGATCCTTCTTTCTCGCTTATATTCACTGATACGTTTCTCTTTCTTTCTGTCCACTTTATTGTCGATAGAATTGCACCCATAACGATTCGTTTGATACCGCAACGAAGAAACGAAATTTCGAAAATAACACTCCACACATCACACCGTTAAATAATTCGCGAATATCCATGGGAAGAACGTTTATTATCGATCGTTATTACATTTTTAAAGGATGGATACGCGAAATATAGAATAAAAATGACGGACTCGTCCCGAGAGCCGTTCGCGAGCGGCATCTCGCTGCTCTGCGGCTGCCATTTTGTAAGAACAATCTTCCAGATGTGTACGTTGCTATACTAGAGAACTCTCGTTTCTTACTCCTTTCTCTTCCACCTTTATTTTCTCCATAGGAAAATCGAAATAAATCCGAAAATTACCTCCTGTCGACTCGGAGATCATTTTTACGAGTCCTGAAGCGAAGTATAACCTTTCGTATTACACACGATTCAACCTGTACAAGCACGTCGAACGAATTTTCGAAACGTTTAAAATAAGAATGATAAAAACCCGTTATATAAAAGGTTCGTCGCATGCCCTTTTCTCGCCATCGAATCACACGCATATGGAAGAGTGACCGACCACGCCCCATTCGAAACGATGCGACATTATCACGATATAAAAAGTGCTCGGATACTACGAAAAATCAGAGTCCTTTGGTATTTCCGTTCGGGAGAAAAGAATATATTCACCGTTCCTCGATTTCGTAACGGTCTAGTAAATACTTTGCGCAGTTAATCCAAACGAACTATAGTGTCCAAGATGTGCCGCTGAATTCTCGCGCATTTTCTCTCTCGCGTTATTACTGACGCCTGTGAGCGTGAAGAACAAACAACGGATTATTGTGATATGCATTTTCCGTTGATACAAGTAGTAGAAGCTGCGTGTATGGTCCGGGAGAAAAAAACAAAGGCTTTCTTCGGAAGAACGCACAAGGAAATACGTGCGACTCACGCGAGATTAGACGAACAACTCCCCGAGATACTCCGAAACCGTTGGAGTCTTTGCGCTTGCGCGTAATATTCTTCTCTGGATCGACCTATCAAGATGCTCGTCTCCCCACTCCTGACCAGTTACCCTACCTCACCTAGTAAGTCCGTTTCTACTACTGTCGAGCTTTTCTGTACATAGGGTGTGCCAGAAACAACTTTGGCTCTTTGTTTTCTTTAATTTCGCCGAAATTCAATATCTCCGTTCTCTATAAGGTGAAAACAAAACGCGGTTTCTTTAAGCCTACCGATCCGAAATTGCGATTATCTAAAATACACGATGCGTACTTTGCTATTTTCCGAAATAAATATATTCATTTAGGAAAAGTCTAGGGAAAAGTAACTTAACCTCGAAATTCCCCTGCAATTATCGATAATTTTGCTATTACGTAATAAACCATGCTGAATTCCGATGCGCGTGTATCGCGAATATCAGTTATTAAAGGAAATTAGCGTTTATACGAAACTGTACTTACGAATTGGATATGTTTTTTGCTTTTTCACTTGTTTTAACGTATCGCCTTGTAGGTCAAGCTGCTTGACCCGAACAATTCGACAAAACATCCGCAAAGACTTTTTTACCCACGCGGATCTCTAAATGTTGCGAGAGAAGACTCTTCGATTGAAGTTCCTTTTCATCTCGCCGTTCTTATCATATCTACCTTTCTTTCTCTTTCCTCGACTTAATTTCCTGTGCTCGCGTCAGGTATCGAGGGAGAAAGGAAGAGCTTTCCAGGGGCAGAGGATTACGAGCAATCGTATCTTTTCTTCGAAATCTTAAACGATCCTAATAAGAATCTCTTTTGTGCCGTTGTCGCAATTACCGTACAATAGTGTCATATTGTAGAAACTACAATGTTTGTAAGAGCTCGTAGTACCGATTCGCGAATTGCACTTTAATACCAAAACTTATAGCACTTCTATACAATTTTACATCTATGGTTGATCTTGCTAACCTTTCTTTAGTATTAACTGTGATCACAGAGTATACCAACGTTATTATATCGTTAAAATTATACCTACAGTACAATGTTTCTTAAAATACGATTTTCCCGAAATTAAATGTTTACTTTTCCACTCAATGTCAAAGCAAGACGTACTATCATGAGATTACTAAACCGCGTTTCATCATATTTCATCACGCTTCAAAGTTGGGTTACATTTTTAAGCTTGTACTAGCAGAACTTATCCGAATTCTTGGTATATGATATTTTTGTTTAAATATCCTAATCAAAATGGCTGTCACGGACTAAATAAATAATGTTATCTTAAATGTTTGCAGGTATGGACGCGTGCAGAGCGTCAAGCTGCTGCCGCGGGGCGAAGAGTGCCCCGTGGATGGAGGTTCCGGTGGTTCCCTCGGAGAAGGTAACGAGGGTGGTTCCGGTTCCAGTTCTGGCAGCGGTGGTAGTGGCGGGGGCAGCGGTTCCTCAGGCAGCACCGGGGGTGCCTCCGCGACGGTGGCGTTCATGGATATCAAGTCCGCAGCGAAGGCCCACGCGACTGAGCATACCTTGGACGAACGAGCCCTTACCACACAGTACTACGAACCACAGCATCTTCAGCACAGGTTTCCCTCGCACGGGTGAGTTTCATATTATTTTATGCAAAACGAATCGACCCTTACCAATCCTTCGTGATATGCATCCACAACTTAGTTTTCAAGTCTGGAAAACAAACAAAATTCTATTTATGGTACCTATACCATATACCATATCACCTATGATAGCCTTCATTATATGTATGTAGCTTGAACATATTCTGAACTGGTATTTAACAAGTAGCAATTGTTATTTTTGAATTCCTCTGTTAGGTTATTGTACTCTTTGCCCTGATCTTTGGAAATATTCTGAATTATTTAAGGCCAATTTCTTCCAGTCATTTGTGGCTTATTATTTTCAATGAATTAGGAGAAAGAATAGGGAAGATGATATTAATGAAACTGAGATATTAGCATATTGTCTAGCAAATTATTGTGTATACCTTTTTCATTGAACCTAATATGATAATCAATGGTAACAGCAGCGAACAAAATGGGGAAAAGACCATTCCGTGGGTCCCATAAATATTACCTATTTTAATACCACCATAAATGTAATATTTTTGTTAAACTTGCCCATATATCATGGCATGTCCAGATCCAGCATAAATATTAATTTGAATTATATATCATGCTGCGCTATTTGCTTGCGTTGTAAAATGTAAAAGTATACGTCCTATATGAAAGTCTAAGCCAGTATTTCTGTATGAATTGCAAAAAGTACAAAGTTGAAACAGTTGAATATTTTGGCTGTTAAAATGACACGTATAAATGTTGGTTTTTGCGATGAGTCACGTCACGAGAATTAATTAAATCGCACGTCACAGGAAGCAGGTAAAACGACATTGAAATGTCGTTACGGACGAACGGCTGTTCCATTATCTCTTTCTCCTAACAAAATTCACGTACAGTCTGCGCGTATTCATTACAATTCTGTGTCCATTCTAATCTCGCGCCGCATCCCTTCATTTTGCGGCTTGCTACTATTGTTGGATTTATGCGTTGTTGCCGTGTCCATTTATCAATATGTACAATCACCTTTTGCATATATATAGTTTTATGTAATACCTTGCATAACGCAGTGAAATATAGTGTACCAACCCATAAACTGGTAAAATGTTAGGTATATCTTAGTATGTATATTCATTCTTGTTAAATAATAATCCTGTAAAAAATAGATTGAAAGTATTAAAGCATTAATAAGGAAATGGAATTTGTAAAGTGAAAATAAAATTGTAAATACCTTAATGTTACAAAAAATGAAGTAATAGAATTATTGCATAAGAGAATTATTGCTCACTCCAGATAACCGTGTAAGTAATGTAGCTGTGAATATTTGGTACAGTTAAATTTTAGAAAAAAGCTAGAAATTAATAATATAATTTTATTGTATTATAAAAGCTTCTTATTTGAAAATATGCATTGAATATTACTGTTTGAATAATATAAAGGAACTTTAGAGGAAAAATAATTTTAATCAAATAGAGCTGAATGGAAATTTTTCCATATCTTTTTACTTTGAATACAAATATTAGATTGCTATAGGATCGTTGTAAGTATTATCGAGAAGTGGTTGAATATATCGATCATGAGAAACACGAATTATCAGGTGCGTGAGTTTATTGACGTTCCACGTGTAGACCATTTACATAATACTCTTCGAGTTTCTTCTTTAACATTTATAGATCTATTTGAAAATCGAGCTCAGTAATGAAAATGGCAGTTCTACAAGAATATTGTCGCCTGTGTCTTAACCTCTTGCAATGTTACGGTCAAGGTTGATATCACGTTGTGTTTCATAATGTTCACTTTTGTTTCAACCAGAATGTCAGTGACGCACGCAGATCGGCAATTTCTTTAATCGAAAAACTTGAAAAGTACACTCATTTGCCTTAACGTTAATTTATTTTTAAGTTTTATCTATGTGAATCGCAGCGATTGAATTTTAACTAATAATCACAGTAGGTCGAATCAAGTTATGGATCCTATGAAAAGAAAATTTTTTTAATGAAAGTTTGATCAGTAATTTCCAATGAGAATTATTAATTAAAGATTTTAGAAAGTTTCGAACGAAACTTACTTAACACTTTTACGGCAGAAGACAAGAAATACCGTTAAACGTCTATAATCGATAAGGAGTTTAATTTCCTGAATTGTCCTTGCATTCATTTTCCAACATGGAGGGAGGGACCTTACCAACGTTCCGTCACGCCACGGAGTGAGCCGAATCGAACATTTTTAATAATTCAATAATATATTCCCCCGCTTCTAGTTACCACTTGCAAGGTGTATTCACACACGTACGGAATGAATTTGAATGAAATTGAAACGAGCCGTCGTGGACACGCATTAAACGGGCAAAGGACAAAGGAAGGAGCGCGATAAAATTTATCTCGTTCGTTTAATGAGTTTCATAAATCAGTGGAATTCTTGAAATGGCCTCGAGTTTCTATGTATGTGCATATACATTCGCTGTGTTCACCTTCGAAACGGTGCAACAAACTCGCTTGAACAATTTTCGTTACCGAGAAGGAGAACAATTTACCGGCGTCCGCAGCCATAACCTAATTAACGCTTTAATATAATACCGGCGAAGCCTGTATTTTCTGCTTGGTTTTTAGTATAGCTGATTGTATTCATGTTTCTCAGCGACTAGCGTACAATACCACGTATAATACAATTATGCCGATATCGGTCGTCACGAACCACAGTCGCACACGACACGAAATATCGCGTTCGTGGAAATAAACCGACCGATAATCGATCAACAGGGACCAGCTATCGTATTATTGTTCGCTGGCACATTGACGCGTTTCGATCGTAATCCATATTCACGACGGTGCCACTCGTCAAAACGTTTCTGCCACGCACTTGTTTTACCAGGCCACGTGATATATACGGCGTGTCCCGGCTATTCCGGTCGCCGTACGCGTCTCAGCCCTCGAAGAATCACCTTACTGCGCACGGCATTGCAAGAAAAAGATTTCGTACTTTCTCCGTTGGTCGTCCGTGAACAGAGAGGCAGAGCTTTTTGTGTTCCCGTTTGCTTCTTTCATTGAACCTTTGTATTCTCGAATTCACCGTTCTATCGAGACTCTCCAGAGCAAAATATAGGCAATGTGCTCTACCAACATTCGTCGCATACCTTATCCGCGAGCACGGCAGCGTCGCGTTTCCACGAAAAGTCAGGTGACCGTGACGACGTGGTCGTTCGCGATGTTGCCACGTTCGAGGAGCTGCGCGCGCGCATTAACGCGCGAGTGGCTGTGAACCGAGACGGAGGGGAGACTGCTTCGACTGTCAGTAACGTACCACGAACATCGCGAACCCTGCGAGTCGAAAGATTAGCCATTCTTTTGAAAATAAACACTTCTATTCGATGAAAAACTATTAGTTTTTGCCACAATCGACGTAAAATTTAGAACCTTAACGCGACGTAAACTTTTATTCGCGTATATTTTATCGGAGAGGTTATACATTGAAACAAATCGCATATCGATTGCAATAGTTAAAGTAATGCGATTATAAAAGAGAAAGTAAGTATATAGAGATACGTGATTATATATTTTAGTTGAATTCGACGCAATGAGTGTCGAAACGCTTTTTAATAATGTACTTTTAGGTTTGCATACGAATGTTGCATACGTAATCGTTCAAAAATAAGGAAAATAACGCTGGGTTAAAAATACTGTAGATAGAAGATTGCAGATGAAGCGTGAATCATACATGCAAATAATATTACGACCTTTCTTTGACGCTTATTAAATAGGTATTTAATTAGTCAACTTATTGTGACAATTATCGAATAAATAGAGGTGGCGGTAGTATCGTCTTAATGATGACATCACTGTTTAAGGTCTACGAATTGATAACAAGGTTTACAATTTGCATCTGAGTCATTTATATGGGTGGGCACACAGGAATAAAGTGCGTGGTGTAATTTCTTTTTGATCTGGCTGGTTTTAATGAGCTGATCGTTATACAGGAAAAATTTGATTGGCCCAATTAAGCCTCCGACAACGACATCTGTATCAGTGCTGCCAATATTGCATTCCGTTAATCATTACACGCCGCCTGTGAAGTGTAAGTTTAGCAGTAAGCAACGGCAAACGATTACTTCGTTGTAGAATTACTAACTTCACTGTCTCCACTATCAGCCAGCGTACATAAACACATTAATACGACCCTGAAAATATCTTATCGGCAGCCATGCCGCACATGCCAACTAGCATTTTATGACAAACTTAAACGCGAGATTCTAGGAAATCAAACACGTCGTCCGTCATAACAAAGAAACAGCGCTGTGCTTTCTGAGGGTAAACATTGATATGCAGAAAACTTCGCATGTACAGTTGGCAGGAAGAAAGTAAACGACATACAGATTAATCGTACGATTGTACGCCTCTCGTTTCGCGTGTCACAAAAAATACTCGTATCTATCGGTTTTATATCACGTATATAGAGGCTTAATAACATTACGAACGAAAATTGCCGTGTACAAATTTTTTCCCGAGCCCCTTATCTATGATAAGCTCCGCTCGAATCGATACCGGTGACATTATCGCGTTCGGCACAGACGTTAATCTTAATAAGTTTATGATGATGCAAGATTTCTTCCCTCCCTTTTCCCTTTGCTTTATCTGGGACTGTTCGAGCGCGAACTTCTAAATAAAGAGGTCGAATCGATAAACCGAAGTGATCCTGAACAACGGTCGGTCCGCCGGCGAGAGTGGACTTTTTCGAAGACGCGTGTTTCCTCTGCGCAATCCACGTCGACGATATCGAATTACCATCGGTCGCGTGACTGATACCGTATATCGTTTTGTCCTTCATACGCGAACCGATGACTTGCGTTTGCCTGCAGATGTTTTTCTACGCTGATCATACACTTTTTCCCCCTCTACTTTCCGTCGTTCTCTTGGACAAAAAAAAAAAAAAGTCCATCGCGTTTCTCAGGCGCGAGGTCGAACGAAAGGATACGAAGTTTATCCTCGATCTTCGTGTCACGAAAACGCCATTAAACGGCGCGCTGCGTTTAAGCTTGTTTACGTGTTACGGAAAGTATTGCTATCCAGAGTGAGATTACGCGACAATTAAACGATCGTCGTCGATTTACCTTATCTCCCATCTTCGTAAACATCTGTTAGAAATTTTTTTGTTCCCGACGAAAGGGGAGCGTCTGGTATCCTTTTTTCCCCCATTTTGAGGTTAGGTACGTTGGCCGCCTGCATTAATTAATTCCATCGATTTTTGTTCCGCAAATAAATCAGCGTTATTCATGGAGAATAAAAGGGTTTTGTTCCTCTTCTTTTTCGATTTCGAAGGCTTACTAATTTTCCACGCTACTATTATACGTAGATTTAATAACGATGGAACACGCTGAATTTTAATTTGATTAATTTTCGATTATTAAAATATTATTAAATCATACGGGAAGATGGCTTTTGTTTTTTAACAAAGGAAATTTTTTAATACGGAACGTCTTATTGCGAGAAAAGTTTACAAGTGACGAAGGAGATATAGAGGTTGGTAGTAAATTAATGGGTAATATTGTTGAAAGTTTTTGTTTGACCATAGAAACAACAAAATTAACGTGTGCTGTTAATAATGAAATTGCAAAACAATAATGGCGTACTTTATTTATTATTATTTGCATATAATTTTTTCCTGCTTTCTTTAACTTTCATTTCATTGGCCGTATCGCATGTAGCGATTTCGATATCGCAAAATTTCACCATCACATGCCGTTGTCGTATTGACTTTGTAAGAAATCTTATGAAATACAGTTAGGTTAGATTGCTCAAGGTGGACCAGTTGGTTTATTTGTGCACATAGTGTTTTTTTTTCGCAAACGATTACCACCACAATGAACCGATTGCACATCGCCGATGTTGCAAGAGCGTTGAAAACGTTGATTAAATAAAACTTTTAATAGCAATTGTACGATATCATAATTAAAAATATGTAAAATAAATTGACAATGAAAACATACAAGAATGAAACTATATGCATAAAATGGCTTTCAAGAGTATGTACATCCTTTATAACATAATCTTTTCGAGACGGTAAATAAATTAGTATCGCAAAAAGGAAAGATGTACTAATATAAAAATAAAATGCATGGAATACCGCCCTTTAAACCGTAAATCATATTACTATTATTACATTGGCCAATAAGTAGTATCGGATTCTTCCAATAGATGGTGCTAACGTTCTTCAGTACGAAGTAGCGCCTTAACACGTCACGTAAAACGTCATTTTAATTATAATCGCACAATTACTCTTAGAATACCAAAAACTTGCAAATAAAAGTCAAACAAGTTGTTTTTCACATTAAAGGTAACAATGACTATTCTACTTTAAAAATATCGACACTACTTTTCGGTTACATTTTTAGCTACCTTTCGATCGATAAATAAGTACCCATCCATTACGAAGAAACACACGAACGAGTTTCGAACGCGAGCTAAACCACGTCTAAACATAATTTGCAGAAAGCCGCAGCAATTTCAGTTCCTAACCTATACGAGATATCCGATAGCCGAAACGAAGGGTTCCGTTCGATCGAACAAGACAAAGAGAGCGAGAGAACGAAGAGGGAGAGAGAGGGAAACGTAGAAACAAGCGAGTATAAGACAAAAAATATAAAAGGAGGAAAAGAAAAAGGGTGTCGTCTGGGTAACGGAAAATTTCACTGGCGCAGCCAGCAGCGGTGGTTCGCATGGCAACGTCCTGGTTCCTCTCGCAGGCAAACAAGATCGTTCGAGAAACGAGAAACGGCCACGCGTAATGCAGCCTTTAAAGAGATTCAGGTCGAAGTTTCTCGCGAAGGTGGGAGATAAGCGCACCGGTGACCGTATGGTAACGGAATGAACGTGAGGAGGCGTCGGGAGAAAGGCCGCTGATTCTTCGCCGCGATTACGCTTCGTGCATGTCGTTAACGTCTCGAACGGCCATACTACGGCCCACCTATGTGCACGTGCACACGGCGCAGAACACATTCGAGCACCGGCGTAGGATACACGGCGAACTTCAACGCAGCGCGCCGTGATAACGAGCCACGTTTTCGAACTTTGACCCCGATGAGTATGACCGGACCGATAAAGATGTAGGAAGAGCGGTGCTAGCCGTTTAAAGCAGCGGTTGCGAGTTTTTCAGACCGAGAGAATGAGCCGTTGATACGGGTCGTGTGTTATATCCTTGATGAACTTTCCGGCGGATCTGCAATTTTACGCGATCGCTGCCGGAATTGCATCTTTGTTTGGCCGTTCAGCGAAAATGGCGGGAGTTTTGAATTCTTCGACGAACGTTCCTTATTTCTCTTTGGCAATTATTTTTCCTATAGTTGGTAATTGATTTGTTTTGTAATACGGTCATAGCTTTAGTTGGAAATTTGGATATTTTTCATATTTATTTCAAAATCATTTCAGGGAACTTGTTTTGTTATTGTTATTGATTGTTTATTTAGAGTTTTATGAGGCGATTTCTGGGAAAATATTGCGAGTTTGAATGTTTGTAAATGTTTAGGGGAATTGAATATTTTGTATTCCTATTACAATATGATATTAGGGAATTAGGTGTTTGTAATTCTTTTTTTATTAAATAATGTTTGAAGTGACAATAGGAGTTGGAATTTTTGTAAATCATGGGAAAATTGAATGCTCTTTACTTGTGTCCCAGAAAGTCCTAGAAACTGTAAATGATGTAAGAGCCAGAAGTGATGATTTTCAGGATAAACAGAAAAATAAGCAAAGTTAGTTCTTGCGATTTTAGCTCTATCTCGCGGTAGCCTTGAGAGTTGAAGTAAGTTGTGCTAACGTTTAGAGGGTTCGCAACCATATTTAGCAAGGAATTTACATGCTCTAGTGGTGAATAAGTAATCTTTCATTTAGCAATTTAAGCATCGCAATTGCATAGTGTTATTCATTATTTATAAGAAATTTGCTGCAGTAATTAGACGTTACAGACTGTACGTTTAATGAAAATACACTTCGTGTTACATTCCCGTTAGAATTTCTATGGTATTGGATTTTTCACAATGGGGGTACAGTTATTCGAAAAGGAAATCTTGCAATTGCTGCAAATATGAAATAAAGATACATTATGATTCTTTTCTAGAAAAAGGTATCTTTTTAATGGAACTGAAATCAGATCATCGCTTATGTGGAGAAAGAGATAAAACATTCCTTCCTTTCTTTTTCTCTTTTTCTTTTTACAACTTATAGTAACGCCTTTCTACTAATTTCTACTGGTTTCCCGTAATTTAGCATTTATTAACTGTAAGGAGTGTTAGAGTTTTAGTTAGAAATACTAGAATTACTAAAGTTACTAAAATCACTAGAATTATCAGAAGCACTAGAATCAGAATTTAGAATTAGAGAAATTATTATATTAGGTTGTGGAAAAAGAAATCCATTGTTTTTTTATTTTAAATGGATTTCATTTTTTCCAACCTAATATATTAGATAATTAAAAAATTAACGGAAGAAGATACAGGAAATGAGATTTCTTTCTTTTTAACGGTAAATTATAGTTTCGCGGTTTTCTTCCAAATTCAGTAGCATTAAGATTGACGTCCAGTTTCCAAGTTTGAAACAAGTTGACATTAGGAAACGAAGCGGCCAACGGTTACGCAAATTTCATGGGATAATATTCACCTGGTACGAGAAGTGTCAGGCATATGATTGATGTCACTAGCGTCGAAAGATCTAGAGGGAGTTTCAGTTCAAATTCGTTGTACGGTTTCTGTTTTGTACCATTAGGTTGAGTTTATAAAGCATTAAATAGCAATAAATATTTACGTACTATAAATATTTGGTACGCGTATTAGTCACCATAGTTTGTCATAGCGATAGGACAAAGCATTACTCGACTAAAATTTCTAGGAGAAGATTTTAACAATAATTTGTCTCCTAATTTTGATTCTATTTCTCATTTATAGTAATATATGATATTACAAAATTGTTGCTATATATTATTAACAAATTACACGTACACGTTTAACGCGCATACTCCACTGGCGCCACCTAGGCGAGATTGATAATGCAGAAATTCTTCAGAAGAGAAAAGATTAGTTTATTTTGCCTTTTCATGGCAAAAAATGAAGCCAAATCGAAAATAATCAATAATACAAAACATTTAAAGTCTCATAATACAAATAAATAACTAGGTAATATTACGTTTCTATCAAAACAAAAGTCAATTTTAATCTCGTACAGTTCCCTATCTTTTTAGCACCAATGAATCAATATTACCAACTAGAACCCACATCAAAAAGTACCCTCCATCAGCTATCAAACCCTCCATAACCTCAATCAATTTACCTCTATCGCGAAGAAACGCGAAAAAGAAAAAGGTTAGTCCACTTGCCTCCTCACGGTAAAAATGAAATTAAACCGGATATAAGCAATAATACAAGAATACGAAATAACAAATAACTTCTAAGCTCATCCAGTTTCCTATTTTCTTAGCACTAATACTATCACTCAGAACCCACATCAAAAAGTACCTTCCATCAGCCATCAGACCCTCCATAACCTCAAAATCAATTTATCTTCATCGCAAAGGAACGCGAAAAAGGAAAAGGTTAGTTTACTTGCCTTCTCAAGGCAAAAATTAAACTAAACCAGATATAACCCTAGTATATAAGAATACGAAATGACAATTAACCTCATATAGTTCCCTGTGACCAATGAAACAACGCCACCATCCATAACTCGGATCAAAAAATACCTTCCATCATCGCAATCAGTTTATCTTTATCGCGAAGAAACGAATATATAAAAATATAATGATAGAAGAATAAGAAATAACAATTAATCTGGTCTAATTTCCTATAGCCGATGAAACATCTCTACCATCTATATATCTTCCATCAGCTACCAAAGCCTCCATAACCTCAAAATCAATTTATCTTTATCGCAAAGAAACACGAAAAAGAAAAAGTTAACTTGCTCTCTCGTGGCAATAATGAACTAAACCAAATATAATCAATAACGCAAGAATACGAAATGACAATTAATCTCCACCAACTACCAAACCCTTCGTAATAATTCTAAAAATATTATTATTAAACACAGAAACGAGAAGACGAAATGAGAATTATCACCGCAGCGCGGTATTTCGGGAGTAAAAAATCGGATCGTACGAACGAAAAGCCTATCATCCACGATGATTTCCATTCCCTATCTCCGAACCGTGACGCGTCCATCCGATTGCGTCGCATCCCGGTGTAAAACCCGGGAATCCCCTCCGCGTGTAGCCCGGAGCGGCAGCCCTGTCCCAATTACCCTGTTCTCCCGCGAAAGCCCGTGCATGACCGCGACGAAACCGGTACCCCATGGTTCCCTGGAAAGGCCGTCTCTAACCGAGAACCGCGTGGTGTTGCAGAAGTTCGGAGGATCATGGTTCCGGCGGGGGTAGCGGGGGCGGAGTCAGCGGAGTGGTCGTCGTCGGCGGCGGCGGTTCCGGGATCGTCAGTGGCAGCGTTGGCAGCGGAGTCAGCGGCGGCGGCGGCGGTGGCAGCAGCGGCGGCGGCAGCGTCGGT